>CM043021.1:84205350-84497154 GCA_023690525.1 Holotrichia oblita | reverse complement strand
GAAACCAAGAAAACCTGTGCGCGCACCATGCCTTACGCAGTACTATCAAGCAGTGCGAATGAGGTTTGATCTAGATCACAAAGATTGGCAAATTTTGTCACTGGACGCTTGTAATGTTTACAGACACGTCAAGATTTTGTTTAACTTTTTTTAGGTAAATATATGCTGTTGAAGTATACCAAACTTGATTTTCATTGATTTTAATTTAAAATTTTACAGGTTTTGAAAAAAGTTTTCTAATTTTTTTGAGCAGTGTAGTAATAAAAAGTATTTATCACTCTACCAAAGAATGACGAAATTCGAAGAAAATGATATGAAGTAACGATTAAATGTCCAGCCTACGTCGAATATCCTCTATACCAGGGGTGGCCAACTTGATCAGACCCAAAATCTACTGTTTACTGACGAGACCCTGTGCGATCTACCAATTACATACGTCTTGAAATTTTAAATGAAACAGTACACAATTATGTAGTATTTTTTATTTTATTAAGAAGCAAAACATACAAAAACAAAAAAAAATTATTCTTAGTACATACCTAACTACTTATGTTAGTGTGAGCATTGCGCCTGCGCATCTTTCGCTAGATTAGCAAAGTCAGGATTGTAGTTGGAAATTGCCAACATTAAAGAATTCAAGCGTCTGTCAAGCGGGAAAGGTGTTTACTTTTTGTTTATTTCAAGTAGGTAAATGCTGATTCAGATAAATATGTTGAACCAAAACATGAATTTAGTTGTTCAACACATTTATTCAAATTTTGATATTTCTCGTTAGAAACCAATGCCCAGAAATATAGACCAGATAATGATCTTGCTTTGAGAAATGTATCTCACCGCAGAGTAACAATTTCGTTTTGAACCATATTATGTGGTCCACTTGAAATGTGTCTACAAATTTTTTAGCTATTTCATAGATGTCAATATAATTAATGAAATTATGGAACGCATAACTGATAAATTTCGCCAACTTCTCAAGTTTTTGGAAATCACTAAAACGAATTTCAAAGTTTGATACACTGCCTTAATTTCTGCTGTGTAGGTACTTGCCAGGAATGAAATTGTAGTTAGGATGTTTTTTCCATATGATGTTTACAACTTGTTGAATTTTTTTCTTCTCGATGTCAACTATCGTAGACTATTAGAACTATATAATAGCTGTTTGACTTTGGAATGCTGCAATAGAACTCATCATTTTTGCTACTGTTTTATTCTTCCCTTGTAGTTCCAGATTTAGCGTGCTCAGTTTTCTGGTAAAATCTGCTAAAAATGTTAAATCACATCACCAGTCTAAATCACGCAGTTGCTGATAATCATCACCCCTCTCTTCAAGACATTTTATTATTTCCTTCAATAGATTTCGGAATCTTTGCAAAAAAATGCTTCTACTCAACCACCTTACGTCAGTGCGTTCTATGCCAAATCTGGTTCATTCTCATCTAATTGCTGTTATCTCTCCAAAGGGCGCTCTTTAGAGAGATTTGCCTCTGTTATGGAATTTACAATCTTGAAAGAAATATCCATGACATGTTTTGTGTTTAATCTCTCACTAACCAGTACTTGTTGATGAATTATGCATTGGTAGCTAATGGAGTCTGGAAAGTTATTGTCTTTCTGGCAAAGAACAATAAAACCATTATGAATACCTGTCATTGCAGTAGCCCCATCAGTTGTCATTGATATAAGTTTATACAAAGGTAGCTTAATCTTGCTAATATATGCTTTGGATTCCGTGAATACATCAAGGCTACGAGTTTTTCCTTCCAAGGAAATCATACTTAGCAGTTCTTCTTTCGTCGAGAAATCTTCAAAGACCACCCGAAAAAAAGTAGTTGTGCAGTATCAGTGATATCTTGACTCGTCAAGTTGTAGCGAAAAAGCAACGCAGCGGACTACATACATCTCTTGGCAGCACGATCTGTTCTACGTATTTTTTACATACAGGGTGATTGTTGAGAATGCCCTATTAAAAGTATTATACAAACGGAACGGAATTTTAAAATAAAATTTTGCAGTTGGATGTGGTTGAATATGAACTATCACGTGAAAATATTTTCGAATAGATATCACTTCCGGTTAACCGGAAGTGGGCATCAACTTCGATTTTTTAAATAGCATGCTATAAAATAAATTACAAAATCAGCTTCTACGGTAAATTTTACACATATTTCATGTATCATACCCTATACCTAAATACCATTCCTTCTGAGTTATTCTCAATTAAAGTAAAAAAGTGACAGATACTGGTCTGACTTTATAGTGATATTTCGTCACGTAGGAGTAAAAGAGACGAATGAAATTTTGTATATGCACAGATGATATTGTGTAGTTACACGACATTTGAAGTTCTTCTGCGTAACATTATACAGGGTGTTTAAAAACTTAACTGCTTATAAATAAGTTCAACCTGCGAAAAGTAGATTTTTTAAATAGAAAGGTATATATTTTATTAGATAGTCTAATTCTACAAAAGATGATCTTTTAATCTGTATTAGGTGTTCCTATACCTAAATTGCTCAGATATGTCAATTTATTGAAGCAAGGGTGCTTAGCTCATTTCCTTTTTTACCGCAGTGTTGTCAATCTTACTAAAGAAGATACTACCTATAGCCTACTTCAATCAGGAAAGATTTTGAAAACACCTGCGCATATTCGATTCAAATGCGTAGTGACGTAAAAATGTTAGTAATTTCGTTAATAAAATTAAAGTGATTTTAACACTTCGTGTAACACACACAGAGATATCAATTCGCCACAATTTGCATCCGTTCCATGAGCTAGCGTCAATTTGGAAAACGAGGTTACAGTTTCTATACACCTCTACCAATACGTATATTAGAGTGTATTATGCATATAAGCACAGGAACGTACACATTTAAAACGGTAATTTACATCAACAGTAGAGTACGTATACCTATACATAAATACATACTTGTATACCTCGCAAGAAATCGCTGCTTTTTTCTACTTTCCCTATCTTTCTCATCGTCTATCGTGATAAAATTGCCAGTCAGACAGTTGTTTGTTTTAGGTTGCACTCTCCATTATATACGACTTGGGTCAATGTCTTTCACTGACCTTCCCGATTTACAACACTGCACTGATGAAAATTAGCTAGGGTCGAATTTAAAGAAAGAAAAGATTTTTGACTGGAATTGAAATTGACTTGTTAATTGGTGGAAATTTAAAAAAAAATATATTTAATCCGGTTCTGATTTAAATCGTTCTAGCCGAACGAATCGACGTTGATTCTCACACTAATTATCATCGGTAGTAATCCAATCTATTCGAAGATACCGCGAGATAAAACCAGCACCTTTGATTTGAGGTGTTCCTTAATCAGTCGGTACCGTTAACCGCTAATTCTTCCTGAGAGAAATAGAGAAGTTACGAGTTTCCGGTGTTCTACAATGGATACTTATATCTGACTTTTAACAAGCATTATATGCAAATTAGAACTTGGTTTAACCGAGATTAACATGTACATGCAATTAGGCACGTTGTTTTCTGTATCAATCAATATCAAGCACGTAGTAACGCTCGTTGATGTTTCTTTTTAGGTTAATACCTTAAAAATTTAAATTTTCTATAACAATATTTGAGTTTCTATATTGGTGTACTGAATATATACTAAGTATCTATGCAGATATTGCAATAAATATTTGTCAATTATTGCAAGTGCAAGTTTCACTCATGTACTCACATGTTTAAGATTCGCGAATCGTATTCGCTAGTAATCTTTCAAAAAATCCTTGTTCAAATTCCAATCAACACCTTAACATCGATTGATTAACACCTCTTGCATTTTTAAAGACAACAAACAAAATCGAGACGACAGTTACAAAATATTGACCAATAATAATTACTCTATTGTTCGTATATCTTCGGATATAAAATAAAAAAAGTGAAAACTTTATAATTATTATACAGCTAGGTAGTACTGAGGAAAAATGCTGGTTCTGTGTGAATGCATGTCTCTTTTGTATCTGTGAAAGGTGAAGGGTCACTAGTGAGAAATATACGCCGATTGTCGGAATACATGTACGGACTCTGTAACGAGAAGAAAGTTCCACTATTTAAAGAAGATGAGGTATATGTTGGAGACCAGCAGGTCCGTTAGATATCTTGTACAACGAAGATATAAAGGCTAATGAGAGCTCGGTGCTAAAGTGAAAGGTTTGTTTCGTATGTTCGCATATAATTAGGTCGAATATGTATCCGTAAAATGTGATATAACATCTCTTTTAAATTTTGTATATTATGTTATGTTACTGTATTAGTTTAATTTAAATTTTTTTAAGTCCTAAGTTTTATATTACGATGTAATAATTTTGGGCATTTTACTCAAATATCGCAGCAATCTATACTAACATCTTAGTAAGTTTTCCAACCAGTAGTATGGATTTCTTTTTGATCTTTGTAGAGACTTGAATAGCCATAAGATCAGTGCCGATCATCAGTGAGAAGAAATCAATATGTTACACTTTCTTTCTATTTTTCCATTAGAAATCATAATATTTTCTTCCTCCTCATATTCTTTTGTCACTAATTTGTTGAGCCATTATTTTTCAACTACTGGTCATCGCACACTGCAACAGACTGTAAAACATCCTTTAAAGCTTCATGTGTGGGGATGATTAAATCTGCGCGATTTTAGGTCTTAATACATCCTTAACAGGATCTTAAAACGAATCATTATTATGGCGATGATTTAGTTGTATAAAACAGGGCTCCTGTCATAGGTAAATAGGTGGTTTGCAAGCACAAAGGAGGCTTGGACACTGATAGAAAATAACGACCCAAAAAATCGTAGCAGTCTAAGCACTGACTGGAAACATGGAAATGGTGTCGTGGATGAATTGGCATTCTCAATTCTTGGGCGCGAATTCTATAGAAATTGTGTGGTTCATCATGAAATGTAAGCTTGAAGGAAAGCACACTGCGGTGTGATATATATAGGGTAGACTGAGTACGATTGTGACAATTTTGGTTTGATCGCCAATAATTTTGTTAATGTATTAGTTAGCTGGGAGAAGAGTAACTTGAATCGTAATTTGTACATTTGTCTACGTAAAAATACTAAAATGTTGCCTCTAAATACGCTGTATTAATTATAACATCAAATTAGAAAAAAAGGAAAGTGTCACAACCGGCCACACCTCAAGGACGGTTGTGACAGTGTCACTGAACATCTAACAGTAATATAACAGCCTTCTTAGAATCACTCAAAGCACTAACTAAACTTAAATTTACTGTAAGTAACTGGAAAAAGTTTAACCAAATTGTAACAAAAACTATTAAAAAAATAAACATACAATAAACAACAATACAATACAATAAACAACAATAACACACAGAGTCCACACGTCCCTTGGCACATGATCCATTTTTCGACAGCCCTACTTTCAGAATATGCGCTTCCACAAACCAGACAGAAATACTCTTCTTCTAGGTTTTTCTTTACCTGCTTAGGCTTCAAACGTTTTTCTTTTCTTCATGTCCTTTCCTAACTGCCTCTTTCTCGAGTGTATCTGTATAAATGGTTATCTTTTTTGTTCTAGTACCTCTTGCTTTTCTTTGTGCAGCTTTCGGAAAAGGTCGAAAAACCGGGCGGCGTGGCTGAGGCTGATGCAGTTGGCTGAATTTGATTTATAATTGGTGTCGAAGATTCCCCAATAAAGAATCTGAAGGTGGCAGAATTTTATTTTTGAGTCCAGGATTGTTATCTACAGAATCAGGGTTTTGTGCGTTGGTTCCACTAGATGGTGTTGTGGGAATGTTATTCTCAGTGTTGGGGTTTGGTCTATAATATATAAAAGATGGCGAAAAGTCAGTTTCTTGGAATAAATTACGATTAAAGGGATAAATACTAGTTTTGCTGAAACCTGCCTGAATGTTCGCTTGTGTGAAAGCCTGAGGTATAGCAGTTTTGCCAGGATGACTTCGCATCCATCCGCCACAAGTAGTATTTATAGCCTTTTTCAATGATCCAAAGACAGATCGGTCTAATGGCTGCAGTTTGTGCGAGCAGTACGGAGGAAATAAAAGCAGAGTGATGCCATTTTCTTCGCAAAAATATTAATATGGGTATGAGAAGACTGATTGTCCAGCACTAGTAAGACTTTTTTTGTTACAGAAGCATTTGAGAATTTGTTGAAATGTTCGAGAAATACTAAGAATGATGCTTCCTGCATCCAGCCTGAAGAATTTGTAGTTCCAATCGATCCCACTGGGCCGTCCCTAACAAAATGATCATGATAACGAACCCTCGGAAATATAAAAAAAGGAGGAATTGAATTTCCCAAGGCATTTACTGCACAAACAACTGTGACTAATGTGCCACGTTCAGCTGAAGTAACAGCTCCCACTTGTCGTATGCCACGTCTTGCCACTACTTTATCAGGTCTTTGCACGGTAGTGACACCTGTCCCATCAACGTTGTGGCTCATATGCGTGTCTGTCCACAACAGTTTGCATCCACAATATACATTTGTTCTAATCTGCGAAACATTTTCTTCCTAGGTACTGGTGCATAACCTCTTAAAAAAATCACTAACTTCTATTTATAATGCTATAATCAAAAACTTAAAACAAATATTTTAATGGGTCCGAAGTGCAGCGTCAGATTAAACAACATTGTCATGTTTTCGAGCTATGACATCTCGCTTCACTCATTGATAAACTTCTCTTCTATTTGTTTGATTTTTCTTTACCTCGCAAGTATTACATATGACAAAGTGTAATCATCATTTGATGGAATTATCAATTTGAACCCCATCGTCCTTACCAGAATTTTATAGAACTCATGTGGCGTCTCTTTATTAAGGCTTCGAAATGCGTGACAGTGAGATTCTCGAGAAAAAGAAATCTATCCCCAACCAACATCTCTATGGGTGGTGAAAGACTCCCTTGATCAGCGAACGCCAAATAACTATCTCGGTGGTACTCGACATGCGTCTTACCTTTTAGCAGCATTTTTCTGATATTCCTGTCAAGTTCTTACGTGCGAGTTTTGTTGGAAAAGCTTTCTGAGCTTAAAACTGAACCTTAACCTTTTTGTCTAACTTACGTTTCTTAGACTTAGCTCCAAATTTATATCCAACCCACAAATTCAGCGAGATTTAGACATTGCAATCTTGAACACCTACGCGAGGACGCTGACCAGATCTACTCCAGAAAGAACCCATCGCTCTGAGAATCCTTTAACACCATAGGGAATTGGATCCTGAATAAATCATAATAGCTCAAAGTCACGATATAGTCTCCACTTCTGTAAACAAATAAATCCTCTCACACTCCGCCTCAAACAATAGTTTAGAAAGCTGAAGGATGCTCAATCCCACCTTATGCAAAATCGAAGACCTTGATTACCAGAACTCTCATCGGTTAAATTATCACAAGCTATTGTTACTTCATTTGCATTGTCTAATATATCATCAACAGGTTTGTACATGCTTAAAGCTTCTTCCAGAGAAAATCCTCTTAAAAAATAACATGATTTGATATGTTCTTGAGACAAAATTTTTGAAGAACATGCTTCTTTGAAAAGTGTTCTAAACGTTTTTTTTGTATACCTGCGTTTGATCTCAAAACAATCACAGTTTTGCTCTTAATTCTTGACCTTTTGCCTTTGCTTTTTGTTTCTTCAATTCCAAAAGAAACTATTTATGTTAATAAATAAAAATCTTGCAGGAAAAAATTACTTCATCTCAACCTTATTTAAGTCATTTATAACTTCATACGGCTCATAATAATAAAAATATTGCTTGAAATGTAGAATCCACAGGGGCGGTACCTACACTTGAATTATTTATTACTTAATTACTAATTTAAACGCACCAGAAATGCACCGTGCGAGCATGTAAACAGAAAGTAGCAATTAACTTTTTTTCTAATATTCATCGCATGTACCTACATATATGTGCTTATGTAGACAATTCAAATTACATCGTGTAGATTTCCTATACCCACAGTTGTTCTCATTTACATGGAAGAAATGAAGTTTTTCGATTTAAACGTAAGGATATTAAAACTATCAGGATTATGGGTACCGAATTTTAGTAATAAATGGAAACATAGAAGGACGATTGCATACAATTCAATCTGCATTTTATACTCGATGATTTATTTTACCATAGCTGAGTTGATATCGCTCAAAGAATCTGCTGCGAATCTCAACGATTTAGTAAAGAATTTAAACATGTTAATGTCATTCTTATTAACTCTAATCAAAGTTATCGTATGGTTCCGTTACCGCAAAGATATTCTTAAAATTATAAGATTCCTAGAGACACCAAGGAATGTATTTAAAGATTATAATCTCAATAATGAAGAAATTATTTTGAAAGAGTTAGAATTCAAGGATACCTGGACGAAATCTTTCTTTATTATGTCGACTTTGGTACCATTATCTGCTGGGATTTTAAGTATAACGGAGACTTTAACAACGGGAGAAAAATACGTTGTGTTTCGAAATGATAGCTCGCTTATTTATATTCAAAAATTGCCCTACTATAGTTGGATACCGTTCGATCACACATCTTCGAAATGTGCTTTTAGAATTGCTGTAGTTAGCCAATGTATAGCTTTGTTAAATTGTGGTTATATTACAGTAGGTAAGATTTATGACGTAAATTTTATTCATTTATTAAATTTTTCAATATTTTCAAGGTTTAGATATGCTGTTTGTAGCGTTAGCGTCTTCAATTACCGCTCATTTTATGCTGACAAAAGAAGCTTTTAGGAGCATAGGAAATTTTGGATCTAACGAATTTGATAACGCACAAAATGATAACTATATTAAGTTTAAAAACTGCATGATGCATCTGCAAACTCTAATTAAGTAATACACTTTAACTAAATCCAAATTGCATTCTCAATGTTTTTAGGATATGTCAAAGATTGGAGGTTATTTATTCGTTTTTAATATTGATGCAGGTTTTGGTATCTTTAGTGGTCTTGTGTACATGTCTTTATTTAGTATCCTCGGTATGTTTCTTTTTATAATAATTACACCATATACAATAATCACCTTTTTGTTTTAGATACCAGTAGGTGTTAGACTTTTAGGCAATGAATTAGCTTACTTATTAGCAATTGAAATTCAAGTGGCTGTATATTGTTTTGTCGGAAATAAATTGACTGACGCTGTAAGTTAATGAATTCAAAATATAAATATCAAATTACCTCATCATGTAACACATCTTGAAGGCGTTGCAGATACCATTAGCAATATACGAATGTAATTGGTTGAATACAACTTCCAATTTTAAGAAGGCTGTGATAATAACCACAATAAGAATGCAGAAGCCTATATATATCACTATCGGAAAGTTTTCTCCGTTAAGTCTAAACACTTTTGTAATGGTTAGAGACTTTTTTTTAATATGTTTATGTCAGTATGTCCACGGATCGAGGTCCAAAGAGGAAAAACTTTTTTATTTTGCATTTTACAAGAAAAATGTATTCTTGATAAAAGTTTTTGCATGTCTCGAAACGGCCAAGTCAGTAGATTTTAATTTCATAAACTCAAAAAGAAAAATTATATAACTAATAACTATTTTACTCAATCCATTCACCGTCCTTTTCAACGTACAATTCTAGCCGTCAGCGCAATTCTCTATAACTTCTTCGAATTTCTTCGAGAGTTAAACACGTCACAGCGTCTCTAATCCTCCCCTTTAAATCTTCTACGTTCGGAGGAAGATTATTTGCATAAACTATTTGCTTCAAATCACCTCAAAGATAAAAATCAGCCATTGTTAAATCAGGGCTCCTTGGTGGTCATATCACGGGACCATTTCGACCTATCCAATTCTGTCCAAATTTCTGATTTAACCATCCAACAACAATCCTAGCATAATGAGCCGGACAGCCATCTTGTTGGAAATAACACATTTGGAAGTAATTAATCGGTAGATCGTCCAAACGTTCATCAACAAAATTTTGCAGCATAACCGCATTTATTTCGTAAAATACAAAGGTGTGAAATACGTCAACAAAAGTAATTTCATTCTATTGAAAAAAGTCAGTAACACTATATAAACATTTGTCTATTAAAAATCGTTTTACGGATGGTTTAAAAGCACTTAATTGTTTATTCTTTAACTCTTCCGGGATGTTGTTATAAATTCTGAGAGTTTGAGTTACGACACTTTTATAAATTTGGGTGTATGTTGTTTGCGGTATGCGTAATGAAGCTTTACTACAGTCCCGGGTGTTGTATTCGTGATTTATTTCGTGTTGTGCAATTAGTTCACTATAGTGGCTCTTTGCAAAACATGCACATTCATATATATACATTGCAGGTAAGGTGAGTATATTATATTTCTTAAATATATTCCTACAAGTTTCTCTTTTTTTCAGTTTAAACATAGTTCGAAGACATGATTTCTGTATTCTGAACACCTTATCGATGTCTGTGGAATTCCCCCAGTCCATATCCAAGTACGTATGCTGATTGACAGTATTATCAAAAAAATATGGTCCAATGATACCATGGTAAGAAATTGCACACCACACATTAACTTTTGCCGAATGTTGTCGATTGTGAGGGATGCGAAAATTTGGATTGTAATCGCTCCAATATCTCACATGTTGAGATGCAACCATTAGTAGAAAACGTGGCCTTATCAGAAAAAATAATATTTCGGTAAAAGTATTGAATATCCATGATTT
This sequence comes from Holotrichia oblita, assembly GCA_023690525.1. NCBI lineage: Eukaryota > Metazoa > Arthropoda > Insecta > Coleoptera > Scarabaeidae > Holotrichia > Holotrichia oblita. The sequence goes on along the minus strand of CM043021.1, from coordinate 84,486,480 downwards.
GAGCGCCCATCCACAGACAAAAATACAAACGTTTCGCAGGTTCTCCGGGTTCTAATGTATGATTAAAAATGGGCTTGTAGGGATGGAACTTCCTTTGTTTCCAAATCTTTTGAATGAGCGATTTACTCATTCGAAAATGGACTGATCTGCGCCGCAAAGAAAGTTTGGGATAGTTCCGTACTGAATCCATTACAAGAAGAGTGGCGGCGCGGCGTCGTCTTCATCGCGTGCTATATTGTTTTTCTTTACATCCAGTATGGAACCAGTGGATAGGAATTTTTTGACCAATGCTCGTGCACCTCTATTTGAAATGTAAATATCCGGGAACTTTTGATTAAATTCTTCTACAACTCGACGGATCGCTTTATTACCTTTGCCATAGCATTGAATTAGGTAAATTCGTTGGTCTGTTGACAACATTTTCAACTATTATAGTTGATTTTTCTATCTGACAGTTAATTAGATAGATAAATATCGAAAATTACCATGACAACGCAACTTAATTTCTGGGACTAAATTTTCAAATAAAACGACCAATTTTTCTTCAATTTTTATCTTAAACTAAAAGAAATTCTGAAAAGGTTAAAACTGACTTGGCTGTTTCGAGACATGCGAAAACTTTTATCAAGAATACATTTTTCGTGTAAAATGCAAAATAAAAAAGTTTTTCCTCTTTGGAACTCGATCCGTGGACATACTGTATATAATTTTTATATTTTAGATAGGAAAAACGTCATATTCAATATTTACAGTACTTAAAAGTAGAAATTAAAATTTCAAACAAATAGGTACTTCTGAGATTCAGTGTAGATACACACCTTTACGACTTTAATTAGAAACGAAATTAATTCATTGTAACCTTTAAGAAGTTAGAGCTTATGTCACAATTAAAGTTTTAAATAAAGATCACACACCTAAAGGCGTAGTTTTATTCTAATTTCGATAATTAACTTTGTGTTTTTTTTTCAACTTAATATAGGTACATACATACCTAGATATGTAGATATATATAATTACAAGTTACGGATATAGTCGATGAATAATAATTAAGAAATTTTTATCGCTTGCACTAAATAAAGTTTAACGTAATAAAATTATCATTATCAAACATACGAGAAGTATAAAATTATCATTAGAAGCACATCTTTAGGGTATAATTGCCCGTATACTATACAAGTGTATTTTCACTTCGGTATTCTCTTTAAATAAGGAAATGAAAGCTGTTTCTATACTTGAATATTGTCGGTAATAGTTTGCAAAAAAAAACATTTCACTACTCATTAATCAGCTTTGTTTCCCAGGACACAAAAAAGTACGATTATTGCTGATCACGAGGATGGCCTGATAAGTTTCCGACCTAACAAACGATACAAGACATATTTTTCCTACAATTTATTTTTATTTTTCTACATAGTCTCCTTATAAATGTGCAGACTTCTCCCAGCGATACTCCCATCTCTTCAACCCATTCGAATAGTCGTCCAATCGAAGTCGGTTGAGGCTACATCTGCTGAGCCTCCTCTGAGGTGCGAGAGTTTTTCAGCAATTTCTACCGTTAGCTTGTCAAATATTGATGCATAGTATGCTTCTGTAATGGTATTTCCTGTTTGAAGATAATCAATTAAGCTAACTCTATGACTATCTCAAAAAACAATCGCTAACACTTTCCCAGCCGAAAAAGAAACAGTTTTTGCTATTTTTGGAGCACATTCTTCATTCACGGTCCACTGTATTGACTGCATTTTTGTTTCGGGCGTATAATGGTGTATACAAGTTTCATCTACAGCAATTCATTTCCTCCAAAACTCTGATTTATTTCACCCTTTTGATTTAACCTGAGCAAGGACGACACCCAACACGGGGACAGCTTTTTCATGCATGCCTAAATCTTGATTCAATATGCGACAAACACGTTCTTTGGACATGTTCATAACCTCTGCTATCTCTCTCACTTTAATTCGCTAAACGTTTAGCACCATTTGGTGAAGTTTAACGCTGTCATCGCCATTCAATTCGCAATGCAATAATTTTTTTGAACCAATAAGTTTGAGATGAGTCCTAAAGAATTTTTGGTCTAAATTATTAAATGGGGATTCTGATCAATTCGATAGCTACGATGATTTGCAATTAGCATAATTACTTTAAAAAAGGTATAAGATGACGTTCTCGAAAAAAAGTCTTTTAAAAGAAATTCAACCAAGGAATTTCAGATTAATTTGCATATTCGAGATGACTCCTGTCATCTTAAGACGTTGTTGTAGAATCTTAAGATGCTGTCGCCAAGACGTTGGGTGGTGGGACGTCGTTGCAGGGTGGTGATACCAAGACGTTGGGGGTGGTGCCGAGGTTTCTTCAAGACACCTGTGGTGCATATTAATGAGTTCGTGAAGGGTGCACAGCTTTCCAACGACTATATCTGTGATGCTTGAACGGCTCTGCAACAGCTATATCTGTTCACTTGGTAGTTGGAGAAAGTGCTACAGATATAGCCGTTGGAAAGCTGTTCAATCGTAACAGGTTCATAGAAATTCAATAATCTGATACAAATAAGTAACCGGGGCTGATCAAATAAACACGTCAATTATCTAATACGCACCCTCAAGGAATATAGTTGATGCAACCAATTTGCATACGCGAGCAATATCACTGGGGAACAATTTGTAACATAATTTCTGTTGAGTTCGATTTTTCAGATGTTTTAGAGTTAAATAGGCATGCTGATTTCAAATCTGTATTTAATTTTATTCTATCACTTGCATGAAGTGTGTCCTCCTCCACAATGGGTGGGGATGCTAAAACGTTGGGTGGTGGGAAGTCGTTGCAGGGCGGGGATGACAAGACGTTGGGGGGTGGTGCCGAGATTTCTTCAAGACACGTGGGGTGCATATTAATTAGTTCGTGAAGGGTGCACAGCTTTCCAACGACTGTATCTGTGATGATTGAACAGCTTTGCAACAGCTAGATCTGTTCACTTGGTAGTTGGAGAAAGCGCTACAGATATAGCCGTTGGAAAGCTGTTCAATCGTAACAGGTTCATAGAAATTCAATAATCTGATACAAATAAGTAACAGGAGCTGATAAAATAAACACGTCAATTATTTAATATGCATCCTCAAGGAATATAGTTGATGTAACCAATTTGCATACGCGAGAAATATCACTGGGGAACAATTTGTAACATAATTTCTGTTGCGTTCGATTTTTTAGATGTTTTAGAGTTAAATAGGCATGCTGATTTCAAATCTGTATTTAATTTTCTTCTATCACTTGCATGAAGTGTGTCCTCCTCCACAATGGAAACTTATTTGGTTCAGTCCCAATAGGCCATTCAGTTTGTTTACGTGAAGAATACGAAGACATAAAGATCATTGATGTGTTGCAAGATCACACGCACAAGTGGATCATCTGTGTTGACCTTAAAATGGTCTGCCTCCTCCTTTGCCAGCAGCGCGGATACACCAAGTATTCCTGTTTTTTTTTGTGTAGGTGGGACAGCAGAGCTTGTGAGAGGCATTGGGTGCAAACGAATTAGCCGCCAAAATCTGACCTGAAACCTGGTGATCCAAACATTCTGCATCAGCCCCTTATCGACAAATAAAACATATTTCCACCTGTGCATATAAAACTGGGTCTCATGAAACATTTTGTTAAAGCTTTGCCAACTGAAGAAGACTGTTTCAAGTATCTCATTTCGAAATTTCCTAGCCCGTCATTTGAAAAGATAAAGGCCGGTGTATTTGATGGTCCACAGATTCGACATCTTGTAAAAGATGGTTAGCATTCAAAAACATTGTCAAAGACTTTCTTGGAAATACACGAGCACAGAATTACATCGAAATTTTTCAGCAACTCTTGGAGAGCTTCAAAATGCTTGGTTGCAACATGAGTATCAAATTGCATTTCTTAAACAGCCATCTTGCTAATTTCTCCAAAAATCTTGGTGCAGTCAGCGATGAGCAGGATGAGCGATTCCACCAAGATTTGAAGGTGATGGATGCACGATATCAAGGTAAATGGGATGTACATATGTATGATGGCTGACTATTGTTGGAGCATCAAGCGAGAATGTCCACAGATTAAACAACGCTTTACCAATTGTTGATAGTTCTAGTGAGAACACCTTGCTCTCCAGTGTACCGTTTCATAATGGAACCATTTTTCTGTCACCAGTCACAGAGGAAGATATTTTGTCTTGTATTTCTGATTAAGAGCTTCAACTGCATGCAGTTTCGACGGCATATTTAATGATCTGATTAAAAAATGTAGCAAATCATTAAGGCGACCTTTAATGATCATTATGAATCAAATTATACAAAGCGGGACATTTCCAGATGGATGTAAATTAGACCTTGTTCAACCTGTACATAAAGGAGGTAAAACAAATGAATATAAAAATTATAGAGCTATTATATTATATTACCTAGCGTGTCTAAAATATTTGAAAAATGTATAGGGAAGCAACTGTTGTGTTTCTTTGACAAGAATAATCTTTTAACGATATCACAACATGGTTTTACCAAGCGTAAGCGTACACAAACTGCACTCTGTGAATACAATGAAAAAATTGTCAATGCGATAGATTCTAAGCAGCTTGTCTTGGAAGTGGGCGTAGATTTAAGTCGTGGTTTTAACCTAGTTAATCATCGTCCAGCAAAGAGTTCCCCAGGGTTCAATTTTGGGACCTTTACTTTATATAATATTTTCTAATGATTTAGTTGCATACTTGAAAGATAGGGTACAAAATATTGACATTATCTGATATGCAGCCTTTGCATAAGCTCACCATTGAACCGTCCAGCACATACAAGATCCTGGGGCTTACTTTCCATGAAAAGCTTCTTCTTGAAGAAACCTCGGCACCACCCCCTTCCCCTCTCCCTCCCCCCAACGTCTTCGCATCCCCATCCTGCAAGGACTTCCCACCACCCAACGTCTTGGCGAGAGCGTCTAAAGATTTTACAACAACGTTTTAAGATGACAGGCAACTACTTTATTATAATTTTTGCAGAGTGACTATTTAACAGTTTATTCCATTTTTCTGGTCTATTGTTTTGTCGTTGTTTTGTGTTTTATCTTCAAAGAAGATTGTTTTGATGATCACTAAAGCTTAGAAGCCATATTTGTTATCGAAAACTACTACTTGATTAAATAGGCAGATACCAGATTGTCGAAACCTACTGGCAATTAGTTCACGAGAGGTTTGGTTATATAATTTTCTGGATCCAAAGCCGGTGCCAATGTATTTTAAGTAAAATTGAAGAACGTTTCGCTCACCGCCCATTCTTTTTAGGCTTGCATGATAAGATATAGTTGGAAAGTTTTCTTCTGGTTCTGCTATTTACCTCGTTTAAAGACAAGATCAAATGCAAATAAATTGCTGACATTAGAAGTGAAATAGATATCTTGGAAAAAAAGCATCATACAAAACCTTATACCTATGTATACATAGTTTATAGATAATATCATTATGGTTGCATACCTGCTATTTACTTTACTTACAATCAAAATAATGAAAATACAATTTAATAAATATAATTTCTGAATATCCTCCAGTTGTATACATAAAAATGACAACGTAAAATATGATTACCTTCGAAGAAGGAAATAGGTTGTTAGTGCCGGTGATATTTCTTTGTCATTTTTTTCTTAACGCCTCTGGTGTCGAAAGTCAACGTTCTCATCTATACTGGCTGACACAGACAAATAATACAACCCGGATTATGCTATACATCACGTGTATGCATAATTAGTAAAGTCATAAAATTTCCGGTTGTATACCATAACGCGTAATAATAATAATAATAAAAAAAAAACGAACATCCAACTTGACGGCCGTACACATTTTTATTGCCTTAATATCCTACGTTGCATTGCAACACCTTCTTCGCTGAAGAGGAACATCTCGACTCCATTAGAGCGCTAATATTTTAACGGGCGTCCGACTAAATAACTGTGGCGCCCGGTTAAATTGGATTTTTTCCCGGATTTCTGAACTGTAAAAAATTATTGATGCGTGGTGTTTGGAAACAAGGTTGACGACCTAGAATTTTAAATCTATAAGTTCATTACCACTATATGTATAGTATGTGTGTGTGTTCACACGAATGTTTCGTAAAAGAATGTTTGCTCACTATAATCGAATGAATTTTAATTCTCTTACGAAAGCAGATATTTGATAAAGTTGTATAAAAGAAGAGGCCAAGAAAGAAATATAGTCGTAAATAAATGGTGTCGTCCAATGTGAATATTGTGAAAAGTTAATTAATTAATTTTCTGAATTCTTTTCTTGGAAAATAATAATAATTTTAAAAGGAGCCTCCTTTAGCGGAGGGTCGCCAAGGAACCTGCCGTTTTATCTGGTTTATCTGATGTGTACTTAAATTTATTTGAAATAAACGTTAATTTTGGATGGCTCTGTATGTGCAAATACAATTTTGATGCTTCATATTTTATTTAACAACAATTAATGAATATTTTTTATTAACATCTACAATTCAGTGCGCTGAAGATATATCTTAATTCAAATCATCTTTTTCGGCATTTTACGACCTACTTTTTCAACCTCTTTATTTCGCCGTCGTACAAACGAAACTAATAAGAATATTGCAGAGGTCGACGCTTGACCAATCACTTCGCGTAGCTTAAAAGTACGTAGTACCATTTATTGTAAGCTTACCACTTAATGTATATGTATACGCAGATTAAGCGTGCTTTTACTTTTCGATTCTCGCAAGAGATTCTCGTTTACGAAACGTATGTAGCTCGCAGCGCTATTTTTTTGCCTTCATAAAGTTTTCAAATCAAAATGAGAGTAATTAGTGATGACTGTTACTTTAAATGTTAAGCTTGCGAAAGAGTTGATGTGTTTTGTAATGAATATAATGAATGTTATACGAAATTGTCATAATTTGAAAACGCAATATATTAAATACAATTAATACGTATGTAGGTAGTAGATTACGATTGGTGTGACTTATTACGGTAAATAACTATTACTATCATGTCCTATTCACTTTCTACGTATCCCGTTAGGAGTTAGTAATGCACTTGAAGAAGAAACTCACGTTTTCCTTCTTTTGATGTTTAGGCGAATCATAAAAATGTATAATGCATTTTCCTTCTTTGATTAGCACAATTGATTGCTGTGTTTACGTGCTTTCTATACAAGCCGATGCACGATGTCTTGTATATTATACATCTATATGTATGTATGCGATTCGTTTATAATTTGCATTACATTGATTCAAGGAAAAGATAAGAAAAATGCAGGTGCGAGTAAAGAAAGTACATACTTTCATAATATGGTAAGTGATGTGTGGGAATATGATATTGCTGCATCAAAATATATTTTTTAATAGTAAAAAATGCGCTTAATTTGCACACATTCACATGTTCAATTTCAATCGTTGTGCCGTTGATATTTGGTTGAGTTGAATAATGAGTTTTCCGCCCATTATTATAGGGAAACAGGTATAGAAACAGACCACCACCTAGTAATAGCAAAAACAAACTAGAGAATAATCAGAAACAGTAGGAATAAGAAGAAAATGGGCGGAACTTTCAGGAAGCAGTTATACCACAATTAAGCAGACATAGAAAGTGAAACACTAAACACTTTAACCCACTAAAAACCAAACAAGTTAAAAGAAGGATCAACAAATCAATCGGACAATTAAATGTAGTAAGACAAGAAGATGGCTTTCTTGAACATAGCTTTGGAAGGAGTTAGCAAAAATTACTAAATAATCGGATCCCTAACACAAAAAGTAGTACAACTTATAGTATGTACAGTTGCGAGCAAATGTTATAAGCAGGGTACCATTTTCTGCATTATGATGAAACTAGTGACTTAAAACAAAAATAAAATACGTAATAGTGTTGCTAACCTTTGTTTATAAGTGCTTTAATATTGAATGCTACCTCATCTAGACTTTATTACTGCCCTAATGCGTTTCGGCATAGTAGCTACAAATCTAAAACATTGTTCTTGAGAAATAGAAGCCCCTTACTGAAATACTGACTGCGTTAGCGCTGTTTTGGAAGTATGGGTGCGTTGTCGAAGTCTTTCCTTCAAAATGTGCCAAAAATTTTCAATTGGAGAGAGGTCAAGGGACTAATATGATGTAATATTCAAAAGTGTCATCTTTGTAATTTGTAATTTAAATACGGCAATTTACTGGTAGATGTACTTTGACAATTAGGCTTTCTTAGAAACTGTTACCTGCTTTATGAATCACACGTTTGCTCACGGTGCCTATAACATTTGCTCGCATGTGTATATATACCTCACGAAGCGCTAATGGAACTGAAAAGTGAATTACTAAAATGCTACGTCGAGAAAACACTCTAAATAAAACCACATTTGATAGGGGAGAGGGTGGATCATTCGGCCAGTTTAGATAAACAGACCTCTAAGATACAAAATATAACATAGTTAAGTAATATTTATTGCCAGGGCTAAAGTTTAAACATATTTGAACATAACAATATAAGTAAAACTATTTAAAAACATGTTTCTTGTATTTTATTTTGGTGTTTAAAAAAAGTTAAAAGCTGGCCGAACCCTCCTCGACAAGAGATAGATTCGGCCATGTCTTGGGGAGGATTCGGCTAACTAAAAAAATGAATGTTTTTGAGTTGTTTATTGAAAATCTTTTATAAAATCTTGGGAAATATATTACAAAAAGAGATGTAAATAAAACTTAAACATAATCTATCTCACATCAATTCCCAAAAAAATATAGTTGAATCGAAATATTGACTTTGTTCTTAATATTCCTGGTTTATTTGGAGCTGATAATTTGCAGCAATATCTTCTTTTGACACAGTAGTTATGTCATCCACACTTGGAAAATAAAAATTAGTAGACTTTCCACGTCTTCGCAGGAACTTAATTTGGAAGTCTTCATTTTCTTTTTTTTTTTGAATTTGGCCAATGTAGTAGCAAACATCATTTTTTATTTTAAATTTGACTAAAGCGAAATCGTTGATCAAGAAGTCGTCATTTTCTTCTAAATTTGGCACATCGAACATTAGTTCATCTTCTTCGGAGCTCGCTTCATTTACAGTTATATTTGATTCACTATACGATATATCATAAACGCTTTTTTCTGCTGGACGAATACATTTCTTTTTATCGACTTTCTGTTTTTCTTCAAACTTTCTTTTCTTTAGATATTATTAGATACTATTAGAAAAAATCATCGGAAAACATCAGGTATAATTTTTATTTTATAAAAATGTGGACTAGATTTTGGCCGAAATCTACCACCGGCACTGGCCGATTGCTCCACCTCTGTTGTAAAAAGTCATAATAATGTGTAGTGGATACATGCGTCTGCTTTAGGTTAGGTAGTACCCTCTACGTTTTACTTAGCTATGGGTCATTAAATAATAGTATAAAACTTACGGCTGTAGTAAAACAAACTTGCATAATTGTATAGTATAATATGTGGTATAAACTTACCGTTTCACATACAAAACAAATGATATTTTTGAGAACACTACACTTCCGCTAATCAGGCACGCCGTTGGATTAAAAAGAAACAGAACACTAGGAAGCTTGAATACAGCTGCATAAATGTGCGCTAAATTTAAATATTATAGTCAAATTTACAAGTGGCCGAATTCTCCCGGGAGCCGAATCCTCCGCCCTCTCCCCTATTTAGAAATTTATATTTATAATTACTTAATACATATATAATGTATATGTAATAATACAATGTAGTGTATATGTTAGAAACATCGTTTTCAAAAAATAGAAGTACATAACTTTATAGCAGATAGTTAATACACATTATTTTAAATTGCAGGTTAATTAAATCCTGTTAATAAAAGAAATTATTCGAATTTAGTAAAAATTGCGCTTAATTTGCACACATTCACATACCACCAATTAATATAAATCTATACGTATGCATGCATAACTTTGGGGTTGTAAGCTTAGCTAGATACTTACCACAAACCACTTACACTTATAGACGTTTCAGTTAAGGCTGTTAGGTATATGATAACTTAAATGTTAAAAACTGGTCATTTTCTGTCAATTCCAGCGGGATAAGTAGTACTGAGAAAAAGTTGAAATTTAGAATATACGTAGACTTGTTGTATCTCTACGTCTTAACGTGGCGAAAAAGGTAATTTTGTAAACATTTGTCAATCAAATATTAAACAAAATTGATAGATTTTTATCTCATCATTTTATCGCCTTTGAATACTACTTTTAATTTGAAGGGCATGTAGAAACATGCGGAATGGTGTGTTAAATGCGTATGTAAATAAAAAAAACATTATTTGTTGTTATTTTGTAGTTGTAATTGACAACAAATTAAACGACACGCCCCTCAGAGCGCCCAACCCCTTAAATGTAAATAACCAATAATAAGCAAGCGAGGTACAATGTACTTAAGTAACTTAAGAACATGAGAGGGGTATATTTCACTTACCCTGTACTGGATTTTCTTGAGTGTTACTCACAGTTAGTATTTCTTACATTGCGTAATAGGTATTTTAAAAACGACATTCGCGTAAAAATGAGTAAGTGCCGTGTACGTGCGTCTAAGGTACATAAAAGATCTGCTAGATCAAAGGTGATGAAGAATTTATTTCAAAATCGCAAGTAAGTACTGCCTTTCCATCTAATATAGTAAAAAATAAAAGCCAATAATTACATATTTGCTAATGGTATAATCGTGTGTTATAGAAAAAAAAGAAGTTGGTATTGACGGTATAGCATCATCCTCCAAAGATACATCCGAGTAAGTAGCATGCATAACATTAATTATAAAACAATATTTCCAATATATTTTACTGAGTATCAAATGATCTAAAAAGTGCTATTTCTAGGTTGTGCTTCGCTAGTGATTTAGATCGTTTTTTAGATATCCTAGGCAGATCTCCTCAAAAAAGGGGGTCTGTTTTGAAGTCAGTCAAACATGTACTTTCTGTTAAACTGCATATGAATTGCCAATTCAGTGGTCGACTACAGAAGTCTTACCATATTCATAATTACAACGTCATTCATAATAACACACTTTTATTTTTTCCAGTTATAAAAATTCACAAGAAAATATGCCCCCACTTGAAATTGAACCGCATCTATCATATAAAACAATGTCAGACGTTTCGCAAGGACGCCGAATTGTTAACTTAGCACATGTAGTAAAAGAGTATGAAAAGATTATTTTACATAGTACAAAGTGTAATATGGGTAGAATGGATATAGTAAAAGAAACAAGAAGAGGAATAATTTCACTTCTACATTTCCATTGCGAAAAGTCATATGTGTATCTGTTTGTTTTTGATAATTCACGATTAGCAATTAAAAGATTTTTTCCATAAGGCAACAAGTCCGTCTTTCATTGGCAAAGTGCAACAAGTCCAGCGCATAATATTTCTTTTTTTCTTAAATAGGCATTTGTGATTTGCAAAAATTCGTATAAACAATCCACATTATGAACGTAACTTACAAAAAAAGTTAGAAACCAAGATGTAATGACGTTTCTTCAAAAACACATCATACTCTTTATCTCAGAAACGTAAATTTGGACATGTTGACTTTTGAAGACGAGCTCCTCATCTTCTTTCTTATCATTTCAGTTCTCCTTTCGCATGCCAGAAAGGGTTTTAAGCATTGTTTGATTTCATCTTTTGTTTCTGCGATATAGGTAATTGCGAGCTTTTAAATTGTCATCCAGTACAAGCATCTGTGCTAACGTCTAAGATAGTTGGTTTGTTTCATATGCTACGGAAAACATTAGTTAGAAGATTGAGCCGAAACAGTAAACGCATGAGGGGCGTCAACTTTCTAGTTCAAATGATAAGTTAATAGTGATTGAATTGCAAACAACTTAATTTTCCAAAAAAATCTCTAAAAATTCAGAGTTCCCTGAAATAAATAATAACCTGAATTTCACGGGAAATGACATTGTAATTACATCCTTGTAAATCACACTCCACTCTTATTATCCCTGTTCATAACATTTTTAGCTGTTTACATTTCACAACAGAAACGATCCTCAGCAGTATCTTATTTGTCATCATTAAATAATTTATTCATTCGCCGATATTGACATTTATCTTTGACACGCCATCTATTCCCAAACAGTCAAATCATAGTATTTAATTCCGAAGAGCTTAGATCATATTTTAATACCAGCTTTAAACAGATTAGTATCACCAAACACTACAACTTTGATTAATTACTCTCGGGATACGTGTTTCGTTTATTACGAGCCAACAGTCTTTGAAATCACTCTAATACCCACTTTATGAAACATTTATTGGATAATGACATATTTTTGAAATGAGAGTACTATCCAACACAATCTAACGAAAAATTTCTCTTGGTGACTACATAAATAAAGTAGTCTAAAAAAAGATTTTTGGCTGTTCTTTGAATTTGTATGATAACTAGAATTTTAGGTTTTTTCCAAATTTTTTTATTAGTGCCATTTTTTTATCGCGAGGATGGCACACCGTATTGTGGGGATGGGGCTCCTTACGAATTACTGATACCATCTCCAGCATCACCACCAATTACTCCGATTGATTCCAAATTGATTCATATCCGCCAACACAGACAGTTCTTCTGTTTGTTCTGTCTCATATTCAACACACTAATTTCAGAATCGTAATGTTTAAACACTCCTGTGTATTCTATTTTGCTGTCTCTTTCATCGTTTTCTTCAACATTACATATATTTCTTTAACTCGATTAGTATCAAATTGTATCAGAGAGTATCTGTACAGGGTGGCCAGATAAGAATGCAAAGTGCTGTATCTCTGAAACTATTCGTCGTAGAGACTTGCGGTAAAAATTTTTATTACTAAAGTGGTCAAAAGAAGACCGTGGAAAATATTTTCAGATTTCCAAGATGGCCGCCAGGGCGCGTAACTGGCATCTTAAACTTTTAAAGTGATTTTTTACTGAAATCCACCCAATAAATGTTACCAAAAAATATATGCTTTATAAGGCTAAGCTTTACTCGAGTAATTTTTGTTTAACACTTTTTGACGTATCTATTAAAATAAAGTAGTGGGGGGTTATTCAATGTTTTTTTAAGTAAACAGCTGTAACTCCTAAACGACTGAACTGATTTTAACAAACTTGGTCTCATTGGAAAAAGCATTTATTGTTCCATCAAACCTATCTTACCTGTGATATGTCTATTTCTTAGTAATGCCGCTAGAGCGCGTTTTTTAATATAATAACAGAAAATTGCAAAATTCTCTAAACAATTGAATACAATAATACGATTTTTTTATAGTAATGTAGCGAAGTGATACCTAAATCGGCTAGTGAAAACCGTATCTCGATATCTTACTCGTAGCCTGAAATATCGCAGAAAGAAGATTTAGTTATCATATAATTTTAAAAAGACGCTATTACGCCGGTATTTATTGTTCATAATTTAATAATTTTTAAATAATAAAAGTATTCTTAGTTCAAAAATTGTAAGAAAAACGTGTAGGGGCATAGTTATCAATCATTAAGAAATAGACATATCACCGGAAAGAGGTTTGATGGAACAATAAGTGCTTTTTCCAATGAGACCAAGTGTATTAAAATCAGTTCAGTCGTTTAGGAGTTACAGCTGTTTATTAAAAAAAACATTAAATTATCCCCACCACTTTATTTTAATAGATACGTCAAAAAGTGTTAAACAAAAATTATCCGAGTAAAACTTAGCCTTAAAAAGCATATATTTTTTGGTAACATTTACTGGGTGCATTCTTATCTGGCCATCCTGTATATCTTTCACCATCTGAGGCACAGGAGATTAAAATGTCATCCTGTATAGGTCGAATTTCGAGAACAAGAATCTCATAATGAAAGTTGAAAATGAAGCACCCAAGCACAATGTAGAAGTTAAATATTATAGATCCTAAACATTTAACACAAAACCGATGCAATTCCACAATGAAGTTGTCTTTATCAACGCAATAATTATACTGGTTATGATAGCTTTGCTGTAAAAATAAGGTATTTTTGGTGTTTTATTCGCCGAAATATGCCGTTTTTTTTTTAACGTTTATAATGATTTCTTATTATAACATTTCCATATTAATCATATTCTACAACAATTTGTTAGATTGGAATGTTTCATACTGCTGTTTTCTTCTCCCACACATAGCTAGAGACCTGCAGTAATTAATTTCCTGTCGACTTTCCGAATCCTCAAGTTCTCAATCAATAAATCATTGTTCTTGTATAGATAGTGGAGAAAATAGGAAGACGAAAAAAGAAAAAAGATTGTAATGATCGGACGCTAAGTGTATTACACTTGAAATGAAATAACACATCAAAGCTGGTACCCGCATAACAACAACTAAACATACTAATAACGCTACCGCATTGTAAAGCATGTCGTCACCGAGTGTGTGTAAGTGAGATATTGTGGTGACCATTATGTGAAAGTATCTTCCCAAAGTGTCCGCGTATCGTAAACGGAGGACCATCTTCTAACTTCTTGTTCTTCTTCGGTTCACAGCCCCCCTAATGGGCGTACGAGGTGCTATAAAACCGGGACACAAACTACGGAACAGTACAGTCACCACAAGATCGTCAACAGCATTAGCATCATGAATTCATATACCGTGGTAAGAATAAAAGTAATCAGAAGCAATTCAATATCCGAGTTATAATTTAGAATGGTCGAAATCGATCCGAACAGTGTTGGTTTATTTTGGTGTCAAAGAGAAATTGTATTTTAGTGAAAATAGTGCTGCATTTCGTGACTGGAATTAATATTTTTCTGGCGAATATTTTTTTTTAATTTACCGCGAAAAATTCAAAATTATTTTCTCAAGTGTTTATTCAAATTAATCGGGAATTTTCGACCAAAATTAACACATTTAAAAATTGGTATTATTTCGATGTTTGCTTTTGTAATTAGCACATTTTAATACATCCGCCTACTGAAATCAAACAAGCTAATATTTGAAGATCGTTAAATATTTTACTGACGCTTTACAGGCTTGAAATATTCGATTTTCTGTTTGCAATTTCAATTTATTAATTTTATTTAATTTTGTTTTTTCATTAATATTCATTTGGGGAATTAAAATTTATTTTCACTTGATGCAAACTTTCTAAAATGTTGTTTAATTAAGATATTACATTTTTAAAAATTCGGTTTCAATTTTTGTATTGAGTAGGTCTAATTTGTTTTAAATCTATATTTCTTTTTATGTTACAGTGGGTGGCCATCGCAATGGCCGTCGCAGTAGTAGCCGAACCCCCGTCAGGGTATTCATACTCTAGGCCCTCGGGCGGGGGCGGCGGATATTCTGGTGGACTGTCCGGCGGTGGTGGCGGTTATCAAGCAGTACCATTCGGCTACCAAACTAACGAAGGCGCCTCCGTCGATCCAGCATTATTAGAGCAAGTGCGTCAAATCCTCCTCAAAGAAGAGATCAGTTCGCAATCTATCGGAGTATCTGGTGGTGGCGGTGGAGGCGGTATCAGTAGTTCGTACGGAGCCCCATCCCCGCAATACGGTGTGCCATCCCCACAATACGGTGTACCCGGCTACCACGCTAAAGTAGTCGGCATCGATCTGGAAGGCATCAAACAGGCGATCCAAGTCGCTCAATACAATCAGATCAGTCATCAAAGCTTCGGCGGTTATCCCAGCTCGACGTACGGCGTACCATCGCGTCCATCCAGCACCTACGGTGCTCCGTTCTGAGCGCGTTAGCTCAGATTGAAGAACTGAAGCAACGTTCGGTTGCTAAAAAAAAACAACACCACACGGGTCATGATGCAATATTAATAGAAACAATAACATTTTGTAAATTTTTTTACCATCTTATTTAACATCAAGTAACACCAACAACAACAACAAGAACATCGAAAAGAGAACTGTCATCCAACATCAACAAAAAAAAACAACAACATGCGTTAAGTTTATTTTGTATAAAGCTTTTATAGGTTATGTTTTTTATTAAAAAAAAAAGAAAAATACATTTGTCACCGTAAATTTTCTAGTTTTATTTTATAAACACCTTTGCATTATATTGCAGAAGTTTTTATATTTTTTACTGTGTTCTTTCCTTCTAGCAGTTGTTCTACATCTTGATTTGTTGATTTTTTATGTCATTCTTCGTTCCATAAATCCTTCTGATTATCTCGCTTCCAAATATCTACACACAGAGAAATTTATAGCAATAGCTAGCAATGAAATAAATATTTCTGTTCGATTTGACATATTATGCCTTTTTTGAATTAATTAAGTGGTTTTCTATAGATGATTTGGGCATGTCACTAATTGCCAGCATTTAATATAATAGCAGATGTAAAGTTTTGTCGTAAGATCTTTTAGGATTTCCAGATCTTTGCTCTTTGTTTGACGCCCTACATAGTTCCTCTAGCAAATTAATAGATTCAATTTTATTCATTCAACAGTAAGATCTGCCCAATATGAACGCTATGTGCAAGTCAAGTTTTGCTTTGATGGAGCAAGATATACCTACCTTAGTGTCTTAGTTGTACCTGGAATGCTCTTATATTCGTTAAATTCCCTCTTTTTGTTTGACACTCAGATTCTGTCAAGTCTATGAACCGATTAGAGTGTTTGGCGGCGATGAGAGTCTCGAAGAGTCAATATCAATCTGTCTTATATCTTTTTTGGATTAATTGAAGCCAAAAAAGTATTCATATTGTAACCGTCCTTATTTTTGGCATAGTTTCCCTGACAGCACATACCCTCTTGGGGGTCTATCAAACAATTAGAGAGGTTGAAAGGATCTTCTTTGAATTATCGAATTAATTACCATAGAATGCCAAAAAAAAATCATATTCGAACTGTTCTTGTTGTCGATGGTTTGATAACCAGTTTTCTATCGAAGATTTGGATTTCATTTGTGGGTCATTTGTGCAACTTTTTCCCCCACCAGTTGAAACTGAAACAATTTTTTAGATCTCCCCACCTTCGGTGCTGGAGCTTTATGTGGCAATAATCTTTGTTAGCACCTGTATTGGATGAAATAAATCATACAAGAAATGAAACATGCGCTTTAATGTCACAGTACCCGTCGACTGCTATTGATACATTAGCAACAATAAATTTAAGATCTTTGATTTGCTGTTGACTGTTGTTGTCACTGTTTTAGCAATAGTAACTAATAAATTTATGTCTACATCCGTACATGCTAAATTATTATAAAGAGTACTTATTCTACATACAGGGATCCCAACATATTATTAGTTCTTGATGGACTACAATAAAAGATATTATTCGATCTAGAAAATTGTCTCCGAATTAAGAAATTAAATCTAGTTAATATTTCAGGCACGTCTATCATATCATGTAGAAGAGAATACTGGCATCTACGTAGTTCTAGGGGCTCAATATTAAACGTGGTTAAGAGACTTACATGGCTGTAGCCCCGAGGTGGATATTATCCTGTAGAACGAAAATTTAAATATTTTAGAAAACGTCCCTGTGTTTGTTTTAACGATCGTGCACGTAACTTGTAAAATGGAGACCATACTAATGATGCATATTGTAATTTTGATGGAATGAAGGAAAAGTATAAAGTATAATAGCAATATGCAATCAATCCACAAAAAAACAGATTGTCGTTCTAATTACGAAACCCAGGGTCCTCAAAGTAGCACCGGAAATACTGTTAATGTGTACCACCTAGATCCTTTAATTCAGTGCACACTTCTCAAGTTGAGAGTTATCCAAAATATAATATAACTAGTAAATGTCATAACTTTACATTTCGAAACATTCAAATATAATTTCTTGTCGATACACCATGCCTGAAGTGCATCTAATTGTTTCTGAAGATGAAGGCAGTCGCTAGTATCGCTAATAGCCCGGAATATTTTCAAGTCATCGGCATAAAGCAATTTATGACAATCCAGAACTTCTGGAATATCGTTAATAAACACAGTAAAAAGAAGTGGTCCAAGATTTGTTCCTAGTAGGATACCAAATCCAGAAGAAATCTAATATTCGCAAGCTTGTGTTCTATCCGGTCGAATGCGTTAGCAAAATCCGTGAAACAATATCTACTTGAATATTATGGGTTTTCACACAAATATTTAGTAAAAACTGTGAGGTTTGTAACAAGCGACTGTTTGTTGAAAAATCCATGTTGGAAAGTAGTTACTGTGTGATCTTATTTGCGGAGAAATGATGGAAAAGAGACATTTTTCGAATACCTTGGCAAAATTGTTAATAATCGCAATTGGACGATAGTTCTTATATACATCCGATATCACGTTTGTGGAAAACCTGTGTCAGATCGAGACATTTTAAAGGATGTTTCTCTTATCAAATTAGTAAAGTTATGAACTCGGTTGCTTTTGAAGATTTTTTTCTTTTATTAAAGGAAATGTGTGTTAATTTCCAAAGTAATATATTGATTCTAGGTGACTTCAATGTCACTCATTTCATTAGCCCTACAATAAATGATAGTAGAACTCATATTATTAACAATTTCAATAATTTTGTAAATTTAAAACAAATTAACTCAATTGTTAATCATAGAGAAAGACCACTTGATCTTGTATTAACTAATTTAAAGTCGGTAGTTATTCATAGAGAATGTGCGCCAGTGGTAGATGAAGATTTGGAACACTCTAGTTTTAATTTATCCTTAAGTATTATTAATCATTATGTACCTAATCTAATTCCTAGTAGAAATAATATACAGTGTGGTCATAAAGTTTGGAACCAAGCTTATAACCGCATTATTTTGCATTTTTAGGAAAAACGCTTGGACAGGTAAATTTTCTTTTTTAAAACGCCATCTTTTGACATACAATTTTTTTCTATGACGTCATTGGTTTTTAGATTGATGACGTCATCAACCCTTTTTTTAAATGGCAACCATATTATTTTTTTATCGTTTTTGGTAGATCTTTATATCCTCCAAATAGTGATATAAAACAATTGGTATGTTGCATCACAATTTTTTTAAAATAATATAAATTTAGAAAAAAAATTAAAAAATTTTATTTTTGTACAAAATTAAAATTATATTAAAAAAATACATCTGAAGTTAAATTTATTGTAACAGTTAACGTAAATTTTCAAAATGGACCCCACCAACCAACTGGCACTGTCCCAGCCGAGTGTAAATGCTTTGCGATCAATAGTAATTAGCGTTATTCGCTCCAGATCAAAACAACAGAAAAAAACAACCAACAAACAAAGCGGATCGTAAAATGCACAATGCAAAAAATTTACAAAAACAAAAACACGCACTTTTTTGCAAGATATTTCTTTATGACATTCTTTCTTCTTTTTATACAAATTATGTAGAACACTAATATTTTGAAATTATTTCTCTGGCGACAACATTGTTGAATTATTTACTTCTATTTTTGACGTTAAATTTGTTAGACACTGCGTAGAAATTGTTCATTTTCGCTAATATAAAAATGGCACATTTATCTGAGCGAGAAAGAATCGAAATTTTAATTATGGTTGGGTATGGGGACAGACAAAGAACGCATGCAGAAGCATGCGAATTGTTTAACCATGAACATCCTGATAGACCTCCAATTGCCAGGTCTACGGTGATAAAACTAGTTGAAAAGTTTACCGAAACTGAATCCGTAAAAGATCGACCACGGCAAGGTAGACCTCAAATAGGAGAAGATGTAAAATTAAATGTGCTTCTAGAAGCAGAAGAAAGGCATCATGTTTCCACCAGACAAATTGCGTTAGCCGATCAGGTGGCTCACTAATTTGTCGTCAACTTATTTAAAGAAGAACACTATCATCCTTACAAAGTTCAACTTGTACAGGAATTACATGAGGATGACGAAGATCGTCGACTGCAGTTCTGTGAAGACATAATGTTACGTTGTGACCAAAATGCAAATTTCTTGGAAAACATTGTCTTCTCTGATGAAGCTACGTTCTGCCTAAATGGATCTGTTCACCGCCATAATTGCAGATATTGGTCGCAGACCAACCCGCATTGGATTCAAGCGTGTCATACTCAGCCCAGAGGAAAAGTTAACGTATGGGTTGGAATGATTGGACAACGCATTTTAGGACCATATTTTTTTGACGGAAATTTGACTGCTGTGCAATATTTAGAATATTTAAGATTTAAACTGGTTCCAGCGCTCGCTGTTATTTTCCCAAATCACGAGGATAGTGATGTACCCCATCCAAATATTTGGTTTCAACAACATGGGGCACCTCCCATTATGGTGTAGAGGTTCGCCACTATCTTGACGAAATATTTCCTAATAAATGGATTGGACGGAAAGGCGCCATAGAATGGCCACCTCGTTCTTCTGACCTGACTCCGTTAGACTTTTTTTTGTGGGGTTATTTGAAATCGAAGTGTATTTTAACAAACCGAACAATTTAGAAGATTTAAAACAACGAATTCGCGTAGAAATTACACAAATATCCCCAGACATAATTGAGGCGAGTATACGAAGTGTTAACACTCGGCTGGGACAGTGTCAGTTGGTTGGTGGGGTCCATTTTGAAAATTTACGTTAACTGTTGCAATAAATTTAAGTTTAGATGTACTTTTTTTAAATTTAATTTTAATTTTGTACAAAAATAAAATTTTCTTATTTTTTTTCTAAATTTATATTATTTCAAAAAAATTGTGATGCAACAAAACAATTGTTTTATATCACTATTTGGAGGATAGATATAAAGATCTACCAAAAACGATAAAAAAATAATATGGTTGCCATTTAAAAAAGGGTTGATGACGTCATCACTCTAAAAACTAATGACGTCACAGAAAAAAATTGTATGTCAAAAGATAGCGTTTTAAAAAAGAAAATTTACCTGTCCGAGCGTTTTTCCTAAAAATGTAAAATAATGCGGTTATAAGCTTGGTTCCAAACTTTATGACCACACTGTATATAATTTTCGACGGGCTAATTACATTAATTTATATCAAACTTTCCTTGATACTGATTGGTCCTTTCTTTCTGCATATAACAATATTGACTTAGCCTGCAATGCATTTTATAATAAAATCTATACGTATCTCAACTTATTTGTACCACTAAAACATCCTGTCCCAAATATACAGGGCGAGTCACGACTATTCCCTCGGTCTCTTGTGTCTAAACGCTGAAAGATATGATTTTCAAATTTTGGTCAAATATGTAGGACTATAAGGAGCACATTTTAAAATTATTTATAAGTATACAGTGTGATTCAAACAAGTACAGCATATCAAAGTTGGGTTATTTTTAATGGAACATCCTATATTGTATGCCATTTGTGGATTCTACGTCATAAATTAGGATAACTTTGTTCATAGTTCCCTATACCTATCTGCTGCCAATTTCGAGAAAATTTGATTTTTATGAAAATGTCGGCTTTCGCGAAAAAATTAAAAACAGGAAAACTGTATGACTTGGACGATTTACATTTGTAAGAAGTTATTTTGACAAAGCGTGCTTTCAATAAACCCGTAGAGTATTTTGATATTGGCTACATGACATTAAGCAAAACAATTCATACTTTATATTTTTTCAACCATCAATAACTCTTTTAAATTAAATGGAACACCCTGTATTTATCCATCCTATGTGAAAGCACATTAAACCCCCTATCAAAAACTATAAAGATGTCTATATCTAAATTTAACGATTAAAATGTTATTAACGAAATCCTTAAAAAATGTTCTAAAGCTGATGCTTTTTCTTATCTAAATAGGCCATGCTTTCTAATTATTTGTGTGTGGATAATTATATTGCTTGTAAGTTGTATTCTAATGATAAATAAACCTGGAAATTATGTTGCAGTAATTTGAACATCCAATTAATACACTATTACAGAGTTTCAAGATAAACTTCAAATGGATCATTCAAGTAATTGACTATTCGTCAAGTATTTGAATATTACTTGTTTGAATCGAATGAATATTTGATTATCAGAATATCAAAATGTCAAAAACTCCTATCTTAGTTTATAATATATTGATATATTGCACGTTGGTAAGTTATGGTATTAGAATTTAAAATAAAATAATTAAGTAACAGATAGCATAAGCAAATTAATAAAATTACAAATATGTGAGACAAAAAAATAAGTAAATAAGATATAAAATTGTCAACCACATGCAAATACAAAACATTCGACAACATATTCGATTGAAATGAATTTAACAAGTTCTTCTCCGAAAAATGTTTACTCTTGTTCGTTTGAATGGAATAAATATAAATAAATTATCTAATGAAAAAAATTACAGTAGATGTTCGCATTGATTGACCATTTTATGCAATGCATAATGTTATAGGCAAAAGAAGAGTGATTGAATGAAATACATTTTTTTATAACATTAAATATTTATAATACAGATAAAAATTGGTAACGCCAACAGCACAACGCTTAATTAATTCATACAGGACACATGCTTCAGGGGCTAATAGGCAGACTTTTATTTGTATTATACGAGACCACAGTCTTTGAAATAACATTATTTTTTATTTTAGTTTCATATCTTCGGGAATGGTAGGTGGAGTATTGTTTGTTTGTTTTATTCTTCATCTACTAAATGTAATAATTGTTTAAAGTATACAATTTACACAGTCGCAACTAAATGAACATATGCTAATTTTAAAGCAGCATGGCCTCCTATTCAGATGAAAAAAGCATCGGTTTTATGAGGTTTTAGAGAATATTGTTAATAACATTTTAATCGTTAAATTTAGATATAGACATCTTTATAGTTTTTGGTAGGGGGTTTAATGTGCTTTCACATAGGATGGATAAATACAGGGTGTTCCATTTAATTTAAAAGAGTTATTGATGGTTGAAAAAATATAAAGTATAAATTGTTTTGCTTAATGTCATGTAGCCAATATCAAAATACTCTACGGGTTTATTGAAAGCACGCTTTGTCAAAATAACTTCTTACAAATGTAAATCGTCCAAGTCATACAGTTTTCCCGTTTTTAATTTTTTCGCGAAAGCCGACATTTTCATAAAAATCAAATTTTCTCGAAATTGGCAGCAGATAGGTATAGGGAACTATGAACAAAGTTATCCTAATTTATGACGTAGAATCCAAAAATGGCATACAATATAGGATGTTCCATTAAAAATAACCTAACTTTGATATGCTGTACTTGTTGGAATCACCCTGTATACTTGTAAATAATTTTAAAATGTGCTCCTTATCGTCCTACATATTTGACTAAAATTTGAAACTCATATCTTTTAGCGTTTAGACACACGAGACCGAGGGAATAGTCGTGACTCACCCTGTATATTTGGGACAGGATGTTTTAGTGGTACAAATAAGTTGAGATACGTATAGATTTTATTATAAAATGCATTGCAGGCTAAGTCAATATTGTTATATGCAGAAAGAAAGGACCAATCAGTATCAAGGAAAGTTTGATATAAATTAATGTAATTAGCCCGTCGAAAATTATATATATTATTTCTACTAGGAATTAGATCAGGTACATAATGTTTAATAATACTTAAGGATAAATTAAAACTAGGGTGTCCCAAATCTTCATCTACCACTGGCGCACATTCTCTATGAATAACTATCGACTTTAAATTAGTTAATACAAGATCAAGTGGTCTTTCCCTATGATTAACAATTGAATTAATTTGTTTTAAATTTACAAAATTATTGAAATTGTTAACAATATGAGTTCTACTATCATTTATTGCAGGGCTAATGAAATGAGTGACATTGAAATCACCTAGAATCAATATATTGCTTTGGAAATTAACACACATTTCGTCTAATAAAAAAAAATCTTCAAAAACAACCGAGTTCATAACTTTACTAATTTGATAAGAGTAGTAGTTCAATAGTATATCTGTGACGAATATTAATATTATGTGTATCAGTTCTGAATCTCACCCTTTCTGAGAGAGATGGAGGGCTCATTAAAGTTAGTACTTTAAAATAAAGCCAGGATGCACGATTTCTGCACTCTTTAAATACGATATGAGTTAGATTTTATTAGACAAGAACTGTAAACAAACGAAGAATGAGTAAACATGTTCCTCTAAAATTAGTTATCTCATATTATCAGAATTACTTCTTACCAACAAAAAATTAAAAATGAAATATACAAGATGCAATATCTAAATTGAACAATTGCAATTTGCCTCACCACCATGACACCAGCTTTCTTTGTATCAAAATATTGCTCATCATAATAAAAAAAAAAACAGAGAAATAAGCAGATATATGAAGAAGAAGCCAAGGACAAAGATAATAGATAGTCTAAATTTGTTTTTCTCTCGATATAAGGACTCAATCATAATTTTTTTGTCATTTTGGCATTCCTTAGCTTCTTCTTATTCTGCTCCATTCTGTCCATATATGCAACTATTATTGCAGTACTGTCATCTCGGTCACATCAACTAGACGTGGACAAACATGAATAGGGAACCCGGCGAAAATTTTAGAAAAAAATATTAAAAATCTTGGAAAACAGAAACACTTTGTTGCAAGAAATATTATCTTCAACAGTCGTGCTTTAACGGGATCATAAAATATACAGTAGGTAATTATGATAAAATTTTTTAATACACGATATTCATAAGATACTACTAAGTACTCATATAAAAGAAGTTATGTGTTCAAGTAATTCGTGGCTTATAAAAAGTTTACCCAATGAGATTTTTTTGTTTAAAAATTTACTACTTTCAAAGTTTAGTACAAAATCATGCGGCCAAAATTCGTGCGAGCGTGACTTGTTATCAATTTTGATGTCTTCAAATGAATGACTGAAAATTGGTATAAATACTGGTTATTAATGGAAGTACGATCACTTTGTACAAGAAGTAGTTAGTTTACTACATCTTAACATAATGGGTTTATCCGGTCTTTCTCTTACTGCTTGGATACTAACAGGTAAATTAGATTATTGTAGATTTAAATTTCTTCTTTTGTTTGTACACTTATTTATTTTCATTACTGTAATTTTAACATGCTCATATTCTGCAAGCAATCAAATCATGATCAAAATGATGAATGTTATCATTTCTAGTATTCCTTGCTTTTATCACTCCATCTAAGAGCAATGATCGTATTGTTGGCGGGGAAGAAGTTGATATTGCTGATTACCCTTACCAAGTAGCAGTATATTGGAACGATAGATTCATCTGTGGTGGAAGTATAATCAGTGAAGATTTAGTGGTAACAGCAGCTCATTGTATCCGTCCAAAGTAAGTAATTTATTTAGTACTCCTATTAATTAGTAGACCAACGTAACTAACAAACAAACATTTATGGCGTATTAATACTTAATAACTCTGATAACATTTCAGTGGAGACTATTCGATACGTGTCGGAAGTGGTTCCTTTAAGAGTGGAGGCGAAGTATATCAAATCGATCGCAAAAACATCATTGTTAATGAACAATTCAATTTGGAAAAGGTTGACTACGATATAGCTTTACTTCGTGCTTCCCAATCAATATTTTCGGGAAATACCGTTGCTAAGCCCGTAGCACTTCCTTCCAGTGGCCAACAACCAGCCGCTGGAAAACTCGCAAAAATATCCGGATGGGGATCTCGTATACCAAGACCTGGTAGATTAAGTGAAGTGAGTGAAAATTACGTTGTCTCTATTTTTATCCAACCAAGATGTAATTTTGTATTTGTGTGTGTTTGTTGTTCGTTTTAGTGTTGCTGGTCCCGTAGCAGCGATGACCAACTTAATGCTGCAGAGGTACCAATTGTTGAACAATCAGTATGCCAGGAACATTATAATCCTATTGAAATCACTGACCGGTAAGTATGTATGAATCATGAATGAAAGCGTCAATTACTACTAACAGTATCCGGTATATATTTTCATAATTTGGATTTTATTAGAATGATCTGCGCCGGTTACCCAGGTATCGGTGGTAAAGACTCTTGCCAGGGCGATTCGGGCGGTCCAATGGTAGTAGATGGTGTCCTAGTTGGTGTTGTTTCCTGGGGAAGAGGGTGCGCCGACAAACGATTCCCTGGAGTTTACAGCAACGTGGCCGTTCTCCGCGACTGGATTAAGGAACGTGGAGGAGTATAATGTTGAGAAAATGTATAAGACCTAATAAAACATTATTGCTGCTATTATAAGTGGTGCTTATTAAACCCTTTGAGTTTCAAATACTATTTATTAATGTGACCTCAAAGTTTCGAATGATTGAAATTATCCAATCGTACTCAGTAGCATCTTTCGGTGAAAGAGTTCATATTCCGTATGGTATGCCACAGAGATGTATATTAGGACCTTTTAATATTAATTCTTTATATTATGATGACGATTTTGTTAAAAAGTGTAATGATCTAGGAGTTTACAAACAATTACTGCCAAATTGCTGTCTAAGTTTATGAATTGATGCAAATTGTTTTTCTTTAAATAGGTACCAATAAAATAAAAGCAATCGATTTTACATACATACAAAAATACAATTTTGCAACAAAATGATTCCCCAAACAGCAAAGAGACCCTACAAGGTGTCTGATTCCAATATTCAGGACATTTTATGCATGCTTGTTTACACCTGATAAACGTGCTTAAAACGACTACTGATACTCTAGGTTTCGAATTTTGCAGATGGCACTCTCAATGAATCAGTTATGTGATTGAGCTACCATTCATTGTTGACATTATTACATCATATTTACGATAGGATAATGTTGTAACAAAGCTAGAGAAACACATCTACTCACACAATTTCCAATAACAAGAGCTGCAGTGATAGTCTTGTCAAGCAATACAAGTTAAGAAGCTGCCACAGCTTCACTCGCCGCAAAGAAAATCATAAGTGTTTCTCTTCTTCTTCTCAATTTAATTGGCCTCCGGATTGGTCCATTACAGCAGTCACTTTTGTAATATAAAGTCATAGAATTGTCTGTTGTTGACGCACACACATTTAAATTCGGAAAGGATGTCTGTAAGGACGTATGAATATGGTAGAGTTAAGTTTAATATGATAAGCTATTTCTACTTCAGTTACAGTGGCATGCAAGTTGTCTAACTACTGTGCAAGCAGGATTTTAAAGTTTAAGAATTCCATAACATTCATAATCGTTTTTTTGTTTGTATTTTCTAAGACGGAGATCACATTTAACGGTGATTGCAAGTTCTGGCTGATTAGTTTCCTGTAGAGAACATTCGAGAAGTTAGTTTGGTCTGGACATTCAAATAATAAATGTTGCAGATCATCGACTTTACCACAACTACAATTAGGAGAATCCTTGGTTTTCATTTTGTTTAGGTGGAAAGGGGTGTGTCAGTGATTGAATCGCATTCTTGTAACAATATGAGATCTAGGTAGGTGACAGTTCTCAAACCAAGGTGTTATGTTAACCTTGTTACAAATTTTGGCATAATCTTTCGCTTTGGATCTTGTAAATCTGTCCCATTCCTCTTGCCAAGTCGCCGTTATTTCCTTATTTCATGTCCTAAGAATATCTGGTACAGTGGCTTTATACAGTGAAGTGGTTTCATCCAGTTTAGTCGCATTGTTTTGATTCTGGTATGATATGGTACTTTACCTTAATTGTTGCTATTATTTGACTCAAAGAGGCGTTGATGCCTGTATTGTTGATTCCCAACAAAGCGTTTTGGGAATTCGAAAAATCAAAGATTCATGTATCACGTTCCTCTCTTCTACTATTTTCAGAGCTTCCAAGACAGTGATCATCTCAGCACTTGTAATGTTAATTCTTGGGTCTAATTTGAGTTCATGTCGAAGATTCAATTCTTTTACTAACACGCCAAGGAATCGGCGTGTCAGTAGTGCGATTCAGAAGTGCTTCTTTTAATAGTAGAAGAAGGTTTGACGGACTACAATTTTTCACGTGCACGAACTCTCTGTTCTGCTGTTACTCACACTCCAGGAACATGTTGTATGTGCTACCAGTATGTTGGAATGATCAGACAAAGCCAAACCGGAAATACGATGATAAGCAGAATCTATAGGTAAAAAGTATGTATAATGGAGATCCTTGGAACAATTATCAGGCACAAAGATACCTAGCAAAGTTATTGATTATTGTAGAGAATATTGCTCTATCATAAAAGGTGTATCCGTTGATATGCTATGATTATACAAATATTCAATTTCGCCACTCTTGAGGATAATATTTAAGAAAAAATATCGCTATTCCAACTTACCCGCAAATATGAAAACTTGGAATAGTAGGTACCTAACACAAAAATCAAATTATTGTCAATTTATCAGAGAAATCAGAGAACTATTCTTCACTTACAAAAAAAATTATATCATGAAGCGAAAGTTCTGTTTCATTTTCATTAGATTCATCACTATTTGCATTCTGCCCTAAAATGCTGCATTTGCGTTCAACAATAAGTCGTTTTTTTTTTATTGGATTATGTATTCTCTGTACTTTATCTCATCTTCAAGTCTCTTTAGAACATGTGTTCTCCAAAGGATAGATTCCCCTCGCTTTAAACCCTAATTGTATGATCTGTTTTTGGCTAACGCTTAATTTGTTCAAAATATCTTTCAGAAACGAAACAAATTGTGACCTAGGAGTAGATAATTTCCATTGCAACAATTGTTTCCTCCACGCTGTCAAGCATTACAGACCTGCTAATTTTTGAACTAAACAACTACTTCTCACAATGTTCAATACCTTTTCCCGCAAGAATTTTTGATCGTCCTAGGTCATCGCATGACTTGCTTTCGTCATAGTTAATTATCTTGCTCGGAGGAATTCGATCCAATGCTGAGCTCAAATTTTGGAAAAACGTCGTGATAGTTTTTGCCGATACCTAAGCCTTGCTTTGTTTAATTTTTCAACCGATTAAGACATTTATAATTTTTCTCAGATTCGCTAAATCCGTGGTAAGTTAAAAAAAAACATACATCTCATTTAACCGCAAATTAGGTACAACGTGGTCTGGCAATGATAGGTAGCAATTTAAAGACATGCATGATTCTTCGCTTGAAACAGTTAAGGTGTATAATAATAATAATTCGATAGTGTTCGACATGTTTTCAGTAGAGTAAATACTACAAACAAAATGCTACCGTGAAAAAATGTACATCTTTCAGGGACATCTACAAGTTTAAAAATATTAAATGAATTTGTGGAATGCTATATATCAGATTGATGTTTCTCTGATTCATTATTTGATGCTAAGGAAGTCGTTTCTTTATTGGATGTTAAAGCAAAATTCAAAAATCCTACGTATTTAATTGTTAGAAAAATTGAAAAAAAAACAGTGTAGGGTTAAGATTTGAGAGTCACTGTTTCAATTCTGTATTATATGCAATCATCTAATCCGTACAACAACGCTTCCAATTATCATCAACCCATTCAAAGAATTTAAATTTTTTGTATGTATTTTTTGAAATTCTGCACCAAACTTGAAAATGAATTAATCACCAAAGGAAATATGATATATGTAAATGATTTTGAATTATTATATGAATTACAATTTTTGCAGAATGTTAGCCCAGAGATTACGTTGTTTCGAAGTGGGACATTAAATTATATCAATAAAAATAACTTAATTTAAGCAATTCCGAAGCATTGCCTCTTTTTCTGTGGTTACTGGCCAAGGATTTTTCTAAAGTAATTAAAAACCATCTAAGATCATCAATGTCACAGAAATTTGATTCTTGTTTCTACTGAATCGGATTTATTAAAAACCTTAAACATACTAGATTTGATAAAGCAGTTTCCTACAAATAAGACATGCTTATTCTTAGTTATTAATAAGCTGCTAATATTGATGATTTGATATCTATAGAACAATAATTTTATTGCACAAACCATATTAATTATTTTAAGTATCTGTGTTCTATATAACGTTTCTCCAATAAAGATAAAAGCCAGCATGTGCTGTTTCTCCAAATTGTTGATAAATTTTTATAGTACATCATATTCGTGAGATATGTACTTATATTCATAGAAGAGAACTGAACATGTTGAAGCGATACTAAACTTGAAGCTCGTGGCTTATAAAACGTGTAAACGATGTTTTTTGGTAAAAATTTACTGCTTCCAGAGTTTAGTACAAAATCATGCCGATCAAAATTCGTGAAATCGTGACTTGAGATTAGATTTATGTCTTCAATAAGTCACTGAAAATGAGTATAAATTCTGGTTAATATTGGAATACTATATCACTTTGTAGTAGAAATAGTTAGTTCTCTACATCTCAACGCCATGGGTTTATCAAACCTTTTTCTTACTAGCTGCATACTAGCAGGTGAGTCACACTATCGAAGCTCTCAATGTCCTACTGTCTTTGTATCATACCACTTGCTTAACTTTGTGTTTAGTATAGGGAGACATTTTTTGGCTAACTTGTTTAATTTCAAATTTTTGAATAGATCCAAAAATTATTAATACATTTTTAAAAGTAACTTATTCATGTTTTCTTTGGGTTTTGTAAATATCCAAATCAGTTTCATGATGATTGTCTTTATTTTCAGTATCCGTTGCATTTATCACTCCATCTAAAGGCAGTGATCGCATTGTAGGCGGAAAACCAGTTAGTATTGATGATTTCCCATATCAAGTAGCCCTATTTAGGAATGGTACATTTAAGTGTGGTGGAAGTATAATCGGCAAACATTTAGTGGTTACAGCAGCTCATTGCATCCACGAAAAGTAAGCATCTACAAAGAGTGAGTAACTACCTAGTTAATTTACGGGCTAGTTTACGAATATAGCAAGGTAGGTTTTTTTATTTATTACAATTATATTAGCTCCTGTTTGCCATTTTTGTAGTATTGTTTTACCTCATTTGTATTAGATTCGTTTCTATAATTTGTTACTAATCTTTATAAAAATTTCCACCTGTTTGTTTAAGTCCAATAATGCTTAGACATATTTCAGCGCATACTATACAATACGTGTCGGTAGCAGCTCCTACAAGAAAGGTGGAGAAATATATTATATTGATCGCGGCAACATCATTATTCACGAGGCTTTCACTGGACGTACTGGATTTTATCGCAACGACATAGCTTTACTTCGCGTTTCTCAACCCTTGATTTCGATTAATTCCATCGCTCAGAAGATAAACCTTCCTCTCAGTGGACAAAAAACAAATGCTGGGGTGTTAGCGAAAGTATCCGGATGGGGATATCGTAAACAAATGAATCGTATCACGGTGAGTAATAACTTTTTAAAAATTTTCAAGGGAAAACAATACCTAATTTGTTGTGTTGCTCTTTAACAATGGTGAATGACGCTACTAATACTATTTCTTTATGTTCCATTTTGTTTGGTAGATGCGTGAACACTTTAGATTAGATTCATTCATGAGTAAAATTTGCATATCCACATAAATATTTAAGACCGCAAGTCACTTCGTCTTCATACTTTTTATTTTTGACCAGGATGTACATTCGACACGACTTAGTCTTCGAACGGTTTTACTAAGCGATAGTATGCTGTCTTTGTCAGTTCACCCCCTCCACATTTAACGTGACCATTTCCATTTGTAAATCGTGTCGAGTGTATGTAGTACGGCTTTAATGCATACTGAGCAGATATCAATACTACCATTAAGTATTGTTGTTTCGAGGGGTTTACTTGCCATACTATAAATTAACTACACTTCTTTACTGAATTTATTCTACTGCATAGGGTTGTGAAATAACTATTTCTCACATTGTCTAAGTAATGTCAATGTGGATTTTAGAAACTTTGCACCGCCGTTATTATATCATCGTCGAAGGAGTTTAGGAACAACTGTTTTTGTTTAGCGATGTGGTTTGTTTCAGTTCAATTTCGACAGCGCCGATGATATACTTTATGCTGTAGAAGTGCCAATTGTAGAACACAGGAAATGCAAGAAAAGTTATCCAATTAATGCCATCAGTGACAAGTTAAGTGTATTTATGAGATATACATATATTACCTATTTCAGTACATTCGGTCCTGTTGTATCTTATAAAACTTGAGATGATAAGAAAAGATTATATAAATGTATATAGTATAACACAATTTAAAAGAGAAAATAATTAGAACGAAATATTCGGTAGTTTGCATGTACAGTCGTGTCCAGATAAATGTAGTACAACCTTAAATTTCATCTATGTCCAAAATTTGAAATTTTATTATTGAGAGCTTTAGCTTAAGGTGCTTATCATAAAAAAAAACAAATCTCAGGTCATACCGGAACATTTACACCATAAAATTAAAAAAAAAAACGCTTGTACTACATTTATCTGGCGTCGACTGTCCAATCGGGAAGCATATTTCCTGTATGTTCAAAACGGCGCACTGGGCGGGGCCTAAGTGGTGTACCAATATGGCTGCCTCACCAGGTCCGGACTACTGAATTGTAAATATAATCTTAAGCCTCCACTTAACACATGGTTTTATTTAAAACTAATTACGTCAGCGCACGCCTGTTAGATCCAAGGCCCATAAATGTCATAATTTGACAATATAAACGCTCAATATGTAATACTATTATAATACTATTTAGGTGTACCTACATACAGGCGCACCAATTGAAATTTTCCAATTACGGCCCTGCACATTGTTTTTATGTCAAACACTGACCTATGAAATGTTATTTTCGACGAATTCTTCTTGTTAACGCTGTTTCTACTCTTGCAACTAGGTCGAGCACAAAAAACCATTATATCTTGTAGTAGTTTGCTATATAATATAACTGTAAGAACTGAAATAATCAAATAATACAACCATACATGACATATACACTAGAATCTACGTATTTGACGTAAAGTTGGTGTACCAATATGGCCGACCTGCGCCGTTTTAGCCACGTGATAGCGTCTCCATACTTATTCTATCTCAATGACTTTAATTGACATTTAAAAATATGCCTAGAGTTACGCACGCATGCATATATATATAATACTACTATATGGATAGTTTCTCTTCACAAACTCCGAAATCAAAACCGGATAGCGCTATATGCAACTGTATATATCTATCGTGCCAAAGTACCAAGGCTTCAGTGCGCACGCGTACTTGAGATAGACAACACAGAAAGTTGTATCTTCCCTCCTTTGATGTTGTATCTTCCCTTCGTTGATGTTTTCGGTAAATTTTAACACGGGAAGAACATAAAATTCCATATAGTAGTATTATATATATGGACGCATGACACTGATATATAATCTGAAGCTACAAGTGACAGTAAAATACCCGGCCACAATCGTAAATATTTTGACAAAACTGCTATACTATTGGAATTCCATGCTCTCAACTATACATGTGTCAATAAATTATCTTGTTTTTTAGAATGATCTGTGCTGGCTACCTAGGTATCGGTGGTAAAGACTCTTGCAAGGGCGATTCAGGCGGCCCATTGGTAGTAGATGGCGTTCTAATCGGTATTGTGTCCTGGGGATTTGGATGCGCTAGGCCGCCATACCCAGGCGTGTACACTGAAGTGGCCCATTTTCGGGAGTGGATTGATAAGAATGGAGGAATATAGTTTTGCACAAATTTATAAAATTTAATTATGGATTCAGTCTAAGGGGGATGTATAATATTGCAAATGTACCTATAAACTTAATAAAATAGGGTTGCTCATTACTAGTGGTGTTTATCAAATCCTTTCCCCATACGTAACGCGTACTTAATATACCTGGTGTGGCGTGAAGAGTTTTGATTAGAAGTTTTTGAGGATGTAGTAATGGGCGAAATGTAAAATTTTATCAGATTACACTATCGATAATACTGTTTTTAAATATAATATTTTCATGAATGGTCGACTTTCGGTATACCGGAAGCAGGGCTGGGCAAAATACGTTCCAAATGTATTTGAAATATAAAATACAAAATACACTCCTTTGTACTATTTGAAATACCAAATACAAAATACATTCATTCTTAGTATTTGAAATACCAAATAAAAATACCCACATTCTTTCTTAGTATTTGAAATACCAAATACAAAATACATTCATTATCTTCATTAAGTTTTAATATTTTAAAATATTTTCCCTTTAAAATAATGGGAATACTGTCAATGTCATTATTGTTTTCTTATATTTCCAACGAATTAATTTAAATACGGAAATAAAGATACCACGATCAGATCCATATATGGATTGTATATGCTAACAAAATTTCAAATTTCGCGCAATTTTTTTAGTAACTTCAACGCTGACGCGAAATTTGAATTTTGTTGGCTGCGATAGTAAATAAGTATTTTATGTATTTCTAAATACATGAACTACTTTGAAAATGTATCTCAAATACAAAATACATAGGAAAATGTATTTGAAATATAAAATACAAAATGTATTTTGTATTTCAAATACGTATTTCAAATATTTGTATTTTACATACGCCCAGCCCTGACCGGAAGTACATACCAACTCGCTTATTTTAAATAGAACATGGTATTTTTTATTTTGTTTTTGAATTCTCTCTCAAACTTTGAGTAAATTTCATGTACCATGTCCTATACCAAAAATTATTAGTTTTTGAGATATTTACATTTTTTTCAAATTTTCTAGAAAAACAGTCCCAAATAAATCACGATATTGCTGCAAACAAAAACGCTACTGACTTAAAATTTGACATAGCGAGTTGCAAGACATCACTAAAGTGTCTCGTCTTTTAAAATGTTAATTTTTTTTATACAGGGCGTTTACCACATACCACTCAATTCCAACAATTTCAAACAACTATAACTCGCTTATTTCAAATACAATTCCTTATATATTTTATCAGATTTCAATTTCTATCTTCATTCTTATTTAATTGATACTAGCATTCCCTATACCTAAATCTAAGCGGTTATGAGATATTTTATTATTTTACATAACAATAACTTCATATTTCAATATCAATAAAGCGTAGGCCGTGACTGTCAAAGATGTGGCAATGGCAAATTTAGCATTTACAAATGACGATTTTTTAAATCTTATCATTATTTACAGCGAGTGCAATAGAATTATTAAGAGGACGTGTCGTAATTTTACAGAAAGATACCCAGAAAAACCAATGCAATGTCGTGATTTATTTGGGACTGTTTTGTGAAAAAATTTAAAAAGAAAAATGAAATATCTCAAAAACTATTAATTTTTGATATAGTACATGGTGCATAAAATTTACTCAAAATTTGATAAAGAATTTAAAAATAAAATTAAAAATAACATGTTCTATTTAAAATAAGCGAGTTGGTATCTACTTCCGGTGTACCGGAAGTAGATCATTCATGAAAATATTATATTAAAAATCAGCATTATCCATAGTGTAATCTGACATCAGTTTACATTTCACATATGACACACCCTGCATTGTATAGACTATAGACACATCGAAAAAAATCATAATTAGAGTAGGCTATGTGAATGGATAGTCACTTTAGCCACACTTATTCCTTGACATTTAATTTGAGGTTATAAAGGTCATAAACTAAAGTTACAATAAAATGTCAAGTAATAAATGTCAATATGTGATAGTGGCTAAAGCAACGATCAAAAACATTTACATAGCCTACCCTAATTATGTTTTTTTTCGATGGCACGTTATAAACATTGGTTGTTACAAATGTGAATGTTTATAAGGCATCGTTTTACATTTCATGGACGTCTGTTTTGGCCTTATGGTACTGCTCTCACTTATTGGTAGGAAATTTGAAATAAGAAATATTTGCTTGCGATAGTTTTTACTTAGGTAAAGTTATAAAATCCCATAATGAAATTAAAGCAAAATAAAAACCACCTATATGACAATCTAATTTTTGTCAAGCTGCCATGTCATACTCGGCGGTGGAACGAACTGTGAACATAGTGTCAGAAGCATCCATGACTCTATGCGATAAAAAATCAAGAGAAGGAAGACAAAAAACATCGCTATTAGAATATGATTCAAGAACTTTTATTTTTTCTCATACATCAGTGACCCACCCTATGACAAGCATGAATAGGGAATCCGGCGAAAATTTTAGAAAAAAATATTCAGAATCTTGGAAAACAGAAACACTTTGCTGTAAGAAATATTATTTTCGACAGTCGTGTTTTAACGAGATAATAAAATATAGTTAATTATGATAAAATTTTATAATATTCATATTCATGAGATACTACCACTCACATAAAAGAAGTTAATGCGTTCAAGTAATTCGTGGCTTATAAAAAGTTTAACTAATGAGTTTTTTGTTTAAAAATTTACAACTTTCAAAGTTTAGTACAAAATCATGCGGCCAAAATTCGTGCGACCGTGACTTGTTATCAATTTTGATGTCTTCAAATGAATGACTGAAAATTGGTATAAATACTGGTTATTAATGGAAGTACGATCACGCTATACAAGAACTAGTTAGTTTACTATATCTTAACATAATGGGTTTATCAGGTCTTTCTCTTACTGCTTGGATACTAACAGGTAAATTAGATTATTGTAGGTTTAAATTTGTACACCTCTTGTGTCTAACCTTTGTTCTTATTTTGCCTGTCTAATTTATTTTCAATACTGTAATTAACATTCTCGTATTCTGCAAGCAATCAAATCATGATCGGAATGATGAATGTTTTCATTTCTAGTATTCGTTGCTTTTATCAGTCCATCTAAAGCCAATGATCGTATTGTTGGCGGGCAAGAAGTTGATATTGCTGATTACCCTTACCAAGTAGCACTATATGTGGACGGTGAACTCTCATGTGGTGGAAGTATAGTCAATGAACATTTAGTAGTTACAGCAGCTCATTGCATCCACGAAAAGTAAGTAATAATTTAATATGCAGATTAATTTCCGGCTCTAACAAAATTATGTTTCATTTCTGATTATTTAATCGTTTCCTCACAAGAGTATTCAAAACATTTCAGCCATTCGTATGCGATACGTGTCGGTAGCACTTCCTATAAGCATGGTGGAGAAGTGTATCAAATCGATCCCAATAACATCATTGCTCATGAAAAATTCGATTCAAATATTACTGACTACGATATTGCTTTACTTCGCGTTTCCCAGTCTTTGCTTTCGGAAAATTCCATCGCTAAGGCGGTAAAACTTCCAGTCAGTGGACAAAAAACAGATGCCGGAGTATTAGCAAAAGTATCCGGATGGGGAGATCGTCAACAAAAAAATTTCCCCAAGGTGAGTAATAACTTTTCTTAAATTTTCATATAGTATAAGGATATAGTAAAAGAATACCTAGTAGTGCAAAATTTGATCAAGAATTTAATTGAAACGAAATAACCATTTTCGTTTCAGTTTAATGGCAATAGCAGCGACGACAAACTTCGTGCTGTAGAAGTACCAATTGTAGAACAAGCGGAATGTAAGAAACGTTATAGATCTCATCCAATCACTGACCGGTAAGTACGTTTCAAAAATTTCTAAACCAGTAGTCGAG
Organism: Holotrichia oblita; assembly: GCA_023690525.1. Classification (NCBI taxonomy): domain Eukaryota; kingdom Metazoa; phylum Arthropoda; class Insecta; order Coleoptera; family Scarabaeidae; genus Holotrichia; species Holotrichia oblita. The sequence goes on along the minus strand of CM043021.1, from coordinate 84,449,222 downwards.
AACTTATCCGTGATTTGAGACGAAAAAATGTTAATCTGTTTTATTAGAATGATCTGCGCTGGTTATCTAGATATCGGTGGTAAAGACGCTTGCCAGAATGATTCAGGTGGCCCAATGGTAGTAGATGGAGTTCTGGTTGGTGTTGTTTCTTGGGGAAGTGGATGTGCCGACAAGAATTACCCAGGAGTGTACGCTAACGTCGCCAATCTTCGGGACTGGATTAAGGAGCATGGAAAAATATAGTTTTGCACAAATTTATAAAATTTAATAAAATATTATTGCCACATTATTATAAGCGTGTTGTTTATTAAATCTCTTCCCGTTCATTAACACAAATTGGCAAAGTGAGTACCCAAGCTGCTACCTAATCAGGAAAAGAAGAAAAAAGTTGATGATGCTTAATCGACTTTAGACGAGTATGCTGGCGAATCGGATGATTTATTGGATAATGTGCTAACTGCCGATGAGACTTGAGTCTATTACGAACTACCACAGACCCGAAATTTAGCTTCAAAATGGCAACTTCTTAGCGAATCATCACCAGGAGTTAAGCGTAACAAAACATACTCCATGAACCTTCTTAATGTGGTATTTCTACAACACAATTGTCCAGCCCATAAAGCGAATGTCACACTCGAAAAGATCACTCAACTGGGTTGGACGGTACTGAAACACTCGCCTTATTCGTCAGATTTAAACCCTCCGATTATTACTTGTTTCGAAATTTGAAAAATGATATGTTAAAATGCAAATTTATAAACGCCGACGACCGATGTAGAACCAGAAGTTAGTAAATTTTAAACAAGTGAAACTATTTCTTTTTTTTTTAATGTGTGGTGGTTGCTTAGTTGCAGTGACTCCGTAAGCTGTATCGCTTGTCTGGCTATCACTGCAACTTTCGCGGTGTAGTTTGTATGTGTAAGTTGTGTTCAATGGCTTTGTGACAGCACCATCTCGCCTTTTATGATGCCGCGCTGTTAATCACTTTGTTCCCAACGGCGAATGGCAAGTCGATCCGGGATTAAACTCTCTGAAAAAAAGTCACCGTCCCTCCAGAGAATTGAACCCCGGCACCTATCGTCCTCCCACAACGATAGTCAGCCGCCTAACCACTGCGGCCATCGACCCGATTATTAATTTTTTATTAATTTTTATATCAAAAAATTTTCGAGAAAATAAAACCTGCACACAGACTTGCCATTCAACCTGTATTAATAATAAAAACTACGTAATGGGACCCTTGCATCTACACGACTAAACTATTTTATAACCTTTTCGGCTTCAATATGGGTCTGAGCTTCAAAATAAGTAGGTACAGAAAGCAATAGAAAAGAAAGATACAATGCATCAAACGTATTTTATTGATTCCTCATGTAACATTGTACAGTTAGTTGATGATATTATATTTGTCCATGATCCCTTATCCAGGTACGCAGATTGGCGACGTTCGCGTACACTGTTGGATAGCACTTTTGAGCGCATCCGCGACCCCAGGATACGACGCCAACTAAGACACCATTAGCGACTAGTGGACCACCGGAATCACCAAAGCAAGGGTTTTTGCCGCCTTCGGGAACACCAGAACATATCATCCTGGCAAAACGAATAATACATTAACGAACAGATCAACATACAGACTTTTAACAAGATGTTTAAAATAATTTTCATATTCACCTGCAAGTAAGGTGGCCATTGTATGCTTTGTTGCATTGATTGTGGTCAACAATAGCAACCTCCACTGCGTGAAGCTGATCTTCATCAGAACTACGGCATTCCTAAAATAAACAGATAAATTATACTGTGGATTAATAAAACTAGCCTACACACAAACAAGGACTGCAGTGATTAGTTTCTATAAGCAATACAGCTTGAAAAGCCGTTGCAGCTGCAGTTATCACAAACGAGAAAATTAATGAGATTTCCTTTGCCTATATTTCCTATTCCTCACCTGTTCTCCGAAAAGGAATGACTTAAATACGGGTATCCGACGTCCCCATCCAGAGGCTATAACTGACGTGTTAGCAAGTATTGGCTGATCCTGCGAAGGAAGTACTATCGCCTTCGATATAAGTCCATCCTGAAATAAGGATTCAGTAGTACGAAGCAAAGCGATATCGTAATCCCAATAGGTATCTCGACCAACGTATTTTTCGTGAATGATAATGTCGTTATCATTAATCTCGTAGATTTTTCCACCTGAGGAGTGAAAGGAACTGCCTACGCGTATCGAAATATCACTGAAATTAAACGAAATTTTATAATATGAAAAATATAGACGTCGTATGAATTATGTACATACCTATAACCTTTTACGCAATGAGCTGCTGTTACAACTAAATGTTCACTTACTATGCTACCACCGCAATTGAATTTGCCTTTGTACAATAATGCTATTTGATACGGGTAATCCTTAATATCGACTGGATCTCCTCCGATAATACGATTATCTTCGGAACTAGCATTAACACCAAGAAGTACTAAAAATAAAACGGATTCTTTAATTGTTATATACTTATATGTATTTAGAAAAATTTTGACAAGATATGGATATAGGTCTACAATTCCTGGTTGGTTTGCTGCCATAAATGAAGGGAATCAGATGATTTTATGGATACTTTAATAAGTATAGTTAAAGATTTGGCGAAAGCCATTCTAAGCTTGTGCAAAATGAAAGATTAAATTAAGTCATCAGCTATAAGATTCTAAATCAGTCAAAGATGACGCAGGAAGGTAGATGAAACAAAATTTTCTATCTTTAGTATCTACCACAGAATTATTCATTGACAAAATGTTTGGAATCCTAGTTTCTATTGTATCATTACGAAAAATTAATGTAAAGACAAGATTTTGGGAAACAGAGGAAATTCAAAAATCGTACTTACCTGCTAGTACACAGCCAGAAAAGATGATGCTTGGAATGCCCATTGTCGAGAGATGTACCCAATTGATCGCTACTTGTATAGAATAGCTCTTCTTTCAAAATCCAAAGAATTTATACCAATTCTTATCATTTAGCGAATCATTAAATTGATGGTAAATCACGAATTGTATATACAATTTTATTCCGAAAACGTGGTTCGGAAATCTTCCGTGGCATTATAATAAAAATAAAATGGAATTTTCATCACGATGGCACGAATTTTGACTACACGATTATGCAATTACCCGAAGAAGGTAATCATTTTTTGTAAAAGACTTTTTTTACAGTTGAAGCATGATTATTGCAATCGTAGTAAACATTTAATGGATATGATTTGCTATAAGATTAAATAAAAAATAAACTATTGATAAAATTGAAATTTTCAAATAGAGCATCTTACACACTGCTCAAAAAAATTTTCAAAACCTATAACTTTTTAAATAATTGTTCTGGGCAAATTAAATTTGATATCAAATTAATAGCGCAAAACAAAATAGAACAAATTTCAAGTATGCTTTTGAATTGACGTATGAAAGCCTTCTAAAGATAACAGACAAATTCTGTTGTCAATCTTCGTTGATTTGAAGTAAAATGAGGCATCTTAGTGAAGTGCAAGTTGCCCGCCAGTTGTCCCTCTTACACAGTACATTCGACATGTTAGCAGGGACCTTGGAGTTGCTGTTTACGAAATCGGTTTCGGGAGACTGGCCAATATGTCAGTAGAGCTGGACAAGGTCGAAATAGAAAAACTATTCAAAATTAAGATCGATTTCTTGTCCTTTCCTCTCTACATGAGCGTATTGCCACAGCAAGGGACCTCCTAAACGACCTAAGACGAGCACATGGAATAGAAATGTCTGATCAAAGTGTTAGAAACAGATTAAAATAAGCGAATTTGAAACCAAGAAGACCTGTACACGCACCACGCCTTACGCGGCATCAGAAGGCAGCGCGAATGAGGTTTACTCTGCATCACAGATCCCTGCTAATATGTCGATTAGAGTGGCCGTACTGTATAAGGGCGACAGCACGAGCAACTTGCACTTCACTAAGATTCCTCATTTTACTTCTAATTAAGGAAGATTGAAAACTGAATCGACCTGTTATCTTTAGAAAGCTTTCATACGTCAATTCCAAAGCATACTTGAATTTTTTCCCATTTTGTTTTGTTCATGTTCTACCTTCATCCAAGAGATTTTCCCACACTTTCCCGGACTCCCTGTATAGAAGGGGGCTGGGATCGGTCTTGACAATAGAACTCATCTCGTCGTAGTTTCTAATAGACTAAATGCAATGAATTACATCTAAAATGTCTTGGAGGACCACGTGATGCCTGCTGCATATGGCGTCGCTCCCAATTTCATTCTAATGCAGGACAGTGCAAAGCCACATATCGCCCTCATCACCAGACATTTTTTACAAGAACGTGGGATTCAGGTCATGGAATGGCCGCCGTTAAGTCCTGACCTGTCCGGTAGGCAGTGAGGATTGCTACTTCTAATAGCAGGTGGGTGGCGGTAGTTGCTTTGGATATCAAGAAAGCCTTTAACGCTGCGGGCTGGGGCAGGATCCTGTATGAAATTAAAAAAATAAGGCTTCCTCTGAATCTTCTCAACATCGTTGGCGACTATCTCCAAGACAAAAAGTAAAGTAGCTATTAGTGCCGGCGTCCCACAGGGCCCCGTCCTGGGACCCACGTTATGGAATATACTGTATGATGGCGTTCTCGACTTGGATCTGATGGAGGGTGATACTTCTATAGCCTACGCCCATGACATCGTTATCATTGTAGAAGTCGACGACCAACAAGACCTTATGTTCAAGGCTAACGAAGCAATGGAGGAATTGTCACGTGGATGGCAGCGCACGACCTGGAAGTGGCTCCTCAGAAGACGGAAGCGGCCATCCTGAAAGGGCCTAGGAAAAGCGGAAAGGCATTTCTTTTAACATCATGGGTAAGAGAGTCGTACCCCAACGAGAACTGAAATATCTGGGCGTAATTCTCAATGACAAATTGAGCCAGCCCAGCATGGTCATATGCCCTGCAGTTTAAGAAACACAACGACGCGGTGGTAGGAGTCCACCGAAGAGCGCTACTAAGAGTAGCTAGTGCCTACAGGACCGTCTCCACTGTAGCAAAACAGGTCATCACCGGAATACCACCCATCCGACTACAGATGGAGGAAAAACTCGATATCTTCCGTGCTACGGCTACACTGCATAACCCGGATCGGCAGGAAGCGAGACGAGCCGTCTAGCCGTTTGATGAATCTGCTTTCCCCTCGGCAAGTAGGTTCACCTTGTTAATTTAAACGAGAGGCCAAACTCCCAGCAGGGCACATTAACGCCTTATAGGGCTAAAATTTCATCGATATTTTCTCGAGAACCGTTTGATGAATCTACTTCGCTCTCGGCCAGATGGTTCATCTTGTTAATCTAAACGAGAGGACAAACCCCCAGGAAGGCACATTAACCCGTTTGAGAGCTGTGACCGTTCAAACGTTCATAAATTTTCTGGACAACTTTCTCATCATATAAATATTTCCTAGCTCGATAACCGTTTGATGGATCTGCTTCCTCCTCGGCAAGTAGGTTCACCTTGTTAATCTAAACGAGAGGCCAAACACCCAGCAGGGCACATTAACTTATTATAGAGATAAATTTCCTCGAGAACCGTTTGATGAATCTGCTTCGCTCTGGGCAAGTTGGTTCATCATGTTAATCTAAACGAGAGGACAAATTACCAGGAAGGCACATTAACGTGTTTGAGTGCTGTGACCGCTCCAAATTGATAAATTTTCTGGACAATTTTTTCATCATATACCTATATATAATATTACCTAGCTCGATAGCCGTTTCATGAATCTTCTTCCCCCTCGGCAAGTAGGTTCACCTTGTTAATTTAAACGAGAGGCCAAACTCCCAGCAGGGCACATTAACGCCTTATAGGGCTAAAATTTCATCGATATTTTCTCGAGAACCGTTTGATGAATCTACTTCGCCCTCGGCCAGATGGTTCATCTTGTTAATCTAAACGAGAGGACAAACCCCCAGGAAGGCACATTAACCCGTTTGAGAGCTGTGACCGTTCAAACGTTCATAAATTTTCTGGACAACTTTTTCATCATATAAATATTTCCTAGCTCGATAACCGTTTGATGGATCTGCTTCCTCCTCGGCAAGTAGGTTCACCTTGTGAATCTAAACGAGAGGCCAAACACCCAGCAGGGCACATTAACTTATTATAGAGATAAATTTCCTCGAGAACCGTTTGATGAATCTGCTTCGCTCTGGGCAAGTTGGTTCATCTTGTTAATCTAAACGAGAGGACAAATTACCAGGAAGGCACATTAACGTGTTTGAGCGCTGTGACCGCTCCAAATTGATAAATTTTCTGGACAATTTTTTCATCATATACATTACCTAATATTACCTAGCACGATAGCCGTTTCATGAATCTGCTTCCCCCTCGGCAAGTAGGTTCACCTTGTTAATCTAAACGACCGGCCAAACTCCCAGCAAGGCACATTAACGCCTTATAGAGCTAAATTTTCATCGATATTTTCTCGAGAACCGTTTGATGAATCTACTTCGCTCTCGGCCAGATGGTTCATCTTGTTAATCGAAACGAGAGGACAAACCCCCAGGGAGGCACATCAACGCGTTTGAACGCTGTGACCGTTCAAACTTTCATAAATTTTCTGGACAACTTTTTTATCATATAAATATTACCTGGCTCGATAACCGTTTGATGAATCTGCTTCCTCCTCGGCAAGTAGGTTCACCTTGTTAATCTAAACGAGAGGCCAAACACCCAGCAGGGCACATTAACTTATTATAGAGATAAATTTCCTCGAGAACCGTTTGATGAATCTGCTTCGCTCTGGGCAAGTTGGTTCATCTTGTTAATCCAAACGAGAGGACAAATTACCAGGAAGGCACATTAACGTGTTTGAGCGCTGTGACCGCTCCAAATTGATAAATTTTCTGGACAATTTCTTCATCATATACATTACCTAATATTACCTAGCTCGGTAGCCGTTTCATGAATCTGCTTCCCCCTCGGCAAGTAGGTTCACCTTGTTAATCTAAACGACCGGCCAAACTCCCAGCAAGGCACATTAACGCCTTATAGGGCTAAATTTTCATCGATATTTTCTCGAGAACCGTTTGATGAATCTACTTCGCTCTCGGCCAGATGGTTCATCTTGTTAATCGAAACGAGAGGACAAACCCCCAGGGAGGCACATCAACGCGTTTGAACGCTGTGACCGTTCAAACGTTCATAAATTTTCTGGATAACTTTTTCATCATATATATATTACCTAGCTCGATAACCGTTTGATGGATCTGCTTCTTCCTCGGCAAGTAGGGTCACCTTGTTAATCTAAACGAGAGGCCAAACTTCCAGCAGGGCACATTAACTTGTTATAGAGACAAATTTTCTCGAGAACCGTTTGATGAATCTGCTTCGCTCTGGGCAAGTTGGTTCATCTTGTTAATCTAAACGAGAGGACAAACTAGCTCGTTTGATGGATCTGCTTCTTCCTCGGCAAGTAGGGTCACCTTGTTAATCTAAACGAGAGGACAAACCCCTGGGTGATTCACAATTTCGAAGCCCACCTTATGCAGGGCAGCTAACGCAACGCGGTTCTTGTGGACGGGCGCGTTGTCGTGCAAAAGCAGCACACCTTTCGTCAATTTTGCCCGTCTTTTCTCTTTAGTGGCTTCTTTTAGTCGCTCTAATATTGAAGCGTAATATTCTCCGGTTATAGAAACACCTTTATCTTTATAATCAATCAACAATATTCCTTCCGAGTCCCAAAATACCGTTGCCATGGGTGTCCCAGCTGATTGTGACACTTTAAATTTCTTGCGAGGTGCTGTGCCCTTTTTATGCCACTGCATGGAGTCCTGTTTGGACTCAGGTTCATAATGATGAACCCAAGTTTCGCCTCCAGTAACAATTCGACTCAATACACCATCCTTGTCTTCATTACAGAGGTCCAAAAATGCACGCGAACACTCTACGCGCTGTTGTTTTTGCGGCGGCGTGAGCATTCTCGGCACCCATCTTGCGCTAACCTTAGACATGCCGAGATGATAATAATAATAATAATAATAATAATAGTGTTTATTAATCCCAAATTTTTTGCATACTTTTTATAATAATAATAATAATAATAATAATAATCTTTATTACTAAAAATACAGCATGTCAAGAATAGGTACATACATGTGTATACAGGTTTAGTGCCATGGTAGTGACTCCATAAAATCTTGCATTGTGTAGCAAACCTTTTCGAGCAGGTGATTCTTCAGAGTTCTTATGAATATGGCCAAGGGTAGCTCCTTCCACTCAGATGGTAGTCTGTTGAAGACACGGATACCCATTGTTGTCCATTCGCTTGTTTTTAATCTTACATAAGGGATAGAGAGTTGTTTGTTGATTCTTGTATTGTGTTCATGCTTATCTCTGACACACGGATACGATGCTAGATTTGCTTTGGTAAATTTGAGGATCTGAAGAATGTATATTGACGTTATGGTGAGGATGCGGTATTTTAGAAAAAGAGGTTTACAGGAGCATGTATTGGGAACGTTTTCTATAGCACGAAGGGCTTTTTTCTGTAAGATTAGTATTTTCGATGTGTGTGCAGATCCTCCCCATAGTGTTAGGCCGTAGGTCATCCGAGAGTGAAATAGTGCATAATAGGTTGTTTTTGCCGCTTCCTTGTTAACTGCTCTGGAAATTCGTCGTATCGCGTAGACAGCGGAGGAAAGCGTTTGTACCATATGTCAACATGTGGGCGCCAGGTCTGTAGTGGAAAACTATAATAATATTTGATGTCTAATTCTGAGAGAAAAAATAATAATAGTGCAGTCAACAACCAAAATAATAATAATAAACACAATATTTTCTAAGTAATGGAGCTTTGGTGTGATGGTGTAGGATTTTAAAATTTGTTGTATCGGATACTCCAACCATTTCTGCGAGTTGTTTCTTCTGTAGTCGAGCATCTTCGAGTACAATTTTTTCAACTTTTTGGATAAGTCCTGGCGTGGTCACCTCAATGCTCCTGCCCGGCCTCGGGTCGTCTTCAAGGGATTCCCTTCCTTGTTTAAATAAACTATGCCACTTGTACACCATGGTTTTTCCTGGACAAGAGTCGCCGTAAGGAGAAGCCGCGTCATGGAGCAAGTCGTTCATTCCCGATTTATTACCCTGGGTAGAATGCAGTCACAGGAAAACTGACTATCACCTGACTCAGTTTTTATCGGGCCACGGGCATTTCCGTTCCTACACCAAAAGGTTCCACATAACGCAGGATGATGCGTTTATTGCGGATCCCCGGAGCATGCTGTTTTTTCGTATGTAAAGTGGGAGGAAGCTATGAGAATCCTGGATTGCGAACTGGGACAGGAGGGAACCAGTAGTAACGTCATCAGTATCATGATCGAGTCTGAGAGAAACTCGAATCTAGTGCTCAAGTATATACAGCCGGTCGTATTTCATACAGAAATGAGGGTGAAAGAGCTGAAAAAAAGAGCTGAGGCAACGTGAGCGGATGAAATAGTGGCTGACCGTGCTGTCTGATGGTATGTCATTGGCGGTTCCGGAGGCACGGATGAAGAAAGAGGTTTTTTAGTGGGTACATTGAGCCTGCACACCCCGTCCGGAAGTCCCACACTGCTGCAATGCGATCGAACTAAGCACGTAGCGCCCATAAAGAATTTTTACCTCTGAAACAAAAAAAAGGTCCGACCTGAATCCTATTGAACACGTGTTCGCAAGCACCCTAATCCACCACTAACTATACAGGAACTGACACAAGCCCTGATTGAGGAATGGTAAAGCGTACCTCACGAATATCTTCCCAGACTAGTGCAAAGCATGGCACGCAGGTGTGAGGAAGTGATTCGTGCTCGTGGAGGGCATACATGGTATTAATCCTCACCAATCCACAGAAAACCGTACTCTCATCGATACTATGACAGTTGATTTTTGGTTGTGGCCTTATCTACAAGGTGGAGTTTATTTAACATATAAAAATGTTGGATTCAGGATCAATGTTTTGCAAGTAATTAAGTCTAAATATACACACTATGGTTTTATCAATAAAACATTATATTACAATACACAATTTCAATAATAATACCATAAAAATATTAAATCTTACAATAAATTATATGAAAACAAAAAATGTATTATTACAATAATTTAGGTTGTTGTTTCAAAGCAGTAACGTCTAATATCTTTGGCACATCCACATTTTTATTTGACTGCGTCACTTGAGGCACTACTGAATCTAAAATATAAACTATTATATACCTATATTTAACTTAAACAATTATAACAATCTGAGTTATCACCTGAAGTCAAAAGATTGTATTTCTTCATGTATTGAAGCGTTGCAAAGGAGAACTCTGGCCTTCGTCTGATTAAATTTTCCCTGTTACAATTAAGATTCTTCTTAGGCTGATCCGATGTTGGTTGAGTTAATTTCGCAAGTTGTTCATCTGGTAAATATTTCATTAATAATTGTTTTACAGCAAAGCTAATTTCAGTAGGTGTGTATTCAGATCCATTTGATGTTTGATTCGGACTATAACAATCCAAAAATTTCATAATTCTAGTTAGACATTTTTTAAGACAGACTCATGCAAAATATTAACTAAATAAATTTCAATTTAATAGGTACTTCTTGTAAACACAAAAATTAAATTAACATTACAATTATAATCACCATTCTGTATTAGGCTCTTGTAATGTAGACAAATTTACACCTATACTCTGTAAATGTCTTAATGTAGCTTCTTTAACTTTCTGCATAGTCTTATTTCCAAGGATACCAGCTGCATTTGAGCTTGCATCAAAATCTTTTCTATTATCCACTTTTTTTAGCATATTATTTACTTGACCCTTGAAAATATATATAAATAAATAAATACCTCATGTAAACTATATTAACTTACCATAACATTATTGTAAATTGTCCATCCGATATCCGTAGTAGAATTTGTAGATTCATCATCGCTACATATAAAAAAAAAGAATTTTGTTTATCAATAATAACAAATTTAATCAACGTTTTATCTTACTCAGAACTGTAATCTTTCATATCAACATGAATACTATTTTCAGGACTCGGACATCGCTCCATGATGGTTAGAGGCTCATTTAATGATAACGAAAGATCATTACTCTGTTTCTGATTATTATCCTCCTGAACTTGTCTTTTAATATCATCTAAAATATTATTCGACTTCAATCTTTCTTGTACGGGGCTATTGTCTTGAACTTGTACATCTTGTGGTGTTACATTTGCAGTATTACATTGATTTCTTTGTGAAGGATGTATCGAAACTTCAAAACTTGTCATAACATCGACCGCTAATTTAGTAGGATGATTTTGGTTAAACTGAGCATGTTCGATTTTTGTGCTACTAAAACACTCCTGCCTCCGAAATCTCTGAACATCATAATTAAAAGCGTTACTTTGGTTTTGTTTCGTCTGATTCTCAATGAGTAACGCTACCTGTTTTTGTAATAAGAAAATCTGCTCATTTTGTCGCTGTATTACTTTTAATAATTCGGTAATTGTCGGTTCATTCCTATCATTTATAATTTGTTTATTAATAATTGCATCTTCATACGAATTTAAATGATTCGATGGATTCCAATTCGTATTATTGCTGTACCCCAACGATTCCTTTTGTTGTGTATTATAACTATTACAGATTGGATTGCTTCTACTTTTAAATTCTTTTTCATTATCATTAAATATTGTTAAAGGTGGATCGGAAAATTTTTGATAATTTAATCTAGTATTACTTTCTACCTCACTCTTTTTATTATTATCGTCTATAGGCTTTATCAAACTTAAATCTAAATGTCTATTAGGAATATTCGCCATATAAATTTGTTCAAATGGTTTCACATTATTACCGCTCGTAGTTTCCCGTTGAATATTAACATCTCTTTCAGGTATACTTATAACACCTTCATCATAACTATTATTACTCGCAACATTACTTTTCTGCAAACTAGGACTTTGAAATCTTACTTGCTTCCGCGATAACACCTTATTAGATTCTCTTTCACTATACGGAGCAATATTTTCTTTATTGAATTTTACATTCGGTTTTGAATGAATCAAATTTTGCGTGTTAGCTTTCCATGCATTATAGGACTTATTCGTTGTCGTCGGTGATTCAGTTTTTTTCGGTAAATTGTAATTTTGTGGTAGAATGAGCGACACTTCGGGTATTAATTTACAAGGGAACTGAAATTAAATCGATTATCAATATAAATTGCTATAACTACTAAATAAGAGATAATTACGTCGTCAAAACTAAGAGGTTTAGGTGCACTTCTCGGTTCGTCGTAGAGCGAATCCATCTATGGATAAATTAATAATATGCAATTATAAATTAAACTTAGAAATTCAAATATGACATAACCGACATAACCTAAAACTACAAAACTAAACGTCAAAAAATTTAAATGTGTAGCCAAATGTACTAAACTTTAAGACCCTACTTATAGTTTAACAAAAAAAAATATATTGATGTATTTTGAGGTTTATTCAGTAATTCAAAAACTAAAGCTAAACAGAAATAAGCATAATATAATGAAACAAAGTAAATGATATTCCTATATAATTTCACACAGAATGTGTTAACATATATTCTTGCCTAGCTTCACACATGTTATGAAGCTGTCAGAATCCGTCAGTAAGCCAGACAGTAAGCACAGCTTCTCATGTTCCCCAACAATTGGTAACGTCTTGTATAGCCTATGGATGCACGAACAGGCTTAAAAAAGGAAAAAAAAACATTTCTCAGGTTATCAGTACTAAAAAAAATTACGAATAGTAAGGTCTGATAAATTAGATTTCCAATTAACCTATACTATGCAAACAATGGATAATTGCTACCAAAAGAAAAGACTAAATCATCACGGTTATCTAGATTATCTTCAGAACATTTTGCTCTCTTTTACTCCTACTTGACGTAATATCACTGTAAAGTAAGATCGGTATCTGTCACTTTTTTTCTTTAATTGCAAATAACTCAGTAGGAATGGTATTTAGGTATAGGGTATGTTACATGAAATATGTGCAAAATTTATCATAGAAGCTGAATTTGCAATTTATTTTATAGCATGCTATTTAAAAAATCGAAGTTGATGCCCACTTCCGGTTAACCGGATTTTTTTTCCAGCTAGGCAACATTTGTATGAGGTGAGCTAATCTACTAAATGGCGTGTTGATAAAATTGGCTGCTGATGTTCGTATAGGCCATAGTCTCTAAGTTATAAACACTTCTCTGTTGAACTGAGAAAACGCTCCGCTTCTCTTATCAATCTAACTTTATACTGTTTTGAACTTAATATAAAGGCCGTGTGACTTACTGACATAGTAGTTGTCGTAATGCCTGAAACATAGCTTTAGCTATTCTGGAATTTGCGTCATTTTCGGGCAGGATTGAAATGTAGCTGCACTACTGCTCTCTTGAATGTTTATGATGTCCTGATATCTGTTATTGACTAGAGAGCTTGTGTCCCCGTTCTTGTACTACTAGATTTTAATAGTGATTAACGTAGTGTTCTTCGTTAAGGTGGAGTCCCTCAGAGCTCGATTCTGAGACCTCTGCTTTTCCTAATTTATACTACATAGCGTGTTTCCTTCGGTACAGTCATTTATGCAATATCCCAATATATGCTGTTAAAATTGTTATACCGTCCGCAAACGTAAATTTGAAATTTTACAATAAAACATTGTTTGTCATACATTAGTATATGACAATAAATAATAATAATTTTATTGAAAATAGTGATATGACTACAAATTAATAAATAAATTACAATTTCGGTGATAATTACTCTAATAATAATTGATCAGTAGCCGATTTCTTCTCTGGTTGATTCTCCTGCATCTCCAATACATTCTCAGAAGCTTTGTACAGTTGAGAATTCTTAATAGCAGCATATAAACTAAATAGCAGATGGAGAGATTGTATTTTATTTTTATAAATAGGAATGTTAAACAAACAGCAGACAATATCGATATATTGGCTTAGCTTTGGACATGATTGATGATTTGGGAAACCGTGCACCTTCAATAAGGTTTCCATCTTTTCTGGCCAAGCTTGCATCAAATCATCGATATCAGGCATTAATCTAAAATGAAATTTTATCGTAACGGATATATGTTATCAACCATAATAATACATACTCCGAATATTTAACTACAGGAGAAGTTTTAGTCCGATGCAAATCGGTGATATCTTTAATCCATTTATCGATTGTTTTTGTATTTTTTTCAACGTTATCAACTTTCTTAACAACCATATTCGCCGTATGACTAACATTAACCGAGGAAGCTCTCAATTTTAAATGCAGTAACGCAGGATCACTTTGAGTTACCGACGGTTCATCTAAAACCGTCAAACCAAGATGAGCTTGATCGATAGTACATTTCTCATTATCGACACCGAACTCAGGCGGTTTAACTTTTAAAAAAGCATCGATATCACCAACAGCAGGGATATAATCAGGAATAAACGGTTTAAATTTAAAATCTAAATTTAAATTTTGCGGAATATATCTAGAACAAAAATTTATAATTATATTTTTAGAAAAACTTACAAAAATAGCGCAGCATACTTTGTGATATATTGGAACAAATCTTTAATTTCATTACTGACGTCTAAATCTTGAAATTGATTCGGATCGTATTCGCCAGGTATATTCGGTTTCTTCTCACTAATTTCAGATTCACTATCCGAGGATAATTCTTGATGTTCAAGAGATAACGGAGATCTCATTTTTGTGACCGTTTGCCTACCGGAAGGTCCAGCACTTGCAATTCTTTGCCGTATACCATTCACATGACTAAAACTATCACTCGGAGGCAACTTAAAAAGAACAATCAATAGCTAACAGTAATTTTGAGAATAAAACGTGGATACCTCAGTGTCTCCCTTAGAATTCCCTTTAACTTTCGGCTCAAACTCATTTTCATCTTCGGAATCTGTATCGAGTAAATCATGCAAACTATCTCTCTGTGTCAAATTCAATATTTGGCTCTTCTTCCTCGTAGCTACTGTGTTATCTCTTCTGCCACTGCTAAGTCCATCACCGATATCCTAGAATCGTATTTCCGTAGCGCAAAATAGGTGAATTTATGCTTGTAATACCTGTAATAGAGCAAAAGATGCCCCATCGTCTTGCATCTTTATGTGACACACTGCTAACTTGATAAAAAATTCTTTGTTTGTATCATAGTCGTCTGGTTGCATTTAAAAGCTTGTATCAAAGAATAATTTACGGTTGCTAAGCAACGGGAACGGGGTTTCGATTTAATAAAATGACCAAAATTCCAAGAAATTATTATCTATTATCAACTATTATCTAACGAGATAATTTGTAACATCTACCTCTAAACAGAAGAAAGTTTAGAGTATCATATTTGTTTTACTAAATAATTACTCGGTTTTAAATTGTCCAAACAGTGATAGAGCGATTATCGGAAATCTGAAAGTAGCCCATCTAACTTGAGTTTCGCGCTCTTTCAAAGTTAGCGATGTCAGCGATGTGATTGGTTAATAAGGCACCAAATAGGCAACGATGCAACCGTTTGAGTTAACGGAAATGCAAGTCTTTTTTGAATGTAATAAAAAATTGTCTTCAAGCGGTTCGTCCTTACAATGTTCGTTTTCCGGGCATAGAAATTCCAGATTCCACAATATTTTAGAAAATTGAAACGAATTTAAGAAATTATAGAAGTTCTTCTTGCAGTATAAGAAAATTCAACTTGGATTCGCAAAATTGCAGGGTATCAAAAAATACAGTTCATGGTATTTCTAGAAAACACGTACATATAGCTTGAAAAGTGCATACGTTAGAACAAAATGATCCTGGCTGGCCAAAGAATACACAAGGACAAGAGCCGAATTTTTACAGATAATGATAATCTATATACAGGCTGTTTCATAATATATGCGTAGGACTTCAGGATGTGATAGTTTGTGCAGAAATTAGAAAAGAAGTTTCTATCAACTTACCCTCTAAAATGCACTATTTTCGACATACAGGGTGTTGAAATTAATAAAAAAGTATTTTTGACAAATATCTCCGGAACGGTTTATCGTAAAGAAAACAAATAATAAATTAATAATAAATTATACAGTCAACATAACCACACCCACCGCACATGCATTCAATAAGAACACAAATTCAATTTGTACAATTTTTTATACGAACGCTGAAATGTGCGAAATGTCTACGGTTTGGAGAATATTAAAAAACAACTTTTGTATCATTTTTAATTTTTCTTAATTTTGCAATTATGAAGTTAAGGTTTGCTTTTCTTACTTGTTCTAAGGTTTTAGTAAAATAAAATTCTTATTTCAAAAAATTGACCATGTTTTTCAACATAAAAGTTGATTTTTCTCGAAAACGGTCAACTTTAGAGTTAATGACCAACTACCTTTTTTCTGTAGAAAACATTGGCGGTTCAAATAGGCGTCTCAAAACCGTACTTTTTCCAGTGGCGTAGAAGTTGGGGAGGAAAACAACCACTACCCCTTCAAAATCTTCACCAATTAAAAAAACCAAAAAAATCTTGCACACAACTTACAAAAACTGTTTTCTTTACGATAAACGGTTCCGGAGATATTTGCAAAAAACGATATTTTTAAATTAAATTTCAACACCCTGTATCTCGAAAATGGTATATTTTAGAGGGTAAGTTGATAGAAACTTTTTTTCAAATTTTTGAACAAGCTATCACATCCCGAAGTCCTTCGCATATATTATGAAACACCCTGTATACAAAAGATAGTGACGTTAGTTACTACTCTTATAACTCAAGAACGCCTGAATCGATTTCGATGATTCGCACCAATTCGGACTGGTCTCCGGCCAAACAAGAAGAATACCCGAGAAAATTCCCAAAATATCCCCGAAAAAAAAAATTATCAAGAAAATTCATTTTCCCATATATACATATGTATTTTGTATGGATAGTGATTTTACGACGTTATCGTCATGATAGATGACGTTTATGTTAACGTTACGTTGTTACAATGTTTTTTTACAATTTTTGGGACAATTGTTTTGCGGGTCTCGGGGGGTGGTACGGGATGGGCGGGACACGGGGGGTGGTACGGGGCGGGCGAGACACGGGGGGTGGTACCCGTAACAATAAACCATTAAATATCTAAATCAATACTTTTGTAGGCAGAACGAAGTCTGCCAGGTCAGCTAGTTGATGATAAATAAAATATATCAACAACGTACTCTACACTTGTCAAAAAATACCTTCCGTTTGTCTTAACCCTTTACTGCATGATTATTTTGTTTTTTTATGAAAAAAATGTATGAGGTGAAATATCCTCAAAATTACGTTAAAAATATTTAAAAAAATTTCTGGTTGTGTGTGTAAAAATTTTTGGTTGTGCGTATACAATATGCAGTAAAACAACTTTTAAAAATTAAAATTGATATTAGACAAAGCTAAATCAAGGACAGATATTAAGAATGTACTAATTTTTTAACATATCTAAAAAGGTTATTCTGTGTGAAACTTGTAAAAGCAATTTCCTTTTGTTCAAACAAAGAAACACATTACATTTCTGATATTTTAGAAAAGTTTTTGCACCGCAGGGATATTTGGACCTTTGTCTTTCAGACAACCATAATGGGAGATCACTATAACCACCTGTTCGAACATATTGTATCAGAAAATCAGAAAATCAATTGCCGATTCGGTCAGTAAGATACAAAGGTTTTTGCGGCTTTTTTTCCCCTGAATATAATTAGTTTGGTAAACTACATTTTTGGCTATCCCATCAGTAAGAAAAAAAAAATGCGTAAGGAAAGTCTGTGTTTTTCAATTCGAGCGGAAAGCCAGTAGATCCTACAAATTTTACATCATCATCTGATATAACTAAATTTCCACGCACTCAGATAGGATGATCTTCATTTTCGTTCTTACGTTCAAAAAAACAGAAATCCTTTGTATAGGGCCTAATTGTTATATAGATATTTTTTTAACTCAATAATATTCTATAGAAACTTTGATGATGGATGATCAAAATTTGTAACAGATACTGTCAGCTGTAACATCGGCGACCGTTTGCTAATTTTCATGAAACTTCACAACGGTACATTAGGGCAGTGCTGCTTTACCAGTTATAATACAATACAATACAATATACTTTATTGTCCAACAACGTACAATTACAGGACAAAATTATAAATTTACCATGTGAAATACATACATATTAAGTAAAAACAAAAAAGAATCTAAGTGAATAGATTAATTGAATCAACAAAAATATCATCATAACGCAGATTAGCAGCTCGACACATCGTTGTCAATGGTGACGACTGTAGCATGTTTGTTCTTGAGAAGGGAATAGAAAAAGTACATGAATAACGGGAAGACAATCGAGGAATCAAGAAGTCCAGGGAAGATAGGAGAAAAGGACTATCTATTACACCGTTGACTAACTTCCACACAAAACAAAAGCTCCATGTCTTTCCCGACGAAAACTTAGCGCATCCATGCCATGTTCAGACAGTAGATTCGCATAATCAACACCTCGTGGAGGGTAGATACCATCTCTTTTGAATGATAGAAATTTCAGGAAACGTCGCTGAATCTTTTCTAACGAAAGCTGGAGATAGACATAATGTGGCGACCACACTTGTGATGCAAATTGCAATTTACTTAGAACGAAGGAATAGAAAAGACTCTTGAAAACACGGACATCATTGAAAAATTTACAAGATCGCAGAACAAAGCCCAAGCTACGAGAAGCAGACAAGGATAAGTTCAGGATGTGATAGGAAAAAGAGCAACGATCATCAAAAAATACTCCGAGATCTTTCACAATTTCTACCATTTTCAAATCTGTATCATGTAATGTGTACACCGAGTCAATAGGAGTCACTTTTCTGGTATAGGTAAGGTAACAGCACTTGCTTATATTAAGATTAAGATTGAATTTAGAACACCAGACATTTATTGTGTTTAAATTATGTTGTAAATGAAATACATCGTTCCATTAATGGATAGAAGTATAGATTTTTAAATCATATCCACAGGCCAGAACAGGGCAAGATAGTGAGGTAAGAAGGTCATTTATATATAATAAAAAAAAGCAGTGGCCCCAGGTTGGAACCCTGGAGAACACCGGAAGTTGGAATAAAAGTGGAAGATGAGAAATCGTTGTAAAATACATAGTTACTTCTGTTAGTTAAGTAGGACCAAAGTAATTGCAGCAAAGAAGGACAGAATCCGAATGCAGATAGTTTATGCACCAATATCCCATGATCAATACTGTCAAAAGCGCTACTGAAATCAGTATAGATAACATCCACTTGACCTTGCTGATCCAATTCCTGGCAAATGTATTGTGTGAAGCTTACAAGATTTGTAGCCGTTAATCTACCCCGAACAAATCCATGTTGATACGGTGAGATAGAATGTTTGACATTGTTATATGATGTTTGTGCCATATATGAACATTCATGCATAAACAGTTTGGTATAGAGTTTAATTTACATAGGATATTAAAAAAAAATGAAGTGTGCTAAATATAACCCACTATATATGCAGGAAAATTGTTTTGTAATTTGTTTACTAAATACAAAATGTTTTATTTAAAATAAGGTAAGAGTTATTTGATTTGAAAGATGATTAAAATTGAAATTAAGTTGTTACCCACACTCTGTATAAATTATGACCATAGTGATTACTTGACATTCAAAGAAATTAATAATTTATTTACAACAATTACGAAACACTTTCTATCTAGTAATTACACGCAATTTTATATAGAAATTGCTGATACAATATCATCCAATCAATATCAAAAACTTTCTGATGTAACATAATAATTTTGCATTAATTAAACATTATGTAATTATTTAAAACGTCTTAATAGTATAATCACATCCCGTAATTTTTTAAAATAATGTATATGCGACTTATGACTTATTGTACTTTGGTAGTGATAACAGAGAATCTAGTTTAACCGACACAATTATCATTCGACAAGCTGTAGCGAACTGGATATCACCAGAATTTATGATAACCCTAATACCATGTCATGTCATTGCGGCGATTGCGTAATGTTGAACAAACAAGCAAATATGTGCAATATTAATTTTTCTTTTTAGTAATATGTTATAATGAAACGCAAAAACATATCGTATAGTGTTTAGTAAAATGGGAATAACGTTTCAAAGTTTAATTTCTTTTAAATTCCAAAATGAAACATTACATTTTTCAAAACTATCAATATTTCACGCAAGTTACTACAATAATTCGTAATTACTTCTTGAGAAATTTAAAGCTTCATACTTCAATTTTTATTTCTTGCAATAAAAATTAAGTGCACAAAACATACCTTGACAGTTTAATTGTCTTTAAATTACTTATTTACCTTTCATATAACTATGTATGTTTAGTACCATATACATGTTGATATAATATTGAGTATCAGCACATATGTATAATGTGACTTAAACATAATAACAATTTCAACAGAGATTGCAAAAATATGTTTACTACTTACATATAAAATGTCTAATTCTAGCATAGTAACAGAAACGAGGAAGTTCTATGGTAATTTTTTGAAACAATATATTCTTTCTCAGATAACCTTTATATATTGTTTATTAACGTGGTAAAGTGAAGGACCCCCATGATGCAAGTGAACTAATGAGGATGACGTAAACAATTGACTTTATTTTGTCAGAAATGAAGTCTTCAACAATAATTATATATGTATGTACGACAGCTGATTAAAATTCTGCGCGTAAGAAGTTTGATCAGCAATATGTAAGCATATCTTAATTTTGGTTGTATTTACTAAAATGTAGTCAAATCTCTGAGGTCAAATATACTAGTTCTATTAATCATCTATAAGTTCGTAACACCCAGATTTTGAGATGATGCAACCTGTTTTCGAATACAATGTTGCTAAGTTGCTAATTGTTCGTTTTTTGTGAAAATAAATTTATAACTGGATTTTTTAAATCTAAACACAAACACGCATTACATATCCTCAAAATAAAACATCTTATATAGTGTAGTAAGAAAATGGAAGATGCATTGATCCAATTGAGCTTCAATTCCTCCTCATTGCAACACATTAATCAGTTGTAGAGTCCAAGAACAAGACCTACATAATGATAACATAGAAAACTGAGAAAATGAGATGCTGTGATAAGCTGTCAGCTAACTGTTATCCTGCTTATATTTTAGTGACTACAAGACTCAAGACTTCATATTATTCACAAAGACTGATTTCATCAAAAGTCTTAGCTCAGCGACATCTAAAGTAAAGTAGTTCTTTATTTCGAAAGACCATGGAAATGGTATAGAAACAAGTCAAATGCAGTATCTATAAGGAAAAGAAAGTGTACATAGAATTATAATGAGTGACAGGAAAAAAGATGATGTTAAGTGAATGTTGCACCTTTCATATTAAAAATATCCCAAAGGAATTCTGTAAAAATATCTGCCATTGTAACTGGCGATGAAGTGTGACATGGAAGTTTTCAGAAGAGCCAAAATAGAAAAAACTACGCTTTCAGAGGATCAAAATCAAGGCAATGTTGACCGTTTCATTCGATTCAAAGGGAATTGTTCACAGTGAATTCCTTCCAGAAGATCGGACGGTGAACGTAGAATATTATCTGGTAATTCTACAACGATTGAGAGCCAGAATTCGACGAGTTTGAATGGAATATCGAGAGTCAGGCAGTTTATTTGTTGCACGACAATGTACCACAGCACAAATCACATCATGGTACGTTAATTCTTGACTAAAAAGAGACATCATTATTATCGATCATCTACCGTATTCATCTGATTTGGTTCCGCGCGACTTCCATCTCGATCATCTAAAAGACTCCAACCGCCATTCAATCCAATAAGTATAAAAAATGTTTCGAAAAATTTAATTAACGTTTCCTGGTCTGTATTGATTCAGAAGGAAACATAAATAAGCAATTAATGGGAATAAGAGCTCTCCCAAGCACATCGGTCAGGTTAACGTTACTTAACTTATTCTTCATCTGAGCAATCTTGAATGGATACTATAGCCATAATCGTAATGTCGATGTAACTGAATTAAGCAGAAGTAACCATGAGAGACAACTGAAACCATATCCTTTATGGGGCCTCTGAAAAGACACTGTAGTAAATAAGAAATAGAAATAAAACAATAGCTACTGTAGTTAGACAAACCATTGTCTCTTTATGAAAGAATGGAGCCTTTTGGGAGGGCTTGTTTAAAAGTGCAAACTGGAAAGATTTCAATGAATTGACTGTTTAATTTCCTTACAAGGATAAAGAAAATCCTGTAGCTTTCACGCTTAAATTATACTACTCAAGTTTAAGGGGCTATTATCAGTTGTTGGTGGGAAATTTGAAATTGCGTTATTTTTACTTGCAATAATTTTTGTGAAGAATGATTATAAACAAGAAATTATTACTGGAATATTAACATTTAATTATAAATTGGTGGACGAATAGTAAGTGACAGAAATTATGTGTTTAATAAAAAAGATTTTTTTTTTATATTTTAAAGTAAAGTACTTCAAGAGTTATAAACTTATTCGTCCACTAAATATGAACGGGAGTAAGCATGGTGTACATTCTAAAAAGAAATATAATGCTAAATAAAAAAGAGTATTGCAAGAAACGTATCCGGTAGTAAAACAGATAACTGTAGACGTTCCAAATGGTTTGGCACCTTTCTAAAAGAGGGGCACATCATCGCCGCAATTACTGCTATTAGAATTTACTTTATATTCCTTTCTACGTGCTTATACCCCTTTCACGACATGTCTCTATGTCACGATCTTGCTATCTCATTTTGCATACTGCTGTCTTTCATCTCGCAGTATGATCGACAACTGGTACTATTAGCTCCCTCTCTTATCCAATTCATTTGTAATGACAACCATTTACAGTTACCTTCAAAGGTATCCGGACATGACTAGATAGAGACATACCTTGCGCTCAATACTTTATACCAAAGAGCCGCAGGATCAGCTGACTACCTTGAGTGTAACCGTAGTTTGTCGCTCTTAGGGTAGGTTTATCAATGTGGGGATAAATAAACTAACTTTAAATAAAATTTTATTCGTAAGATTATTACAATAAAATGTTTAATGAAATGTTAAATAGAAGTTATCTGCAAGATAAAGCATTGTATTTGCTAAATTTTATCTGTCAGTTAGCAATATCTGTCAGTTACTTAACTAACACTTTTATCCTCACATTTGCTAAACCCGCCCTTACAATAACATTGCACTATATAAACGCATATACGTAGACCAGACAGCATAAATTAAAATATTAGAATTAAGGAATTCAATCTTCTGTAGGTAACGTTAAGTGAGTGAAATAGTTGTTCTGTATCACACACTGAAGCTTAGATTTATTAGGTAAAAGTGAGTCTCCAGCATTTGCAGCTATTTTTTTTATAACTTGTTCCGCATTCATTTTGCGATTTAGACCTTGACATTATTAATTAGTCATTTGACGTTTGTACAAATAACAAAATACAGTCAACATACCTAGCTGAAAATCATTACCTTACGATCTGTCAGATAGTAAGTCACATCATTTTAATTATTTATTGTATAAAATAGGGCAGTCGAACATAAAATTATGTATATAAATAATGACCAGTATAAATAATAACCTGTATTATTGGTCAGTATGAATAATGACTAGTATGAATTATGACCAGTATGAATAATGGCCAGTATGAATAATGACCATAAATAGTAATCTGTAATGTCGCTACCATTTGACACTTGATGACGTTATTAAAAGCATAAAAATAGTTAATTTGGAATGGATATTGATAATGGAAGTGAATTAAGAAAATGAGCTTATCTAATCATAAACACCCATAAATTCGACAAATACTGATAACAGAAGAAGTAATGGTATGGAAATATGTAGTACGGACATTTTTAATGAAATAATATTGTTACATGCACCCATATTAGAGTGCACATTTTCATATGAAATACGTTTTTAAAACTAAGTACAGTATTACTAAAACTATACTGATATGTGGGCACATTTGGTATTACACGTAATTGGACATTACGCGTCACTAGATATGTAATTTTAATTGCTATACATCATCCTTATTATGCAAAACTGCCTCACTTTGATTCGCCCATAGTAGTTTTTGAGTAATTTTGTGCTGATATGAGGGTTACTATTTTATCAGTAAGAAAATGGCGAAACCTCCAGAAGGCTTTCATAATTTCAAAACTATATTTATCTACTATTTACACTAATTACATTATATATAAATGAAATATTATTATGATTGACACCTCTGCTACTATAAGGAACAATAATTTCATCTACTTGACGCTACAGCAGTTTAAATTCCTAAATTCCAATATTTTAATTTATGCTGTAAGTAGTAGGTATCAATGTCCAGGGTAGGCCACTTAAAATGATGTATTGAAATTATGGCCAAACTAAATAAGAAATTTAAAATTGGACCAAGTAAAGTTATAGAGTTTTAAGGGAAGCACATTTTAATAAAAATGTAAATTTTATACTATATACTATTCATCATAACGTCATTTTTTTAAATGGAATGTGGTATTTTTATTGTAAATTTCTTAAACAACTAATTTTTTAACGTATAACTGTATAAAATCTGACTAATTTTAATAAGAAATGTAATCAACAACTTCTTGAATTTGCCGCCAATATTTCAAATTTTGAAGTGCGCAAATATTGTTATTTACCTGATGCATATTGGCGTAAAACGCAAAAGTTAAACTGGGCTCTAGATATGTCATTAAAATGTCACTTGGCAACTGACAAACATTCAAAATTAATAATTTTAATATTTAAGGGGCTATTATCAGTTGTTGGTGGGAAATTTGAAATTGCGTTATTTTTACTATAATTTTTGTGAAGAATGATTATAAACAAGAAATTATTACTGGAATATTAACATTTAATTATAAATTGGTGGACGAATAGTAAGTGACAGAAATTACGTGTTTAATAAAAGAGATTTTTTTTTATTTTTTAAAGTAAAGTATTTCAAGAGTTATAAACTTATTCGTACACTAAATATGAATGGGAATAAGCATGGTGTACATTATAAAAAGAAATATATGCTAAATAAAAAAGAGTATTACAAGAAACGTATCCGGTAGTAAAACAGACGTAGACGTTCCAAATGGTTTGGCACCTTTCTAAAAGAGGGGCACATCATCGCCGCAATTACTGCAATTCGTATTTACTTTATATTCCTTTCTACGTGCTTATACCCCTTTCACGACATGTCTCTATGTCACGATATTGCTATCTGATTTTGTATATTGTTGTCTTTCATCTCGCAGTATGATCGACAACTGGTACTATTAGCTCCCTCTGTTATCCAATTTATTTGTAATGACAGCCGATGTTAGTATAGGATGTGCTCGCTAGGAGTGAAAATAGAACCTTAACTTAGATAGAAACAATAATTTAGTGTTGAGTGTTTGACTTATTGACCACCTTGCATTGAATCTGCACTGGCAGAGATCATTTTAATTATTTATTGTATAAAATTGGGCAAGTCGAACATAAAATTATGTATATAAATAATGACCAGTATAAATAATAACCTGTATGTGATTTTTATGACCAATATGAATAATGACCACTATGAATTATGACCAGTATAAATAATAACCTGTAATGTCACTACATTTTGACACTTGATGACGTCACTCATTTATTGCAAGCTAAAAATAGTTAATTTTGAAGCGCGCAAATATTGCTATTTGCGTAAAACGCAAAATTTGTATTGGTCTCTAGATATATGTCATTAAATGTCACTTGGCAACTGACAAACATTCAAAATTAATTATTTTAATGTTTAACTTATGTAGAAAATAATTTGGTGTTGAGTGTTTGACTTATTGACCAACTTGCATTAAATCTGCATCGGAAGTGCAAAAACATTAGCCGCTGGCTTTTATAAATACAATATTTTAGTCATTTTGTTGGGCAAATAGTACTTGTATGGGAAATATATTCAAATAGTTATTATAAGATTTCGTAGTTTACACTTCATATTTTAAATTCACTCAAGTTCCACTTTAAGATAAGCAAATGGCAGAATAGCGATCTAAGACAAATCTGACACATTAACATGTGTTACGTAAAATTTCGGCAAACTAAGCTTGAAACTTCGAAACCGCGAAATTTAAATAATCAAATTTCATTCTTTGTTATTGTAAACACAGTTGGATAAAATATTTAATAAGTGATTGTAATGTGTTAGAAATACCATCTTCTTACAATACCGTGATAGAAAACATAAATGTGCTATTTAATAAAATGCAAATTGACTTCGGTGTGACGTCATCATGAATGTTATAAAATTTACATTGTTATTAAAATGTGCTCCTCATCGAGCACTATAAGTTTACCTGGTCGGAAAATTTTTATTTAGCTTGGCCGTAATTTAAGTGCATCATTTTAAGTAGCCAACCCTGTATATGCTTTTGTACATTGCAATGTTATTGTAAGAGCGACAAACTACGGTTACACTCAGAAGGTAGTAAGCTGGCCCTGCTGCTCTTTGTAATAAAGTATTAAGCGCAAGGTATTTCTCTATCTAGTCGTGTCCGGATATGTTTGAAGGTCACTGTACATATCAATAGAATAGAAAATATTCTGAAAAATTTCATTAAATGTATCAATCGCCGCTGTAACACAGATATTGCTCATGAGTCTTACCTTCAATCTTGTATACGATTGAATATGCACTTGTTATCAGAAAGACAGCTTGTTATACGATATTTTATTCGGAATTCAAATTGTATCTGGGGATGGTTGATAGCCCATATCTACTAAATCTTATACAAATTCATGTCCCTCTTCTTCACACACCTTTTAGAAATGCAAACTATGCTTCTAATAGTTCTCCCATCGCGCGCATATGTTCCACTATCGATCGATTTGATATCGATTGCTTCGCTCACAGTTACCTTTAGTATAAACACATTCGTCGATGTGATTTTGAAAATTATGATTCTGGCATTGTTGCAAAAGTGTTTCTTTTTTATATCAATAATTAAGATACGCGCGCATTGTACATATTTTTATTTTGATTTATATTTGTATTTATAAAATATGTAAATAGTACATTTCTCAACTGGAGATTTCCCTGTTCGAGTCTCAAACTGGAAATAAATAGATAGTTTAGTACAATCACGACGAAATTTTTGTTTAAACTTCTACAAATGCCAAACATCAACATGCTTTCAATGTTATCTGAATGGTAACGATATTTACAATCGATCTGGTGTTAATTATCACGTTTCATGGCTGGTTAATTTTCTCAATTGTGTTACTTCGATTGCAGATTAGAAATAATTTCACAGTATCTGGAAAAATATAGTACCTTTAAAATCGCAACTCGTATATGGAACATATTTTTTTCCATTCATTCTCGAGAACACTTTATTATATTTACCGAGTTGATAAGTAAGGAGAGAATGCTGCTGGATAGTATTCAATATGCAGCATGCATATTTTTAGGTAAGAACTAGATTTACAAACATTTGTTTCCGTTCTTCTCATTACATGTAATCATCTGTTCCATAACATATTCTATTATATGCACTCCATCACCATAGTTATATCACACAATATTGCAATAATAATTTAGCTTTGTAAGATAGTTTTCTTGTTAATATCTTATCTATTAAGCGAGTTTTAAAGCTAGATTTGTTAACTAAACAAGTTTTCTAACCCAGTGCAACTACTAGTTGATGGTACTTCAATATCATACATGTTATTGCATGTTCTTTTTTTATCTAAGAATGTACCAGTGTTCAAACAACAATGTCAATATGCTTCAAAATTCCTTTAAAATACTTACCCATTTTGATTTATATATTGATCGTATTAAACATATATGAAATTGTGAGACAAAACTAGATGTCATTCTCTGTAATACATTTTCAATTCTAAAGTATCGACTACTAGACCCATTACAAGCTTTCTAAACAATCTATTGCCGTGCCCTTTGTTTTGGTAAGAACGACGATTTTCATTCAAATATCGCTGCCGCTTGCAGTAATAACGTTTGGTCTTCCTAAAGAGAGAACAATATATTTATGTGTTACTTCAGTTTTTTTTAATCCTCTCCTTTTTTTAGTCCTCAATGTCCTCATTTATTGTATATATATGGCTTAATATTCCGTGCAGAGTTGAACCGCTCGTATGAGCCTTTACGATTCGTTTTTCGGGGTGAATCAGTCCCCATTCTTCAAGAATCTTCTTGTTACAAACGTATATGACTTCTTCCACTTTGGGCTATCTGCCGCCTTGCTCTCAATTGTGCACTTTGCTCTTCCAGTCGCGAATACCCAGTTTCAATAGGTCGTCTTCTACTTCCTCTATCCATTTCCGTCTTGGTCTTCCTCTCTTTCTTCCACTAGCCTGCCTCCACTCCACCACTATTTTTATTATTGCCATCGGTCCAGCTCTCCAAACGTGTCCCAACCATTCTATCCGTTTGGGTTTAATTAGTTTCACGATGTCCTCTACGTTTAATTCGTCTAGTATTTCTTTGTTGTTTCTTGCTCTGAGTTTTCCATCTTCAGTTTTACTAGTGCCTAGAATTTTTCTCAAAATCTTCCTTTCTGATATCTTTAATGCGTTTTCTTCTTTTTGGTCGGTCTTATCATGGTTTTATATATTTTTATTTTTGTTGCTCGAGACAGGATCTTGCATTGTTTGCTTTCTGTATTTTTTCTTGCACTAGTTTGTTTCTTTCTCCATTGATTTTTATCGTGACCGCCAAATATTTAAACTTATCTACTTGTTCAAATTGATGTTGGCCAATATTAACCTGTTTTTGCTTTTCAATCCCCATTTTCTTACTTTCGTTTTCTATCTTGCTTAGCATTGTTGTCATGATATGTCGATTTTTTGTTATCAATACCAGGTCGTCAGCATACGCAATGATTTGTGCTCCTCCTGATCTCAGTGTACCTCTCACATTAGTTTCCCTTATTATATATTCAAGTGTCAAATACTGTAGTTGATCTTTGGCGAACTCCTTTGTTTGATATAAAACTTTCTGTTTCTCCCTTCTGAGTTTTAATACTAATGTTCGTTTTTCTTTTAGTGTCACTTTCCCAAATATTTTAATGCTTCCATAAGTTCTTTTCTCTTTATATCAAGTTAAACGCTTGCTGGAAATCAGTGAACAACATTTTTAGTTTCATGTTGTATTCGTACGCTTTCTCAATGATCTGCTTGACATTATGGATCGCATCGACAGTTGATTTTCCCCTTATAAATCCGTTTTGATAGTCATCTATTATATTTGTGTAATTATTTACTAGCCGATTCTGTATGAGTGTGGTCATTATTTTAGAAGTAGTATTCAGGAGTGTAATTCCACGGTAATTCTTACACATGTGCTGATCCCTTTTTTATAAATGATTATTACTTGACCGTGTTCCCATCCTGTTGGCATTCTTTCTTCCCTCCAAATGTTTCTTATCAACTGGAATATTGCAATTTTGCAATGTCCTCATTTAGTGATGCTCTTTTTATGAGTCGCTCTCTTAAAAACCTTTTTTTTTCTTTCTTGGTTTACATTTCTGTTTTTGGACTTACATATATTCGAAAGCTCAAGGTTGAGATGATAAGAACTACAATCCCCAACGAACTCATCGTTGCCCTAGTGCACTCAGATGAAAATTGTATTTTATTTGCGCTCCTTATTTTTCTATTTTCAATTTTTGAGGCGCAAATCCTTCTTTAAGAGGTGGATGCCAACACTTTTGGCTTTTCCTTCGATTGCATTCGATTGGTTAAACTCATCCTCTCAGCAAGAAAGTCAAAATCAGCGAAAATGCTCAAATCAAAAAGTTGAATTCTGCTTGTTTTAAATTTGTAGAGAGTGGCAAGTTTTGATGTGCAACTGACATTCTATTTTAAAAGAAGGTTGTTAAGGTAGACAGCGTGTCCACGAAAAATCCATGAAAAAAGTTTCAATGGGTCCGAAAATGCTTCTGAAGGGAGTTAGACATGACGTCACAAAACTGATTTTTTATCATTTAGTCTACTTTTAATTTATGACTCAAATTGGTACATGATTTGCAAATAATAATTTATACCTTTTATATTTTTTGGCCAGTGACTATCGCACACATCGTGAGAGAGGTCTTATGAGCCCCACATCCTCGAAAGTGCGGTAGTTCCCTTAAGGAGTATTTCCGGACCCAAGTTCATAGAAACTTTTTTTCATACTTTTCTATGTACAATCACCCCTTCCATTCTTTCAGAGTTGTTCGTGGACACATTGTATATATACACCATTTTTCGTACAAAGTTCATAAGATTCTAATGTTGTCTGGTCTCGGCATGGTTATCTTAAATTAGTAGCACGAAATTGTTCAGGTTACACTTGGAATGATTCATATTTTGTACAAGAGGGAGCAGTTTTCATCAGCTCAATGAACATATTAGGCGGACTGAATCTTTTTTCTTCTGGATAGCTACGAAGGTTCCGGATTCAGTTCCTGTTGTTACTCTAATTTTAACTGTCGTATCCCTGACACTTTTCTCAAGTCTAGGTACGGGTAAACACGCCTTACCATACAAGACAACATCAATTAGTATTTTATTATGTAGATCTAAATCGAAGGCTACAATTCGTAGATTCGCTGTTTGTCAATAGATGGCGCGTCAAATGTTTGATTGATAATCGTAGATTTTTAAGCAAATCTGGTACTTTGTCAATATTTATTCAAAGAAACATCTTTCTGGTCGCCATTCTAACCACCATAATTCAAAACTAAATTATTTGCAGTTTCATAATGTTTATAATAAGATATGTATACGCCGATTGTAATGGTACATAAAACGGAATAATCTACATTAACTACTTAACAATATCCGTTGTGCCATATGTTTTGATTAAAAAAAAAGGCACGCGCGTAAAAGCAACTTGATCTCGCAATTATCAACAAATAAAATTTCTTACTACATACATCACTATTACGTTTGTGCAATCTTGTTACAGTACAATAGAATATAAAAAATTATGCGGTGCCATTTAAAAAATAAAGTTATGGCTTTTTGAAGTATCACACATGCATACCATTAATGTAAACTATTGCTCGGATAAGAATCGATTTTTAAACATGCTGACTTAATTTGAGAGACTGGAAAGTTTATGATTTTCCGTATAGCTAATTAAATTCGATTGGACCATTTCGTCATTTAAGAAGTGAGTTCTCTCTCTTTTATTGCAACTATTGCTTAGGGGTTTCCGGCGAGATAAATTAGGTTGGCAACACCGTCTGGTGTGATATTTCAATGCTTTGAATGAGGCTAATTCGATTCACGATAATAGACTTGATAAACGTGTTTGGACTCGTTATTACGAAGTAGATGTAAATAGTTTAAACCGACTTATAATAAGAGTAATAATATCGAAGAAAATATATACGCAAAGCATGTTTTTGTTACTAATACGTGCAATGTAAAGATGACCAAACTTCCAATTACTCCTTTATAATACTTAAGAGAAATGCAGATAAAAAATCAGAAGCAGTCAGGATACATGTTTCTGCTGGATCGTATATTTGGAAGGAGAACAATAATTATAAGTATACTCCTAAACACTTTATATGGTACAAAAGTATATTCAACTTTTACTATACATTTTGGGAGGCCCTAAATACCAATTATCTATCTTATATCACATACTAGCTGACCCGGCAAACGTTGTTTTGCCTTCAAATTTTATTTATATTTAAATAGCTGACCCGGCAGACTTCGTTCTGCCTAGAAAAGTATTGATTTATACATTTAATGTTCTATTGTTACGGGTAACACCCCCCGTATCGTGCTCGTCCCGTACCTCCCCCCCCGTTACCCGTCCGTACCATACCACCCTCCGTGTCCCGCCCGTCCCGTACCACCCTCCGTGTTCCGCCCATCCCGTACCACCACCCCCGTGTCCCGCCCGTCCCGAACCTCCTTCCCCCCACTGTCCCGCCTATCCCGTACCACCCGCCGTGTCCCGCCCGTCCCGTACCACCCCCGCGTCCCGCAAAACAATTATCGCAAAAAATTGTAAAAAAAAATTGTCACAACGTAACGTAAACATAAACGTTATCTATCATGAAGAAGGCGTTGTAAAATCAGTCCATACAAAATGTATGAGAAAATGAATTTTCTTGATAATTTTTTTTGTCGGGGATATTTCGGGAATTTTCTCCAGTATTCTTCTTGTTTGGCCGGAGACCAGTCCGAATTGGTGCGAATCATCGAAATCGGTTCAGGCGTTCTTGAGTTATAAGCGTAGTAACTGATGGTAGTAACTAACGTCACTCTCTTTTATCTATATAAGCTGCGTTCGGCATGCACACTCCGTGTACTCTTTTTGTATCTAGGCACATCTAGGTATACACTCTGCGTTCGGTAAAGCTTTAGAGCAAAGAGAGCATTTTTGTTTCGCGTTAGGGGTGACAGATTGGAGTGTTTAGATCATGCTCTCTTTGCTCCATTAATTAGGGAGGAGTGTTGAGGGTGTGGTTGAAAGTACGAAAAAGTTTCGATATGTTTGGTGGTTTGGATGCAGGTTTAACTGTCATTTGTGACGTATCGGTAATTACCTGTGCCTACATTGACCGTTTGTTGAATTGCATGATTGCATCATTGCATGCACTATGTTCTGCGTTTGGGGAAATTACTCTGTGACACTCTATTCATGATCCGTACTCTATTCACTCTGCTCTGCTCTGCTCTGTTCATACTCTACTCTTTTTGATCTACTCTAAGAGTATACATGCCGAACGCAGCTATAGATATATTGTATACAGTGGTGAAAACTTAAAAAATAAAATAACTATAATGCCAACTTAAAACAGTTAAATTTTCGTTTTCAACACTCCCACTAAAATTTATGTTCATTTTTCCACGAATATGTTTATGTTGCTCCTTGGATAAAGATTTAGAAAATTCATCAGCTATCATTTCTTTTGTGGAAATAGGATTAATTACAACAAGTCGTTCTGTTAGGTT
This sequence comes from Holotrichia oblita, assembly GCA_023690525.1. Taxonomy (NCBI): domain Eukaryota; kingdom Metazoa; phylum Arthropoda; class Insecta; order Coleoptera; family Scarabaeidae; genus Holotrichia; species Holotrichia oblita. The sequence continues at coordinate 84,416,174 of CM043021.1, read as the reverse complement.
TTCTCTGATGAAATGCTGTTTAATGTCTATGTGCTTGGTCGAGGATGATAAGCTTCATTTGATGTTAAGTTTATAGTACTTTGGTTATCGCAATATATTCTTCCAGGGATATTCTGATTTCCTGAAATTTCTTCTTCAAGCCTCTTCAACCAAAGATTTTCCTGGGCTGCTGCTGCTAAAGCCATATATTCAGCTTCGGTTGTCGAAAGCGCTACTGTTTGCTGTTTTCTTGTGTTCAACGAAATTAGTGCTTGTCCTATAAAAAAGACGTAACCGGTGGTAGTCAATCTTCGTTAATCTGTATCAGAAGCCCAGTCTGCATCACAATATCCGTTTAGGTATGTTTCAGTGGATGTCTGATTCTCTAATTTGTATGGTGCTGTAGCATTCAAATATCTTATTATTCTTTTGACTGCACGTCAATGTTGGATTCCCGGATCGTTGTTGAAACGACTTACTAGATTGACTGCATTTGATATATCTGGTCTTGTATATTGGGCTAAGTAAAGTAAACTGCCTACTGCTTCTTGATATGGTATGTCCTTCATCTCACTTTTTCTTGGTTATTTTGCGGACTCATGGCTTTGCTCAATTTAATATTTCATCCAAATAAGTCGATAATCCATTGCAATCTGACATACTAACTTAACTTAACTTTGAATACCCATTTGCTCTGAATTGGTTTTCTCCTTCTGATAATTCTGTCAAAGTCCATGTTTATTAACGAGGAATATTCTTCTTCCATTGCTTGCTGCCATAAATGAGAATCTGGTCCACTGAGAGCCTCTTCCACTGTTGTGGGTTCCAGACAATATGTAAATGTTGTAGAATAAACATAATCATCATTGTATTTGGGTTTACGTTACCTTTGTGGTCGCCTAAGTTCAATGGTTATGTTTTCCATGAACCCTCACCATCAACCGAATACCGAGTGTGATGATGAGAGTTATGAACTTTAGAAACACGTGTCCAGAAGACCTCCAAGAAGGGATTTTCGGAAATATAATATGTTTATTACCGAGATTAAACTTGAAGGTATCAATAATGATGACTGCCCGATTGGGGGCACATTCTGCAGGAAAAATTATTGTATTGTATTAAAAATAGAAATGTGCAAAAACTATTAGAGGTATTTTTAATTAATTCTATCTGAAGCAGGCCACCTTTGAATACTCAAGAGTGACAGAGTATGCAAAAACATTTATTGATAATGTGTTTACTAACAGAGCTTCTCAAGCTTTAGGAAGATAGAGCACACACAACGAACCTGCACGTTTGACCATATAGGACAAATTTTGCAGTACTATGGAGGTCCGCAAAAACCACCTGTAAGAAAGGAGAATGCAAGAAATCTGCTCAATTGCAACATTCTATGCAAAAAAACCAAAACAGATGTGTGAGGATATGTCGCAAAAGTAACAAAAGATTGTAGGTGTTATAAGCAACACAGAGACTTGAATAAAGAGTATGAAAGATCATAAACAAATAAATAATATGTACATAGTGATAAAGCGTTTCCTACACAGATTTGGATCTTGCCCAGAACTATTGACCCATTGTGTGTTGTGCTTGCAATATCCAAAATCTTTGAGCAAGCCATCCTAAATAGGCGTTCTCATCGCTTAGAAAGGAATGGCAATTGAACATAGATCCCAGTATGGATACCGTACGACTTGACGACAACGAATATGAACCTATTGGACTTCTAGAAGGCTTTTGATTCTGTCTGATCAATGACTTTTCTTCCCTATAGAATAAATAAGGTTTAGCATTTCACAGGAAACAAAACTTGGACCGCTCTTCTTCGTTATTTGCATTAATTATATTAAGCTGAGCTTGGCCTATATGCTGATGACACCTCCACACTTATTTATTAACATATAGAAAGTAAGCAGGAAATCTTACAGCGCCATAAACAACCTGATTCACTACAAATAAATTAAAAATGAACAAAAGGAACACCGATTGGCTGGAATTTGTCAGCATTATATTGCTGGAGTAGAACTGTTTTTAATGAGACTAAGTTTGCATATTTCGGTTCAACAGAACCTCTGAGTTATAAGTGTCTTTAAAGATGTATCTTTCGAGTGTTGCCGTGCTTCGATTGGTGTGTGTACAAGGACTTGGTATATAACGAGGAGCAGAAGACATCAACATCAGTCTTTAACGAACTTCTGAATAACTTGACAGTATGATCAGTGAAGCATCCAGTTTGTTACAACGACTACGGCAACACCCGAAAGATACATCTTTATGGAACAGTAGCCGTGAAAGCCTACATTCGATTATAAGCGTCTACTTTGTTGGAAAACAAATTTACACACAATACCGACATATTTTTAGATTTTGATAATAATTCATTTTACTTTTCAGTACTACTTTCAGTACAAACAAGCATCGAACTAGATGCAAGCGACCGTATTGTCGGAGGAAAACAAATTGACATTAGAAAGGTGCCATATCAAGTATCCTTAATGTATGAGGGAGCCCATTATTGCGGAGCTTCCATAATCTCTACGCATTGGATTATCTCAGCAGCGCATTGTTTTACGGAAGATGAAGAGTAAATCGTACTTTATCTGGTCCGAAATAGTTGTTATTAAAAAAAAAAGAAAACGTAACAAATACAAGAAAAATTAATACTACATATACAGGGTGAGTCACAACTATTCCCTCGACCTCTTATGTCTAAACACATTTTAAAATTACTTGCAATTATGTAGGGTGATTCAAAAAAGTACTACTACACGAGAAGCTTCTCTGGTTCTTCTTCCAAAATTTGAATGTTTTTGGAAGATATAAATATTATCAATCTTTAAGAGAATAATCATTCAATATGAACGAAATGTTCGACCGATATTAACAACTATTTCGGCACAGAGCGAGTCTCTCCAACTCCTTAAACATCAGCAACGATCAGATTATTAATATTTAGTAAATTTTCAGTACGACTAAATTTTCAGTACGTGTGGGTAGCAGTTCCATGACTAGCGGTGGACATGTCTATAAAATTTATCGCGAAGATATTATCATTCATGAAGGCCATGACGCCAATGGAGACAATGACATAGCAGCAATATACATAAGGAAACCTATGCTATCCAGTCGTCGTATAGAACGGCCTGTTGTCCTTCCTAAAGTCGGCCAACCAGTTCCAGTTGGCTTATTAGCCCTAGTAACTGGTTGGGGACGTATTGCAGTAAGTATGTGGAAATCTGATTTACAACTTACGATTTTCAGAGACATTGCATCTTTTGGAGAATAAATTTATTTCTGCAAATGTTTGTTAATGTTTTGCTCTTTTATTGTAATATTCCTAGGCTGCGGACCGTGCAAAACCTGACCATCTCCAAGCAGCAGAAGTACCAATAATAGATGTAAACGAATGCAAGAAAATGTATCCGACGTATAATATTACGAAAAGGTATATATTTAATGGTTGGTTCAGTCAGCTTTCCTTAGTCCTAATTTAGTATTAGTCTTAAAACTCGGTATTAGTATTAGTCCCAAGAAAATAGGTATCGTTCATACAAAAATTACGCGTAGCCATGACAACAAGCGATAAGCAACAAATACATAACCAATAGAAATATTTATTTCGTTCGATGGTATTTAGCTGTGACATTAGTTTGAAATATTTAGGTAGATTAGGAAAAGCGTTAAAAATGAGTGAGAAATTTGGTGATGGATGATGAATCGAACTAGTGAGGGACTTTGCGCATGTGTATGATACAAATAAAAACTATAAAAATAGACTAGCATTACACCATTTCTCAACACCCTCTCTTAATGATAGAACGTCCAAGGGACCTGCCGACAAGACAGTTTGTCCTTCCGCAGGCCCTAAAAATGTGTAATTTTAGATATGAAGTGGTCCTTCCAGCAGACCCAAACGCCGTGTACAGCTGTCCTTCTGCCAGGACAAATGCTTGGATGTTCTACAATTAATGCCTTCCTTAAATCTATTAATCGCTTTAATACATATCCAATGATATATTACATATAATAATATAAAATAATATATTTCTACAACAATTAACAACTATAAGGTATCTAACAATTTTTCACTTCACTTCTTAATTTGGCTTTCACAACATCTAACGTTATCTCTTCCTGTGGCATATTCTCTATGTGATTGTCTCAAATGATGGTGGCAACGCAAATAATAAGCTACATACTATATCTTCCTTTTTAGTTTTGCACCTGTCAACGGTCTTGTTAGCTCATCAAATTCAGTTAAAAATACTTCTAGATTTTTTGCTTCTTTTAATTTCATGCTCATTAATTTCTTCCTTAATAACATTTGTGCAGTGACATTTCTTTTCTCATATCTCTCTTCCAGACTTTTCCACATGCTATAAGTATGCCATTTCTTTATCTCGAATTAATTCTATATCATCTAAGCACTGTATAATATAAAACTTGCAGCTATTATCACATTTCTTAGCTTCCGTTTTCATTGCCTCATCTTCGTAATCTATCTCTTCAATTTCGCTTTCTACAAATTTCTAAACACTTTTTTCTTGTAATAAAGTCAACATTCGGAACTTCCAAGTGGATAATTATTAGCCGTTAAACATCAATATAGAACGAATTTTACTTCCCACAGTAGACAAAAAGCTATTTGATATTTAAGGAATGCATTACACCATTTCGGAACAAAAACCAATAACGCCAATAAAAGCAATAACAAAGCTGAAGTACGCCGTAGTTTGGTCTTAATCTTAGTCCTAAAAGTTCAATATTACGAACTTTCAAGGTCAGGATCTTTAAGACTAATACTAAGTTGGGGAATTGTATGAACACAAACATTAATTGCATATGGCTGAACTTTTTAAGGTTAAGACTAATACTAAGTTAGGACTAAGGAAAGCTGACTGAACCAACCATAACTATTAATAAGCTTAATAGGTATCTGCTGCACCGACTTGTGTTGTGTAGTGCCTTGCAGTGTGCTATTTCCCACCCTACCCACTAGAGGGCATTGGGTTGGAATTAGTCCATTGTCGGAGGTATTATACAGTTAAAGTTGTGATGCGAAGGGCGATGAAATTAGATCCGTAGTTGCGCTGACGAGATCTAGAAGGTCGCTTCTAATACTTGATCTATTTTCATTGCATTCATTCGCAAGGTGAATTCCAACAATATACCATAAGCGTCTCTTATAGGCATTTTTTTGGTTTAACAAAATTAGGGAGTAATTCAAAATTTAAATTTGCACAATTTTTTTTTATATGTGTGCATATTAACTATTAGATTTTGAGAACTGCACAACAATATTTTGCGTACTATTGGATTGATTAAGGTAAGTTTGTTTGAATCAATATTTTGTTCTAGTAATTGACCACTGAAACAATCATCAGTTGCAGCAGCACTGCATTTTTTGATTTAACAATTTACCGTGCGGATTTCATGGAAAACGTATGTGTCAAATTGAGTACACAAGTTTGGAAGGTGATTTTTTTCTTTATGTAAGCCTTACTGTACGTAAGTCTATCCTCTATATCAGCCCATCGATGGGTAGAAAGACCTATCACAAAGTCATCTTTTCTCAGCTTACCTGCATTATCTTCCTCTAAACTACCTGAGTAGTTGATCCGGTTTTCTTTCCTTTCCACATTCTTCTTTTTCTTTCCATTCCTATCTTCTCTGTTGGCAACTCTTTCTTATTCTTAATCTAGTTTTCAAAATATTTTTCACCTATCATAGTTTACCAGATACGACTAATAGCATGTGCTCTTTCTGTATCTTGTTTTTATTTTTGCCTTATTAATTGCTGTAGTCTCATTATTATTGGAGTCATCCGTAATAATTTTTAGCCTACTATAGAAGCAAACAAAATTTGAAAGCCAAAATATTTTATTATTCAACATACTCTCCTTGTAATTGGTTTCTCTCCACAATTTTTTCTCGTAGAGTAATCAGTAACGTCGAATAATAATTCCCATTTATTTTTCCACCCTTATCCAGAAAATCAATCATGATTATTCCATGGTAATCTCAAATAAACGGAAGCAATAACTTTTCTAGCAGATTTTTGAATAGGAAACTTCTTAGGTCTTGGCTGCTTTGTTTCTGGGTCGTAGATATGTACCGAAGTTTCATCCAATAGTAACAATACGGCTTAAGAGGTCTGCATCATTTTCAAACCGAGAATAGATCGAATCTGATTCGATTCACTCTTGAACGCTTAGGGATCCATTTTGCTAACATTTTTCTTGTGTCCAAATATTCAGTGCCTCACATATTTGCTTTAGCCCAATTCGATTGTCTGACAAAATCATGTCATGAACTGCATCAAAATTTTCGGGGACGGACACACTTATAAACTCTCTTTTAAATTTTTCTAATCATAAGGGATTTGACTCCCACCATATGCCCTCCCCACATATTTGTCGAGTTTGTGTATTAATTGTTTGTATATTATTGTTCTTTCGTCTCATTTTACCCGACAGTTAATAGTGAGAAGGGATAAGTAGGAGTTATTTCTACAATCTCAGCCTACTTATACATTTTAATAATTATTATTAATATTTACTTTTTAATTATGTTATTGGAAGTTGTGATTATGTTGTGCCATCACTACTACATAACCTCACACAATCTTGTTTTCAGTATGATCTGTGCGGGATATGCGGAAGGTGGAGTGGACGCTTGCCAAGGTGATTCGGGTGGTCCGTTAACTTTGAATGGCGTTCTGATTGGAATCGTATCATGGGGTGTAGGATGCGCTGAAGCCAGGCATGTCGGGGTGTACACTAATGTTGCCAAAGTGCGAAATTGGATCCGTGCAAAAACACACGTATAAGAAGAATCAGTAGTTAAGTTCCTCCACAAACTTAAGTAAATTTTGTATAAGTAGATAATTATGTCTATCTTTGATGTAAATATATGAATAAAAGTTCGTCGAGGCTGTGTCAATATCTTATTAAATGATTGCCGAAATCCCTTTTTAATAACGATACCCACGGTAAGGCACTTCGTTGTTGAGGTACGCCAACGCTTCGTTAAACCTGTATCTGCATCACTGGCCAACAAATAAAAACTCTATTTGCTTACTCAATATGATTATTTCTTGAATTCTTCGTTAAACAAAGCTATCACTTAAATTTGACAAAAAATGCTTGATATCTACATACGAGATCTTTTTAGGCTTTTAAGAAACGACCAGTATGTGGATCCATTTTTTCAAACCTGGATATGAACGAATTTAGTTCTTAGAACCCCAAAGGCATTTAATTTGTTATGAACATCATTCCTTTTGCTTCAATTCCTGTGTGCTTTTCCAATTGCTATTAATTCTTCGATATCGATTTGATTTACATCTGCTTGTAATTGTCTTGCAAGTGTTACATTTCTCTCACTCACTTCTTCACGTTCCATATACCTTCGTTTCGGCAAAATCTCACCACACTCTTTCAATTTTTTTTATAGCTTGACAAATGTTGATGAGACCTTAAACATTCTCTCAAGGTTATAGCTGAATTTTTGTCGAGAGTGTTAATGATGCAAGTCAAAGTTAATACTCTTTAAAATAATCTGCTTGATCCATGGATTGTAATAATGCCGTGCTTTAAATATGAATCTTATTCCTAGCAGAATATTGCCTCTGCTTTCAGCATGCACTATTCCTCCTAGTCTGGCGCAGAACCGTCCTAAATAAGAGGCTTCTTACCGAAATTCACCGATGTACAGAGACTAACAAACATCTGAATAGCCATCGTTTACCGAACGGTGTCCACTGAAGTGGTAGGGGTTATCGCTGGGATCCCACTTACAGAACTGTTGGTGAAGGAATAAGAAACCAGATCGTAGGGCTTCTGTTTTAACTAAGGCTGGGCATTATTCTTCGTACTTAACTCATAGATCTAATTACGTTTTTTATAATGGATCAGTGGAATTCTGCCCTTCATCAGGTGTGCCGCAATGGTCAAACCTTGGTCCTCTTCTCTTCATACCACACATCAACGACCTGCTGACGCAGTTAACATGCGACTTGATCTACCTAGTCCTATCAAAACCTGGAATGAAGTCGTCCAACTTTAAACTTGATTTTTTTAACTCATTAGTGTCACCAGTTCGATTTAAAACTAAATATTAATAAATGTTACTCTATATCTTACACACGCAAAGTAAATGACATTTCATCAGTATACTTTCTAGACAGCAATATATTGTCAAGAGTCACCGATATTAAAGACCTTGGAGTGCATTTTGACTCCAGACTTAGCTTCTCGAACCATATAGACTTGATGTGTGCGTCTGCTTCTAGAACAGTGGGTTTTGTTATGCGTTGTTGCAAGTTCTTCAGTGACATACAGCTTATAAAAACATTATATTTTAGTCTGGTTGTTAGCAAATTGGAGTATGCTTCTCAAGTTTGGTCTCCTCATTGTTTATATCTACAACTTTCTGTGGAAAAAGTTCAACGACGATTTCTACAATATTTATCTTTTAAAAATTCTGGTATTTATCCTCAACGTGGCATACATTATGATTTCTTATTGGAAACTCATGACATTCAGGCCTTGAGTTATCGTCGGGAACTACATGGTGCAAGATTTGTATGGAAATTATCCAATGGATGGGTTGATTGCTCCTATCTGCTTTCATCTCTTAACTTCTTTAACTAACTTTCCTTTTGTAATTTATGTTTTCACTTATATGAACTGTGCGTTGTACATATTTATTTATTTGTATGTGCTGTAATTGGGTAAACCGTTTGACAAATAAATGTTGCCGCGGCCTATCAGGTTCCAACTCCCCCAAGTGCTGCATCAGCGGGTTCTCCGACCGCGAGGTCCTTTGAAGGGTTTTCCTGACCAGTCAAGTCTCTGTGTAGCTGAGAGTTAGTCACGAACTAGGGTGCTGCGACTATGATTCGCAGCATTCGGTTCTGAAGTACATTGAGTCTTTGGACTTGAGAAATGCTGGCGCAGGACCAGGTCAGGGCATCGTAGGTTAGAATAGGTCGGTCTTAAAAATGTGAAGCTTGATCCTAAAGCTAAAAGAGCTTCTCCAGCACAGGAGTGGAACCAGAGCCCCACGAGTACGCAGAAACTTGGCAGCAATGTCAGAAAAGTGTTGCCTAAATGTAAGCCTCGTATCCAGAGTAATGCCGAGGTACTGAATGTAATATTCGCAGGTTGGAGGATTACAGATTACAGATCTCGTCCACGGACCTTTGAAATCGACGGCAAACCGTATCGTCGACGTATATAGCAAATTTTGTGGCGATGGATCTCGGAATATCGCTCTTATGTAATATAAAGAGCTCAGGATCCAGCAACGAGCCCTGAGGAACACCAGCATAGATATATGGCTTCGATCAGACAACTCACCTTCCATAGGAGCCAGATATGATGGCATGACGAGGACTGATGGCAGAAAGTGGCGTGGAGTGTGGATTAGGAAACTTATCACTAACGTAACAAAATTGATGGAACAACCTTACGGAGAAATCGTCTAGTAACTCACACAGGCACTTTCTGGCCACTTCTAGCTTTCTCAAATATCTACATACATGACAGAGAAAGAACGGATACCAATGCAAGTCACTAATATGGAGCGATTCATGGTGTTGAACATACCATCTTCGCTTGCCCAAAATGGGAAGATATTAAATACGTCTACAGCAGAGATATCGAGGAGGTTTTCAACGCCTACACCATGATGAGAAGCCTAAGATGACCAAAAAGCACAGGACCAAAGTATACCGAGTTATATCAACTATACTCGCAAGCAAGGAGAAACATAGCAGCCTAGGGAGCTCTCCTAAAAGCTCCATTGCAGTCAAAATGACCACTTGTACTTTATTTAGTAAAACACATTGTGCAAATAACTTTTTATTTTAAAGAAAAAGGAAGAGAATACATACAACAAATTATAAAGAATTGTATTTGACTAATTAACTCATGTACTACGTATATTACACAGTTTTTTCTAAACAAACTATACAATAACATTTTGTTTCAATTTTTCCTGTGCAAGTGCAGTAAACTGCTTTCTTGCATAGTACACATATTGTCTTGGTTTTATTTTTCTTGCATCTAGCAGCTTGGCATTGTCGACGGTTATTTTGTGTTGGATTCTGTCTGATAGGACAAGCTGGCCTTGCTGGTGATGTAGCTTTCCCTCAGTTCTTCTGCTAGTTTGAATATGAAATCCTGTCGAAAAATTTTTTTATCTGTAATTTCTTTGTATAGTATCCACGCGTTTAAGGTTGTCATGTCGAGGATACTGATAAAAACTGTGGCCATCTTCGCAACGCTGATTTTGTTGAATATTGAGGAGCCACTCCAAAACATCAACTCCAAATTTTGTTTCATTGTAGAATTTTACTGTATCAGGCAGCTTTTTTCTCCATTCCCTATTTCAACATCTGGATGCATGAAACTGTACAGGAATACACTTTTGTTTATTTTGCCTTGATAAACGTTTATCAAACATTTAGACTTTACATCGGCTGCCAGCCAAAATTTGATGCCAAACTTGTCAGGCTTGTTGGCCATATATTGCATAAAGCGGCATCGTGCTCTAGTGGGAAATAATTGCTCATCGATTAGTGTATTTTCTCCTGGATTGTAACATAAAATACACGGATTCGAAATTTTGGATGCAAGAGCAAATTTATCTGTCGCTAATCGTTAAATTTATTTCGTGACATTGTATCTTGAAAAAAAAAGTGGTTCCCATTCACTTGACCAAAGTTTTCCCGAAATGTTTCTAGCTACGTAAGCGCCTCTAGCTTATAACAAAGCAATAAAAGCTTCAAGCTTCTTCTGGTCAGCGTAGACAAAGGTGATGTCGTTTCATCCGAATCGCTGCACGATTTTTGAAATTCTGGCACATGTATCACAAAATCCGAGTCTCCATCGGTGTTATAATTATTGGATGGTAATTCACAATCCTACTCATCCTCTGGTAAATGATTCAATACCTCCAATAATTCCTCGTATGACAGACCACGACGAGACATTGTTCTTACGACAAAAAGGTACTAACTCAGAGCTAAAGTAATCACAACGATTATACCTGATATTGATGTAGTCTTCAGGCTTTCACGGCCGCTGTTGATGGCTGCTCTTCGCTTCTCGGGTTCTCTGCCGTGTAGAAAGGTTGTCGTTCACTTGACACGACAAGATTCGATCATCTTGTCGTATTGTTTTTTTTTATCTTCTTCAGAAGTGAAGTTGATCGATTCACTTTACTTTCTACCTTTCTACCTTTCTCCCAACAATGGCAAGTCGAGAACCCGAGAACCGAAGAGCAGCCTATACCTGATATTGTTTACATTAAATATTTCTCAGAATTCTCTCCAGGTCAATTCTCCGAACTATAAAACACTCTATCATTCGCGGAAAAGATAAACATACACTCCGCTCAAATTGACGTCAGTGGTGCTTCTACAAAGTAGACGCCGTAAGTCATTTATTTTTGTTTTTTTTTCACGTTTCAACGTTTTAGAGAATAATCATGATAAATATTTAAAAAAAGTCCTAAAAGAATATTTGTCTAGTAAAATGTTTCTTGGAGATATCCATATTTAAATTTGACAATCAGGCTACCGTTAGTGCACTACAGGCTGTCAGGTTTGACGCCGAGGTAAGTGCTACACATTGCCATAAGACTCTCGTAAAACTGGCGGAACATAACACCACGCAGATGGGGGCCAAGTCACTTTGGAATCAGAGGCAATGAAATGGCTGATAAATTAGCTAGAGGTACCAGCGAACGATCGTGGCTCCAGAACCTACATGTGGGAATTCCTATGGCAGCATCAAAGCCTTTGCCAGATCCGAACTCGCTGCTAGGCATTGCTCCAACTGGAATACACTTGCCGGCAGGAGACACTGTAAAATTCTTAGGATTCGCCCGTATGAGAAAAGACTTCGTAAGGCAGTCTTTATGAGCAGAGACAGGCTGAGGTTACTCATGCGCACTGAATAAACACCTGCATCTCATGGGCATAGTAAATTCTCCTTTGTGCAGAAACTGTGAGAATGCGGAGGAAACTCCAGTCCATCTTCTTGCCGATTGCTTGACAGTGGACAGGGAGGGGCCGAGTTACTTTGGGATTGATCAATTGGATGATCCCAGAGTAAGAAAACTAACTCTCGATCAGGTTGAGGACTTCTTTGTTCGAGTGCAACCTGGTTAAGAGGACTAAAACAGCACAGCCTTTACGGTTCTCCTGCCCGTGCAGTCACAAAAAAAAGGAAAAACATCAGCGGAGGGTGTGGACTACGTCAGCAGCGGTACCCACGATTGCGATCTGTGTGAGGGCCTTGATATAAGATTTACCCCTCCTCGGCAAAGAAAAAATATCCAGTACTAGCAACAAATTATTGCCTTCTTTCAGGAAATTTATTCTTGTCAATTCTCAAATAACCTCTTGCTTTCTTACAAGGAAGTAACGGCTGCATACTTTGTTAAGACAAGCATAAAAGGTGGAAGATTGGATGCTGTTCCCCAATATTTCTTCCATCTTCTGCGTGCTTGTCGTCTCTGCTTTTGTTTATTACTTATAAAACCACAAAAAATTAACCTACGAAAATTGAATCTGTTTCGCTTCTAATCCATGTGTTACAAAACAATAGTTGAAAGAATCATACGAGGTAAGTAAATAGAGGCTTTACAGCTAGACCAAAATCTACTGAAGACATTGCAATTTATTTGAAAATGATAGCACAATCCAATGCTGGGTAATTACGAAAATTGTAGATATCTGCAAATGTGACATATTCTATGAGGTCTGAAACAAAAATGGCCGCCATTGTAGCACCGGATTAAACTATTTTAAACAAAAAAATATATATATAACCCTGACAGAAAGAGTCTCCTTTTTCTTTAAATAAAGCAATAAAATTGTTGAGCGTAGATTTTCACGACCGTTGTTTACTGTATTGAAGCCTTCCAGATGTTGTCGCGTAGATAAGTTTGCACTTGACGTTTCGCTCGTTTCAGAAACGTCAAAGTGCAAACTTATCTACGCGACAACATCTGGAAGACTTCAACAAAGCAATAAGATTTTTTGCAACATTTAGGTAAATTTTTCCTCAATAATTACTTCTCTGAACGACTACATTTGTTTTTGTTTCCATAAATATGTGTATAGTATAATATGAGGCAATCCATATAATTGTTGTTGATTATATTTTAGTTTGTTTAATTCTAATTTATTTATGCGAACTATTGTGAGCATAAATAAAAAACAAAATAACATATTTGTTAGAATTGTATTATGCGAAAATCTAAATGTTCACAGAAATATTTGTACGCTCAATGGACCAGCTAGAAAACATCTATAATCTCAAACGTTTCAATTTCTTTCAACATGCGAAGAAAAAAAAAAAAAAACAAGCCGGTTCAAGACCTCTCGCGTGCTTGTGTAAAACGGAGCTGGGATCTCGACGAATTGCACCATTGCAAGTCATCCACAGTCACTGGCCAAACAACTGGCGTTATCAATATTATTACGTCTTTGACAAAAACATTTTCTACTGATATATGTGTACAATTGAAATAAGCACATTGTGAACACGTATATAAATGAATTTATAATTTTATGGGAGTTAGTAGGTGTACAACTGCCATAAAAGAAAGGAGTGATTACTGATTATAACGATATTGATATACTGGCTGTGTCAGTACAATCTATTAAAGTAAAACTACGACAGACGACGAAAAGAAGTTGTTGCAAACCGGTTAAAGCTCGCGTTATTTTTTCTGGTTTATTCGCGAAGAATCTATCGATATTAGATTAGAATTGAAAATGGGAAGTTTAAATGCAGCTTTGAATTTTGGTGCTGGACCAGCTAAATTACCCAGAGAGGTAAGTAAAATATTTTAAGATAACAATTGCTTTCAATTACTTACTGTGTTTTTTTTACAATCATTACCTTTTTTTCAAACAAAAAAATAATAATCCATCAATCCATAATTAATTTATTTTTTTCCAGCATGAAATAATTATTTTAGAATAATTAATATTTTCTTTGTTATTGCGTCATTTAGTTCAAATTAAGTGATACCCAGTAATTTTCCAACCATGATGACATAAGGAAAACTACTGGTGACAACACTGGAAAGACAATATCATAATCAATTGTGTTAGGCTATCTTATCTAGGTTATGTTTAATTCTTTTATATCAGCGGACAGTGATTAATTTATATATTTGTCAAAAGTCACTGTCCTCATCATCATTTTTTTTCCCTCGTATAAGCTTCTCTTTCTAACGAAATTATTTGGCTTTTTGGAAGTTTTTCGAGTAAAATTATTGGTTGGTAAAATTTTGGATTAAAAAGAAAGAAATATATAAATCAGCAAATTCATTCTGAAATTCAAAAAAAAACAGTGGTCGTTTGATTTTGGTGATTTGTTGATAAGGGTTAATTGATGATGATGAGTGTCCAATTTTAATTGCATAATTTTTTGCTCATCAACTTCCACCAATTATTTTTTCTAAAAGGAACTTGGAATTAAGCAAAGTCATTGAATGATTGAATCTCTCTGCTACATCATTTATTTGAATGAATGCAATAGATCAAGCATTCGAAGCAGACCACGTGGTTTCGACCTTCTAAGTCTCGTCAGCGCAACTACGAATAGAGGGCATTAGGTAAAATTAATCGATTGTCGGAGATATTATACAGTTAAATTAGATCTTGCATTCGTAGTCGCGTTGACGAGACCTAGAAGGTCGAAACCACGTGATCATTCTGGCATTTCTCGGCGTTTTCATATATTTGTTGTTTGTCAACTTTTCGACTCACTTTGTGATATCTTTTATTGATTTTATTTTACTTTCCAGATTCTCATTCTTTCCAAGACACAATTCTACAATTTTAGTTATAAATATTCGTTTTATCTATTACTACAGCATTTACCTATAGTTATATCAGTAAAATAGGTTATATTTAATGGTGCTGCATTTACTTAAATCGTCTTCGCAGGAGAATTCCAAATTGTTTTGCTGCTATTTCTTGTACAATGCGAGCAGCTCAAGACGCCTTTTAGTGAACAAAATTTTACAGCGAGATAGAGCATTTTACTTTTCTACTATTGCCTATCCGGCGGTTTTTTTGTTGACATACCGCCATTATATTGACATTATATTCCAATGTAACCTATAACGTCAAAATGACAGTTAAAATTCCTCAATGTTCCCAATATAAATTTTTTCGATCAGTTTAAAGAGCCGGCATCTTTTCACGAGTTTGTACAATATTTTTGTACGAGAACTATAATAATAATATATATTGTTAAATACGTAATCGTGTATGACACACTTAATCTCTTGATATTAATTAAAAAAATTTGAGTTGGCAGTACTGATTAGTTGAAATGAATTTAATTTAAAATTATCAATTTCAAAATAGTAATTTATATAATATTTGTTGCTGTTCTGACATCCCCTTCCAAATATATCAATTTCTATTTCATTTCCTTTTATTTTCATAGAAAAACAACGAACTGGGTAGCATAGTATTAAGGTTAGGAATTTATGATTTTAAAATGTCACTAAATTAATCAAGTTCCAGTATAACTTGTTTTTAAGTGACTTTTTACGCACGCAAATCCGTTGACAGGTTTTGATAAGATAAAAATATTTTTTGAAATAATTAAGAAAAGTCCAATTCATTTTTTCTACTATTGTAAAGAATCAGCCCTACCCTCCCCCTCCTTCTTCTTTTTTTAAATGTTCTAGGGTTTATGTTTTTCTATATTGTTCCAAGTTTCAACCTTCTATGATAAATATTTTTTGAAATAATTAAGAAAAGTAAAATTTTTCCAAATCCTAGTTTGTTCTAGGGTTTGTTTTGTTCTAAAGTTTGAAAAATGGCCAAATATAAAACGAAAGCGAGCTTTCCTTTCTTGAAATTTATTTTAATAGTTGTTCCATATTGTTTCAAAGTTTCAGCTTTCGAAACGAAATTTTCCTAGACTCACGTTTTTGAAAATAATTCAAATAAAGACATTTGGCTCGTGTGCAGTTTCTCGTAGTTTAGAAAGTTCCAGGATGTTTATCTAGATTTGTTTCTAGTTTTTGAAAATAGAATTTTTGAAGGTTGTTCTATATTTCTTTTATAATGTTACGAAATTTCTGCTTTCTATTGTATATACTTCCTAATTGCACATTTTTTTTAGTAGCTCAGAAAAAGAAATTTTGTTTGTGTGAAGTTAGTTAGAAAAAGTTTGAAACTTGTTCTAGATTATTCTAAGATTGTTTTATATTTGTCCACAATTTAAACTTTCTAATTATGAGCCCCTTTTTTGTTTTTGGAAATCAAATTCTTGTTGCTACAGGTTATCCGATCTTGTCAGCGTTGAGGATCGTTGATGAGATCGAATAGATCTCACGTGGTCCAGTTCTAATGCTTGATCTATTTTCATTGCACTCGTTCGCAAGGTGATTTTCAACGATATATATACCATGAGCGGTTATTACAGGCATCTTTTGGTTTCTTTGCAAATTAATTAGGTAATAATAAATGAAAATGCTAAAACGTTAACATTTTGGCACAATATTTAGAGCTGAAACTACTCTAAAAAGCTTGAATTGAAAGATTGCTGTATTATACAAACTTCAGATACTATACTTATGTACAAAACATTTAGGTAGTAGTAAATAGGGCGATCTAAATTGTCTTGAACAATATTAAAGTTTCAATTGCTTCAATTGATCGCCAAATTAAGGATGTATAAAAAAGATGAATGGTGCATTTCCGTTTTGAAGAGTGCAATGTGTTTTTCCATGCGTTGACTTTGCTAAATTGAAGATTAATTCCTTGCATTAAATCTAGCAATCCTACTAAGAACATTAGATCGAGAAATGCTGACGCCTTATTACACATTTCATAGAACAAAAACACAAATTCGATAAAATAATCAAGTTTTAAATAAACAAGAATAAAACAACATATGTATGTATGTACTTATATACATACATATGTATATTTATTTAAATCGCACAGTTACACACAATTTTGACCTTCACTTTGAATACAAAGGCTAGGCATATATAAACTTTGTTCCTATGCATCTATTATATGCAATTGAATTGATTAAATGCGGCCGCTTTCTATTAGAATGGAATTATTACCAACTTTCATATTCTTAAATATTATTTATCTGCTCTACATGATGACGAATCACCTAACAACTAAGTAGAATAATTTCTAGAATAAAAAACATGTTTACTACGAGCTAACCTTTAATAACCTATTATAATACTAAGACGATATGGTCACCCCATTTTATGGAATCGATTTTATGACAAACATATATAATATGACGTTAGCGGTTATGTTTAAGATTTGACAGCTTTTAAAAAATGTTAAAATCACTAAATTTTGAAATTTCTCGTAAATACGCGTGTTGATAATGGAAAATTATCTCCTTCTTGATGTCATATGTTGAGAATACGTAAATAAAATGTTTTTGAGATGCATGAAACACAACGTCACAAATAATATATTTACGCACTAGCTATATCAGTTGAACTTGAATTTATACATATGTTGTAATAAGAATAAAACAGTATTTTTTTCTATTCTTATAGGTACTTTTAAAAGCTCAGGATGAATTACTCTCCTACAAGAATATGGGGATGAGCATTATGGAGATGAGTCACAGATCGAAAGAATATGCCCAGATTAATACAAATGCTCAAGACTTAGTTAGGGAATTATTGTAAGTATTGACATCGATCTAATTTTTGTATATACTTTCTACGCTTTCATCTGGTTTGATTTCATTATCAATAGAATGCGCGAAATTAATATGTACCTACTGGTTTTTACCAGTTCAAGCCGATAACCTCTCAAATTATGCACGACCTGATTTCATTAACGTCCTTGACTCATATACATACATCGCCGCATATTTTTGCGAAAATAATTGCGATGTGCCATATATCTTTGGACAGGAACTGTCGTGATACTTTTTTATTCGTGATAAGCCTGAACGTATTGAGTTCAATTCTTCAAGTTTCTATTTTTTCTTACAGCAAAAGTTTCAGCTTCAAATTGTTTAGATTACGCTTATCAAATGTCATGTCTACATAATGGACATCTTTTTTTAACCATACTTTTTCACCATCTGCTTCAGTTTTATTTCTGCATCTCTCTTTCTTTAAATAATTTTAATTTGATAACGTTTCTTGGTTTTATTGTTGTCCTCTCCAACATAATATACCTATATTCCCCATCTGGTTGTGCTTTTTCAACAACCTTTTGTCGATTGGCATTTCAATATCATCTCAATGATTTTTTTGCGAGTTCAGCATGTAGCACACCAAACGTTTATGCCTATGTTAATTAATTACAATTTTGAATCGAAATCAACAACCTTATAAAGTGTTGTGAACTTGATTCTTCCTTTATTTGCATTGCTGATGATATATTTAACTCATACTAGAGCACCCAGTATGCTATTCCCAATATGCTATTTCTTTCTAAAAAGGCATTTCAACCTCTCGAATTGTTATCATCGGAAAAAATTGGTCGTCAAATATCTAGGAAGTGATCATTTTCAACTGTCCTGAGTTGGCAACAAAATAGTCCCAGGATAATTAAAAACTATAGGATAGGTTGAAGTTTTTTCTTGGGTAACAACAATGAAACGTCAATTAATTGCGGTTCTTTATTTTTATTGCCAATATTTCGCATACATTGTATGGTTCTTCAGTGGTTAAGAAGAAATTAATACTTACAATTCGAACACACAAGTGGAGAAACAGAGAAAAAAACTAAAATTCATTTTAAATCTTTCCTCAAAATCTCGAATTTTTAGAATGGAAAGGTGCATTATAGTTTAGTTTAAAAGTTATCAGTCAGAATTTAAAATCATTAAAATAGAACTAGGTATGTCATCTTTGAAAAATTAAATTGATAAAATTATAAAATAAAAAGTTTTTTTTTATAAAACTACATTTAACGATAAACACAGAATGGTAAAAGACCTTGAATGTATTTGAAATAAGAAAAATTTAGGTGTGTTTTTAAAGGAGGAAATGTGATACAGAGTCGTCCAAAATGAAATAAACATTTACAATGTTCTACAAATTGACGTTACAAACTGAAAATAATATGTGGTTAAGTCATTTTTCTCTGGTTAAAAGTTAATAAAAATGGGAATCATTTTTAAGAACTTCCTCGCTCTCTTGTTCTTTTCCATTTGTAATATTTTAGTGTTATCAAAATCGGGGTTATGGATGTTAGATATCATATGTTGACTGAGGGCACATCTAGTTTTTTTAGTTTTAATATCTAAGGAATGTGTGTTCAAACGAGAGTACAAGGTGGACTTAAAGTTCTTTCTAGTTTTGTCCTTAATTCTTGTAAAGTAATTGTTAACAATGTTTAAATTGTAATAAGCTAATTTAAAATTAAAGTTATAAATTTTTGATATTCTCGGAGCAAGCCCAGGAATATAGGGAAATCTGATATATTCCCTAATTTGCTCAGTTATACAATTGTTGTTATGATTATCGTTGGAGGAAGTGACGTTGTTTCCATTTTGGTTATAGTTTGGTTACTGCTGGTTATTTTCATGAATTGTCCATATTGAATTTACATGTTTAATGTCAAAATTGTAGTGTCAACATCTGCCAACTCTTCTCGGATATCTGTCATTATATGAATAGTAAACCTAACCGTCAAAATAAATAAATTGATCCCTTTATATGTAGCCCTCTAGTACATCTCTCTCATTATCTAATTGAAACAATTGTACAAACTTCTAAAAAATTACAATTATATTGGTACTTACAATAATGACATCACTCTTACCTTTTTTACGATGATTTTCACTTTTTATTGGAAATAAATAAAATATAACATTCTATCAAAATAAAGAAACAGTTTTCAGAGGTTATGTTTTAATAGTAATCTATTGTTATGTGATATTTAAACTTATTGTAACTTATGTTTACGTTAATTGTTAAAAAAAAAATCTTAGAACAGCGATAGAGGGAGTGGAAAAAGAAAAACACAAATATAATAATAGTAATTTTTTATTTGAGAGAAAAATTCAAAATTTAATGTAACATACACATACAAACACATACATGACACAACACGACCCAATTAGGCATCAATTTCTAAATTAAAAATGCATCGTACAATAAATTAGAAAATCTAGTGGGGAATGACGCAACGGCAGTTTTGGTAGTTCGGAACAGCAGCAGGTGGATGTAAACAGATTTGTTTTGACAGTAAGAAACCAGTCAGCAAAAAATTTTAATTTAAAGAAAACACATAAAAGTATTTAACAAACAATTAGATATTTATACAATAACACTACGAGTGATAAGTGGGTGTCAGAGTATAAAAAGAAGAAAGAACAGAGAACAATTCATCAGGACGAGCGAACTTAAAGGGAAATTGAAGAGGATTAACTAAAGAAGAATAACAAAATAAACACGCACACACACACACATATAATTAGCAAGGTAAGAAAGAGGGTGGGATAATTTTAAGACTTTTTGTACAATTTTATTATTATATTTGTGTTAATAATTTCAATCTTTCATTTCTGTCGTTTGTGACAGAACACTATATACATGTCCAGTTTTTGAACAGTTTCGAATATTTCAAGAGATCAAGAAATTTGACGTTTAAATTACAATACTACCAATATAAAAACGATTGCCTTCCGTATAACTTTAAGCGTAAAAAAAAATAAATGGGACAATTATGATAAGATAGTAAATATCTCACTCTTGTCGTGTGGGTTATAGTAACTGTCCCATTTCTTTTTTCTCTGAGTGTACATATATACTGGGTGAGCAATTTCAAACAATGGAGGTTGATAGAACAAATTTGCAGTTAGTAGCATTGCGTCATGCAGCACTTAAAGCGATTAGTTCCGCAAGTGCTGACTCAAAGCTGGTTTTGGACTACGTAAGAGCCCTAAATAAGGTGTGGGCACCCTAAGGAATATAACTTTGGCCTGGGTCCCCAGCCATACGGGAGTGAAGGGAAACGAGGCGGCAGATGAGCTGGCCAGACCATGTTCGTCAAGGCATTTCATAGGAGCGGCCCCTTCCTTCGGCATTAGCAAATCACAAATTAAGAGGTCCATCTACGAATGGTCACAAAACAAGTCCAAGGAATGGTGGGAAAGATCACCAGGACAAAGACAGGCTAAGGGAACAGAGGCCTAAGTTTACTGAAGACCTACTGAGTAAAGACAGGAAGACTGTCAAAAGGATAGTAAGTCTGATGACCGGTCATTGCAGACTGAATAGGCATATGTTTAACATAAGCCTGACAGAAAATGCTCTCTGCAGATTCTGTCAAGAGGAAGAAGAAACCCCAGTTCATGTTTTGTGCCACTGTGACGGCCTAGCGAGGACAAGGTTTCTAGTAATGGGGGTAGAGAACCCCACAGCCAACGGCTACACAAAAGAGCCGCTCTCAAAAATGATAAGTCTGATTAAGAAGGCAAAACTAGAGAGCGTTCTCTAAGGTAAAGTGTATTACAATAGACCTGTAAAGGTCGTGGTGAAACAGGCTCGCATGCCACCCCACTCCTAACCTAACCTAACCTAACATTGCGTCTAGTTGATTGAATAGTAAACGTGAATTCCAACGTAATTTAATACCTTGTTGTAAAATAATTAAACATAGTATCTACTCATATAATTTTCTATCTTTAGTAAACAATTGCTTTCTGACAAGATATCGTTGTTGTCTATGGCAACATTGTCAGATATCGAATGATATTCTGATGATTCTGATTTGATAATTGCATGGCGAACGTATCGGATAGGCTGTTATATTGCAATAAGTACAGCTGATGAGATTGCTAAAGTTGTACCCAGTTGTACCAATTGTTAAACATTTTATGACAGTATAAAGGAAAGGTGTATCGCATAATAATTTAACACATATCTCTTTCTTTGAAGGAATGTTCCCGACAACTATAAAATTCTTTTCCTGCAAGGTGGTGGCACTGGAGCTTTTGCAGCTGTTGCTATGAATTTAATGTCAAGAACTGGAGTTGCTGATTATTGTGTTACCGGTAAGATATACATTTCTATCATAACATAACAACTCAGAAAAAATTAATTATCATTAATCATAAAAAAAATTGTCGATCTCTTACACAGTGTCGCAACAATAGGTATCAAGGATTATACTCACTGCAGTACTATATCCACGGTTACGTTTATTACGAATAGTAATTTGCGTTGTTTAGAAATAATAAATAAGCCAAAACATTTTGAAATTAGATATAAATAATGTTATATAAAGTTGGATGCTTGAAGTTAGCTATTAGTCGCGATATTTCTGTCAAAAAAATATCGAGCCAGCTTCACTTTGCTGCCACACTTTCAAAATTTGACAACTACCTTTTGACGCGAAAATTTTCAGAATACAGAGAGTACTACAAATCTATAGCGACCAATTTATTCGTTTGTATGACGGAAATATCACGAAGGAAATTGTATCGTTAATTTGATATTAATTCCATATTAATATTTCAGGAACTTGGTCGTTAAAAGCAGCTAAAGAAGCCGCTAAATATGGTACTGTTAACTACGCTTTCCCGAAGCTAAGAAACCAGAAACATACCAGACCATCGACGTGGAATTTGAGTCCAAACGCGTCGTATGTTTATTCCTGAGTTGGCAACAAAAAAGTCCCAGGATAATTGAAAACTAGGATAGGTTGAAGTTTTTTCTTGGGTAATAGCAATGCGGTTCTTTATTTTTATTGCCAATATTTCGCATACATTGTATGGTTCTTCAGCGGTTAAGAAGAAATTAACACTTGCAATTCGAACACATAAGTGGAGAAACAGAGAAAAAAACTAAAATTCATTTTAAATTTGTCCTCAAAATCCTCGAATTTTTAGAATGGAAAGGTGCATTATAGTTTAGTTTAAAAGTTATCAGTCAGAATTAAAATCATTGTACGAACTATGTACATTTAACGATAAACACAGAATGGTAAAAGACCTTGAATGTATTTGAAATAAGAAAAAACTTAGGTGTGTTTTTAAAGGAGGAAATGTGATACAGAGTCGTCCAAAATGAAATAAACATTTACAATGTTCTACAAATTGACGTTACAACTGAAAATAATATGTGGTTAAGTCATTTTTTTCTCTGGTTAAAAGTTAATAAAATGGGAATCATTTCTAAGAACTTCCTCGCTCTCTTGTTCTTTTCCATTTGTAATATTTTAGTGTTATCAAAATCGGGGTTATGGATGTTAGATATCATATGTTGACTGAGGGCACATCTAGTTTTTTTAGTTTTAATATCTAAGGAATGTGTTCAAACGAGAGTACAAGGTGGACTTAAAGTTCTTTCTAGTTTTGTCCTTAATTCTTGTAAAGTAATTGTTAACAATGTTTAAATTGTAATAAGCTAATTTTAAAATTAAAGTTATAAATTTTTATATTCTCGGAGCAAGCCCAGGAATATAGGGAAATCTGATATATTCTAATTTGCTCAGTTATACAATTGTTGTTATGATTATCGTTGATAGAAGTGACGTTGTTTCCATTTTGGTTATAGTTTGGTTACTGGTTATTTTCATGAATTGTCCATATTGATTTTACATGTTTAATGTCAAAATTGTAGTGTCAACATCCGCCAACTCTTCTCGGATATCTGTCATTATATGAATAGTAAACCTAACCGTCAAAATAAATAAATTGATCACTTTATATGTAGCCCTCTAGTACATCTCTCTCATTATCTAATTGAAACAATTGTACAAACTTATAAAAAATTACAATTATATTGGTACTTACAATAATGACATCACTTTTACCTTTTTTACGATGATTTTCACTTTTTATTGGAAATAAATAAAATATAACATTCTATCAAAATAAAGAAAACAGTTTTCAGAGGTTATGTTTTAATAGTAATCTATTGTTATGTGATATTTAAACTTATTGTAACTTATTGTTTACGTTAATTGTTAAAAAAAAAATCTTAGAACAGCGATAGAGGGAGGAAAAGAAAAACACAAATATAATAATAGTAATTTTTTATTTGAGAGAAAAATTCAAAAAATTTAATGTAACATACACATACAAACACATACATGACACAACACGACCCAATTAGGCATCAATTTCTAAATTAAAAATGCATCGTACAATAAATTAGAAAATCTAGTGGGGAATGACGTAACGGCAGTTTTGGTAGTTCGGAGCAGCAGCAGGTGGATGTAAACAGATTTGTTTTGACAGTAAGAAACCAGTCAGCAAAAATTTTAATTTAAAGAAAACACACATAAAAGTATTTAACAAACAATTAGATATTTATACAATAACACTACGAGTGATAAGTGGGTGTCAGAGTAAAAAAGAAGAAAGAACAGAGAACAATTCATCAGGACGAGCGAACTTAAAGGAAATTGAAGAGGATTAACTAAAGAAGAATAACAAAATAAACACGCACACACACACACATATAATTAGCAAGGTAAGAAAAGAGGGTGGGATAATTTTAAGACTTTTGTACAATTTTATTATTATATTTGTGTTAATAATTTCAATCTTTCATTTCTGTCGTTTGTGACAGAACACTATATACATGTCCAGTTTTTGAACAGTTTCGAATATTTCAAGAGATCAAGAAATTTGACGTTTAAATTACAATACTACCAATATAAAAACGATTGCCTTCCGTATAACTTTAAGCGTAAAAAAAAAATAAATGGGACAATTATGATAAGATAGTAAATATCTCACTCTTGTCGTGTGGGATATAGTAACTGTCCCATTTCTTTTTTCTCTGAGTGTACATATATACTGGGTGAGCAATTTCAAACAATGGAGGTTGATAGAACAAATTTACAGTTAGTAACAATGCGTCAAGCAGCACTTAAAGCGATTAGTTCCGCAAGTGCTGACTCAAAGCTGGTTTGGGACTGCGTAAGAGCCTAAATAAGGTGTGGGCACCCTAAGGAATATAACTTTTTGGCCTGGGTCCCCAGCCATACGGGAGTGAAGGGAAACGAGGCGGCAGATGAGCTGGCCAGACCATGTTCGTCAAGGCATTTCATAGGAGACGGCCTTCATACGGCATTAGCAAATCACAAATTAAGAGGTCCATCTACGAATGGTCACAAAACAAGTCAAGGAATGGTGGGAAAGATCATCAGGACAAAGACAGGCTAAGGGAACAGAGGCCTAAGTTTACTGAAGACCTACTGAGTAAAGACAGGAAGACTGTCAAAAGGATAGTAAGTCTGATGACCGGTCATTGCAGACTGAATAGGCATATGTTTAACATAAGCCTGACAGAAAATGCTCTCTGCAGATTCTGTCAAGAGGAAGAAGAAACCCCAGTTCATGTTTTGTGCCACTGTGACGGCCTAGCGAGGACAAGGTTTCTAGTAATGGGGGTAGAGAACCCCACAGCCAACGGCTACACAAAAGAGCCGCTCTCAAAATGATAAGTCTGATTAAGAAGGCAAAACTAGAGAGCGTTCTCTAAGGTTAAGTGTATTACAATAGACCCTGTAAAGGTCGTGGTGAAACAGGCTCGCATGCCACCCCACTCCTAACCTAACAACCTAACATTGCGTCTAGTTGATTGAATAGTAAACGTGAATTCCAACGTAATTTAATACCTTGTTGTAAAATAATTAAACATAGTACTCATATAATTTTCTATCTTTAGTAAACAATTGCTTTCTGACAAGATATCGTTGTTGTCTATGGCAACATTGTCAGATATCGAATGATATTCTGATGATTCTGATTTGATAATTGCATGGCGAACGTATCGGATAGGCTGTTATATTGCAATAAGTACAGCTGATGAGATTGCTAAAGTTGTACCCAGTTGTACCAATTGTTAAACATTTTATGACAGTATAAAGGAAAGGTGTATCGCATAATAATTTAACACATATTCTTTCTTTGAAGGAATGTTCCCGACAACTATAAAATTCTTTTCCTGCAAGGTGGTGGCACTGGAGCTTTTGCAGCTGTTGCTATGAATTTAATGTCAAGAACTGGAGTTGCTGATTATTGTGTTACCGGTAAGATATACATTTCTATCATAACATAACAACTCAGAAAATAATTAATTATCATTAATCATAAAAAAAATTGTCGATCTCTTACACAGTGTCGCAACAATAGGTATCAAGGATTATACTCACTGCAGTACTATATCCACAGTTACGTTTATTACGAATAGTAATTTGCGTTGTTTAGAAATAATAAATAAGCCAAAACATTTTGAAATTAGATATAAATAATGTTATATAAAGTTGGATGCTTGAAGTTAGCTATTAGTCGCGATATTTCTATCGAGCCAGCTTCACTTGCTGCCACACTTTCAAAATTTGACAACTACCTTTTGACGCGAAAATTTTCAGAATACAGAGAGTACTTGAAAATCTATAGCGACCAATTTATTCGTTTGTATGACGGACATATCACGAAGGAAATTGTATCGTTAATTTGATATTAATTACATATTAATATTTCAGGAACTTGTCGTTAAAAGCAGCTAAAGAAGCCGCTAAATATGGTACTGTTAACTACGCTTTCCCGTAGCTAAGAAACCAGGAATCATACCAGACCCATCGACGTGGACTTTGAGTCCCAAACGCGTCGTATGTTTATTACTGCTAACGAAACAGTGGACGGTAAGTTTACTTAACCTTTGAACCCGATCGACTTTTATTCTATACTAACAAATAAAAAATTTCGGTCAAATTCGATATTAAATTTTTTATAGGAAATATCCGCATACTATGTTCCAAAACAAATTATTATCTCTATTGACGTTATATTTTATCTCGAAGAATACGCGCTCTTTGTTTTTGACAAATATCATCAGAATTAAATAAACAGAAATTCGGATATCGGCCGACACAAATTGGTACTTGATCCGCCGAAGAAACGTGAAGGCCGCGTGATAAAAACTAGTTGGGTATATGGCTTTAATGTCCTGTTTCTTTTCGAAGATAACGATTAAATTATATTATATAATTAAAATAAAGATAATTTTATTAGTGGAATTTTTGATTTTGTCTAGACATTTGTCTATTCGTGCAAAAAATATACATTGAGGATTATTAAATGCTTAATAATAATAATAACCACAATAAAACTTTT
Source organism: Holotrichia oblita (assembly GCA_023690525.1). NCBI lineage: Eukaryota > Metazoa > Arthropoda > Insecta > Coleoptera > Scarabaeidae > Holotrichia > Holotrichia oblita. Next base: position 84,389,064 of record CM043021.1, on the reverse strand, counting down.
CTTTTGATTGCAGGTGTTGAATATCATTATATTCCTGAAACAAACGGTGTTCCTTAATCAGCGACATGTCTTCCAGTATTATGACGAGAGAAATTGATATCTCCAAGGTTAGTTTTAACGATTATCCTAGAAAGAAAACTTTAATCACACTGACATATTTTATTATTTATAGTTTGGAGTAATTCTGGCTGGAGCACAGAAAAATATAGGACCAGCTGGCGTAACAGTTCTAATTGTTAGAGACGATCTGATCGGAAATGCAATGAAAATATGTCCTTCCATTTTCGATTTCAAAAACGTCGATGCCAACCAATCCATACACAACACACCAGCTACATTTTCGTAAGTTTGACATTTTGCTAAATACTCCTTTTAACTAATTCGATTGTTTTATTTAGTGTTTACGTCATGAATCTAGTATTCGAATGGATTAAGAAAAATGGCGGTGTTCGAGAGATGGAAAAATCAAGCCTTACGAAAAAGTCAACATTTATACGACACAATGAAGAATTCCGGCGGTTTCTACAGCTGTCCTATCAACGAAAATTGCAGAAGCAGAATGAACGTACCATTTAGAGTTGGAGGCGATGGCGGAGATGAAGCTTTAGAGAAGCAGTTCTTAGTTGAAACTGAAAGACTCAATATGCATCAGTTAAAAGGACACAGATCCGTTGGAGGGATTAGGGCATCTTTATATAACGCCGTGACGTATGAAGAGGTTGATGCTCTTGTTAGATTTATGCACCAATTTCAAAAAGACCATTCATAGTATCTATCCATATTTGTGGAGAATTTAAACAATTATTTTATTGCTAATTTAAGATTTATTTAAGTTGTTCTCTGTAACAAATGGTATATTGTACCTATAGTGTAATTGTACTATTAGATAGTTTGTCAATTTTTATTTATTCGTTGTAAGAAAAATTAATAGAAAAATTCTGAGTTAATGTGTTTATTATTTGCTACTAAGATTTATAACTACGAGGATGAAACGACTTGGAAAGGTGGATTTCTTTATTTTTCAACATAATCCCCTAACGGTATAACGATGATAAAGAGCTTTAACGCCCTCAGAAAAAAAACTTTTATCTTGGGCTACAAATCACTCGTTTACCTCTATCAGTGTCTCATTATGCCGAAAGTGAATCCTACGACTTCGGAGCACAGATTTTTTTTTTAAATTTAATTCTAGAAATTCCCGGAATTGTTTGAGGCCAATATCCTTTTGGCCAGACTGCAATAACTTGAGGTTGGTTCTGTTATTCAGGACGGCGATTATCTTACTTCTGGGTGCAAACTATGTCCTTTCCTTCCACATTAGTCGGTAATATACAAAACTATATTTACGTGAATCATCTTTACGATATTTTTTATACAAAAAAAAAGAATTCCATGCAGTGAAGTCGAGTAAGCTTGAATTTATATTGAGCAGATAACTGCAAACACAAATGTATTATGAAATAAAACTTTGTTCTATTACTATGTTCATATGAATGGATAAATTTTTATGAAATTTAAACTTGTTACCCACTAATGTGTCAGGAAAAGACATAGTTTGCACCCAGAGGGGTTATTCTCGAAACAGTGGAAAAATAGCACTCCCAGGGAGTAACTTTCACCGCTCACTCCTCGATACTACTCGTTACGAAAAAGTGAGAAAGTCAACTCCAGAATAGGAACTATTGAAATTGTAGGAATTTTTTGACAATTCTCTTGAAATTTCCATTCCCTCAGATTCGAGAATAACCCCCAGATGTAAGATAATCGCCGTCCTGAACAACAAAACCAACCTCAAGTTATTGCAGGCTGACCAAAAGGATATTGCTCTGAAACAATTCCGGGAATTTCTGGAATTAATTCTCAGAAAAAATCTGTGCTTCTAAAGTGTAAAATGTGCACTAAAAAATATACGTCGCGAAACTAGTAAGAGATATAAAGACTGTGAGTAGAAATCGTCTTTATGTGCAGTCTGTTTCAAGGAATGGGATGGATGATTCAATGCAATAAACCACAGACGCGTTCAGTAACAAACGTAATGACATGATGCAATATTTGATGCAATGCTGTAATCTGCAATTTTTATGGAAATAAAAACAATTTTAACAAATGATAAATATTCTCAAGCTGCTTTTAACAGTAGAAAAATACTACTAAATATATTCCTTTCAAAAAGAAAAGTCATTCCACAAATAAAATAAATTGCTTTAAAAAGTCAGATTTATTGTTTAAAATATAAAAAAAACAAGATTCTGTGGAAAACCAGGATAAAGGCAAACTTAAGACAATAAATTCTCAAAACGATCTCCAATCTGAAATGCACAATGCCCTAACCTATCAGCAAAATTTTTACGGACATTGGCCAATGTTTCGGCTGATATGTTTTGCATGCAATCTATTATCTTTTCACGTAACTCTTCAATAGAATGCGCTCTATTATTTTCAAATCCATAAATTGAGGACTTTCCACAACTCCATAAGAAAAAATCGTGTGGAGCTAGATCGGGTGACTTAGGAGGCCACCGAATAACACTCCACCAGGTGATCAGCAGATTATCAAAGACTTCATCTAAGTATCTTCGTACGATAATAATTGCGTTATGAGCCGGAAACCGAACATCGCGCATTGTCACGTTGTAAGGTTTCAATGTACAGTAACACAGTATATTGTAGAAGCAGTAGATATCTTTCCGCGTTCAAATTGCCTTCAATAAAAAAGGGGCCAATTATGTGGTCTCCTAAAAGACCTGCCCACGCATTCATCTTTTGGGGATATTGAGTGTAAGCGTTGTAAGTTACGTGTTGATTATCTTTAGACCAATAGAGTGTAACAGAGGGATTGTGACGTCCATGCAACACGAAAGAGGATTCATCACTGAATAAAATGTTTTGACAAAGTTTTCGTCATTGATGCAAAGTCCGATAAGTGTTTCACAAAAGTCGAATCTGTCAAGTTCATCATTAGGAAATATTTCATTTGCTTTATTTAACTTGTAGGATCGATATTTATCTTTTCTAAACTCTCAAGACTGTATATTGTGTAAAACATTCAGCTGCTCTGCAATTTTTCTGCTAGATGTACGCGAGTTTCTTCTACTGCGGCACAAATTAAAATCCCTTTGCTCATTTTGTGGTATTAGAGTCTTTTTATGACGATGTGGGTACAAACAACCATGTTTTTCAAAATTCTTAATTATGCGGCGAGGGAGAACATTTTCATTATTAAAAAGAAAAGTAATAATAGGAGAACAACAATAAATACAATGGAAATACAATGATATACAAAGGAGCGAAACTGTCAAATTGACAGCAAAAAAACTGAACCTGTCTGTGAACGCGGCTGTGATGTTTTGCATACTTGTTCGGATGACAATTGACTGACCCTAGGACGGACGATCGTACTGTATATTTTTATTTCCTCACGCCACATATATATACATTTACCTTTGTTAACTCATGACGTCTATCAGCGTTTGGTGATATAAGAAAAATTTCAGTTAAAAAATGACAGGACGTTTATTGGCATCATGTTTCAAATACATTAAAAACATACAAAACTATTTTTTTCAATTACATTTCTAGACATAATCTGATGAAGACAATTATACGTCCTTCAACATGTTAAAAAAATATGCTATATATTATTGTATCAGAATAGTGAGATGGTTACCTTTTTATTGCGAAATGAAGTAAACCCGCCCTGTATTTAACAAATTAATAATAAAAACTGAACCATCTCACTATTTTGATTTAATATTACTATCTCTATACATAATATCCTATCCTAATTAATACTGTAATACTATTCGAATTATTCTTCGTCTTATTAAACTAAAAATTTTGAACGTGACAGTTACAGGTTAATAAATAAGTGACTTCGTATATGATGCCATCATTTGAAGTTATCAAATGAACTTTTGAATTTTGCGGTTTGTTTTGGTTTAAAATGTTCATAACGTCATCATATTTGCCTATATGAAGGTGATGTTCGATACCATCATCATATTCATGTTGTTTTAGTGTAACTACCAAAGCACATGTGCCTTCACCTTTTAAATTTTTGCCTACAACAGATATAATGTCCATGTTTGGTAAAAAATTTATTTTAAATAAATTTTTGTATATATCTTCTGAAATTCCATAGTCTTGGGCCTGACGCATGCAGTGGCACAATGCAGGCATTTTCTGAAACAAGGACTGCGATAAAACATGTGGTTATGCTCAGATAAATCTATATATAGAATAGCTTAACACTGACAAACCTTAAATAAACTTAATTAATGTAGTTCGGTATAAAAATGGATGTTTGGCTAAAATTTTGATAGTTTATTATTAAAAAATAACAAACTGTTTTTAATAACAGGTGATAATAGTGGATAATAGTCTATTACATCTACGATTGAGACGATTATAATTATGAATAAATTTATTTTTCAACCGATTGTTAGTTTGTATACTATTTTTTACCAGTAGCCTAATTGGGTCTCGAAACCTTGATAATTATGAATAAATTTATTTTTGGGCGATTGGTTGCTATTACTGGTTGCTATGTGTAACAAAAACGGTAAGTAATTTACTTTACCGTTCACTGAACGGTAAGTGAATTAAACAGAACCACAAAACAGAACTAGGAACGAACAAAATAGTATATTAAGTATGGAGAACATTCGAAGACAATTGTTTGGAGGAGGAGCGAACCGACGACTCAATTATTGTCTGAGAACGGTAACCCTTAACGTTCGACATGGTTATAACGTTTTTTGCGCGATTGAATCTCTAGAATAACAATAATTATTTATATAAATAAATTTGTGAAAATCAGAAAGATTGGAACTGAAACCATTGGATGGTTGTTCCATGGTTTCTATGGTTTTGCTCCAAACAAGCAAATTGTGCTTTTGACGCTGCCATTACTAGTTCTGTTTAATTCACTTACCGTTCAGTGAACGGTAAGTAAATTACTACCGTTTTGTTACACATAGCAACCAGTAATAGCAACTTACCGTCGTGGAAACAGACACGGTAAACTGATAAAAACAACCAATCGCCTAGAAATCGGGGAAGAAAGAAGCAGGATTACAGCGCTCTCCCAAAACGCGGCGTTTACGTGAACTAAAATTGTGACGTATGCTGTTCTGATATGTAAAAATATGCAAAATAATAATATTTGGCAACATATCTCGTGTCAAGCCGGCGATTATCGATAATCACAAAACCACTCGTTGTGTTATATAGGAAAATGTAGTACAGTAGTACAAACCTAATACACAATTCGAAAATCAATCACAATAAGTAGAAGAAGAATTGCAGGTGGTGTTCATTTAAAATCTTTTTCTTGATATAAACAAAATGAAAAAGAATCTAATAAATACTTAGCTTTTAGTTGCAGCAGTTATGTCAAAATTTATGTCAACATCAAAATCAAGCCTACTGTACATACCTACTTGTTTTATAAGTTTTGTTACAAGTGCTATTTTACATACATCATAGTATATAGTATATTAAGTATGGAGAACGGTAAGGATGTTTACTGTTCGAAGACAATTATTTGGAGGAGGAGCGAAGCCACGACTCAAATTATTGTCTGAGAACAGTAACCCTTAACGTTCGACATGCTTATAACGTTTTTTGCGCGATTGGAATGTCTAGAAAAATAATAATAACTTATATTAGAAATAAATTTGTGAAAATCAGGAAGATTGGAACTGAAACCTGGCTGTTCCATGGTTTCTATGATTTTGCTCCAAACAAGTCAAATTGTGTTTTTGAACTCGCTTATCAAAACCTGTCATTTTACAATTCGATTTGCGTGACTTTGATTAATTTAGTGACATTTGAAAATCATAAATCCCTAACCTTGCGTGCGTGCGTGAAACATTTCGCGAATTCGTGTCCATGAAATCTAGTCACTCATTCGCGAAATATGATTTCACGCACTGGGTTCGTAAATAACTATTTTTCGTCTGGGAATAAAAGGAATGGCTATTTCTCATGATTATATTTAAATTTACAGAATAATTACAAAGTACAAAGGTTGTCTATCAGTGGTTATGTCAAATATTTTACCGAACCATCAAACTATCCTAATGGATTACACAATTAATGAAAAAGTGCAAATTATAAAGTGGTTTTGTAATTTTCCATAGTATTTGACATAATCACTGACATTCCTGCATTGAGCTAGTATACTAAGGAGACCATATGAAGCATATTTGCTGTATGTTCAAAACGGCGCACTGGGCGGGGCTTAAGTGGTGTACCAATATGGCCGACCTGCGCCGTTTTAGCCACGTGATAGCGTCTCCCTACTTATTCTATCTCAATGCATTCCTGTCATACGATCAGTTGACAATACTAAAATGGATACATTTAATTTTACCTTCCACTACCTTCCCCTATCAATAGGCTTTCGTAGTTAAAGTTGTTATCCTGTATAATTCATTAGTATGCATGAAAATAAATAAAACTTACGACATCCACTGCCAACTGTATCCAGGACAAGCAGAATATAATACAATACAGATTACTCTATTCTGCAAACCCTCCACACCACGTGTAGCTCCCTTATTGATGCCAACTGCCCATACTGCTTATTGGGCTGCAGGCGGTAACAACAAGTACCAACTCAAGTAATTTTAATATGGTGGTGGGGGAGAGTAATACACGTATAAACCATGTATGGCGCTAGCAATCAAAAGCGCGCTTTTAAATCAACGCTCTAAACTATTATTTTAAGACGTATTTTATTTTAATTTATTGGAAAACAAAACGCATTTTGTGCAAAAAGCCCAAAATGGAGACACCAAAGTTGTAATGTTAGGGCCAGATTAAGGTGTTGTGGGACCTATGGCTTAAATTGTGAAGCCCTACTTACTGTATAGTCCTACTAATAAGTGAACACCGGCGGGTGCCAACTTTCGGTTTCGATGAAACTTCAGTCTGCAAAGTTTCATTGAAATCGGGAATTGACACCTGCTATGTTCCTTTGTTAGAGGGGAAATATTTATGATGAAAATAACAGAAAATGATGAAATTGTATCAGAATTTTAAAGTAAAACTTTGTAAATAAAAAAGGAGTACTATCATCTAAATAATATAAGTTTGTAGAGAGACAATCGACACAGCATACATTCATGGGGTGATATCTTTTATGGAAGGAATGTAGGCGTGCTACCAAACGTACTATCACCAGCTACCACAGAATAAAGCAAAAAAGAGAGATTGATCAAATCCTTTGTTCTTTCAGGTCATGATTTAGATGACCTTGAATGACTTGAATATGTTTGGCACGAACTTCATTGTATTTATTCTAACAAAATTCGTGTTAAAAAAAACAAATACACTACGTAAAGATTCCCCTATTGCCTAAGGTTCAAAATAAACTTAAAAAAAGGTTTTTATTATCTGACAAATTTAATATTTTTCACTAATATGAATATATAGGTATATGTATAAAATAACTAAGTAAAAACCAAAAGAAAATATAAAGCAACTAACCTCTAACCCACAACAATAACAAAGGCGGCCATATTTTCTAGAGGGTACATCCGTGATCCGGCATCATCCTCAACTTCCGGGGTATCGTTATGACTCATAATTGTCCTTTCTGTTTATTCTTTATTATTTCCCTCGTTTTATTTTCTAAGAACATTTAGCACTGTTGTGGCAGTGTTTATGACGTGTTTTTAGTTGTTTAGTTTATTGATTTGTTACAAGTAGATACTTAATATGTTTGTAGTTTTTATGTTTGCTAGTGTTGCGTTCTGTTCTATATGTTTATTGTTCTGACATTAATATTGCTATAAATATAATACGATCAGTTGTCGTTAAAACTGCGATTAAAAACAATAAATATCATTTATGCAAGACAATTATAAATATCAAACATATGCACAAGTTAACTTTAGAATATGTAAGGCGCAGGTAAACGTGTATTTGTTTTTTAATAAAGGATTTTGCTTATACTTGTCTTTTTTGTTAATAGTACAAAATATCCTGTTTAATATTTATATGTATATATGTGCATCTTTTTAAGATTTATATATTAACAGACATTTTTTTGTTTGTTAGGAATATTTATTAAATATCACCTAAGACAAAATATTAGTCGGTTGTTCGAAAAATCTATTACGCCCGTTACTAAGATACTAAATATATATTTGACAATTTAAATTTCGCGGTATTTTTATAGTAACCACGGGGTTTGACAATGAGGACGCTTCAACACTGTATACACAATTATACATTAAGATATCATTTAATTATTAATCAAAAAAAATTAAGGAATAATCATCTTCGACTCCACTAAATATTTTCTTCTTCAAACGCAATAAGTAAATAATGCGTCTTTATTGTTTATTATTTAGTACTGCTTGCGGTAAACGTAAAAGCAGTTACACATTCCAATAGAAATAGGAACATTTTATAATTATTTGCAAGACATAATTAACGGTAAAGTTTCAATTTATTGTCATGCCAATTTTTAAGTTGACATTTTTCATCAAATTTATTGCTCTTTGTTTGATACAAATTTAAAATAATTTATCTTTGATATCAAGTAGATAACGCAATTTTTTGTTGTTTAGCTGTCTATTGTGTAGTAATAGACACAAACAACAAATTTTATTCCAACGTTTAAAATTTGAAAAATACAATAGCAGTACCACCAATATCAATAAATTAAATAGAACTAATTTTTTCGAAAAATACAATTTATCCGATTTTTCATAAATGTAAACTTAAAATAATAACGGTGGTAACTTTATGATTATATTAGTTTTATCTGAATTAGATTCCTTCAAATTAATTATCTCCCTTTCAATTTTCTATTTAGTAATTTTCATGTTCTTAAGATTAACTTCGTAAATGTCAATCTCTCTGGTCAAGTTTTATTTATTTTATTTATGTAGTTAATTAGAATATCTGATTAGTGTAGTAGTAAAAGTAATGAAACATTAAGGAATCTTTCATAGTTAAGTTGCATTTTATACATTCGCAAACGTCGTATTATTTAAATTATTCTCCATAATCATACTTAGAAAACGTTAGATTACACATATGGTACCAATTTTTAACAATGTTGTCTGCATTTAAACGTTTCACGAGCAAAAGTGATGGTCCCGTTGTGTCTACATCGACCCCGTCAAGACCCCCGGGACACCAGACCATGTCTTCATCGCTACAACGAAAATTCGCTAAAGGGGTTCAATATAACAGTGAGTATTGTATCGAAATGTACCAGAAATGAATCGATGATAAACTTTAATATTTTTTAAGTGAAAATAATTATAAAAGGTGATCGAAATGTGGGAAAAACATGTTTGTTTCACCGATTACAAGGTAAGAAATTTTTCGAGGAATACATTCCAACAGAAGAGATACAGGTTACTTCGATACAGTGGAATTACAAGGCTACCGATGATATCGTAAAGGTGGAGGTGTGGGATGTTGTTGATCGGGGTAAAAAGAAAAAGCGATTCGATGGGTTAAAACTTGAAAATTCTCAACTTGAACTGCCTGAAGAGACTGCTTTAGACGCTGAGTTTTTAGATGTTTACAAAGGAACAAATGGTGTAATAATGGTCATGGATTTGACGAAAAGTTGGTTCGTATTTTAAAATTTTACGATAAAATATGTGTTTGACCAATTTTTATATTTGTTTGTAGGACCTTTGAATATATTCAAAGGGAAATGAGTAAGGTTCCAAGCCACATTCCTGTAATAATTCTTGCGAATCACTGCGATATGGCTCATCATCGTACAGTTACTCCCGATCATATATTGTATTATATTGAATCATTATCTGAGTAAGTTTGACTTATCAGTAAGTTTATTGTTTGCTTATGTGTGTTTTGTTTTGTTCTGTTATTGTTCAAGCAGAACAATGAATTGTATTGATTAATTTGATTTTTCTTAGACATTGTACAATAAAATGTATCTCTTGTTGGCAATTACAGGACGCGATCGGCTCAAATTCGTTACACAGAATCCTCAATGCGGAACGGTTTTGGTTTAAAATTCCTCCATAAATTCTTCAACCTACCGTTCTTACAACTCCAAAAGGAGACGCTCCTGAAACAGCTCGAACGCAACCAATCCGAAACGAACGCCACGATTCAAGAACTCGATCTCTTCTGCGACTCTGACGAGGCCAACTATACGAAATTCCTCGAGAATCTCACGAAACGCAGGCGCGAAATCGCCGATTCCAATTCGAATATCCCACCGCCTTCCGTTATACCGCAATCGATGTCCGCTCATCAATTAGCAACGCCGAACACTACCGATATTAAGAGATCTCAAAGCGCTTCGATTATAATCGGTGCCGGTAAACCTATACCGTTCGGTACTACTGGAAATATGACGAATACTAGTACTATGAATAATAAGAAGCTCTCTAATTCCGGTACGCAATCTTCGAAGAGTTCTAGTCTAAGTTCCGGTTTTAAGGACGGTATGCCTGACGCGAGGAAGATGGAAATCAGTCCGATTACTTCTGTGGAGGAATTTTGTCCGGATGGTGGACAGATTGACAGGAGCTTCTTGGATGATGTACAGTCTAGTCCGTTAAGTAATAATGTACATCCTGTGGAGGATTCTGATAGGTAACATATTTCAGGCGCCTAGAAGCAAAACCCAACAAGTCGACAGAAAAGAAAATTGAAATAAAGCCAAAAAAAACTGATAAAATGTTTATTTAAACATATTAGGATCTATTTTTTGTATTAAAGATGCTCACCGAGTTTAGAAATCAATAGAAACGTCTGGTTTTTAATGCATCCAAAATTTTTTTCATATTTATTAAAAATTAAAACAAAACATGTGGAAAAATCGCATTATTAACAATAATAACAAAATATTAGTTCAAATAAATTTTATTCTTGAAAATATCATAAATCTTATTAGACAAACATAGTTTTATGTCCCACAATCAAAAAATTCTTCACAGTTGCTCTCTTCTCTATTTTGCTGGCCCTCCACAACAGTTTGGAACGCTTCTTTGAAAAAGACCAGCGAATCTTCCTTCTGCCATTCTTTTCCGTAGTGTTTTTCTAAAAGTTTCGTTATACTTCGTTTCTTATCCATTGTTGATGGGAACTCGTATGTTGCAGGGACTGTGGGCTCATCTGGGAAATATTTTTTCCCCGTTTGCATAAGCTTTTGGGTATACAAAAAATGTCATTTCTATAAAAGGGTTCACCTCTTACAAGTGAAATGGTTTTTCCCTTAGACAGAACTGTGCTTTTTGACGGTTGAAACTTAAAATGCCAGAAACCCGGTTGCTTTAGAACCTTTTCAGCTTCACTTCTCCAGTTTTTGACAACAATATCACTTCCAATTTTGTAAACTTTAGCAAACTCTTTGATTATGTCGATGTACTCTTCAGGATGGACTACTTCTGGGACTTTTTTATATCTTTTCTCAATTTGCCTAAACACGCGGTCGGGTGGAATGTAAGAGTGCCCTACAACTGGAAAAACCATTTCAACCAACTCTATATTCGGAGGAGCTTCATACTACAGCCAATAATTTAACATTCCAATCATTATGTTTTTATTTTGTGACCCACATCCATCACAAATAAGGCGTAGCATTTTAACGTTTTCCTCAAAGTCAAAACTTGACAGTGTGTGGTGATTTCGTTTGAACTTCTGTGATAGTATAACAATCCAAACATAAGAACTAATTGTATCTGGATGTAACTTGCTTTTCGATGATCCACAGGTGATAAAAGTTAATTTGCATACTGAAATATGCCGACTGGTTCGGGAGTTTGGGAAGCGCCAAATTTTTTTGGCAGTCAACAGAAAATGTGACCAATTCTCCTTTTCCAAAGCTTAGCAATGCTTAGATCACCAGGAAAGTAAATTCGGTTGAACGTTTTTGAACGGCAATAGTGCGATTCTGTACATTTTAGAGATTCAATGAATTCCTTTATAGCTTGTCTCTTATTTGAGTTCTTAGGTCCAACTCGGTCTCCTTCTCTACTTTCGACTGGTACTGGTATATTTTTCTAGAATATATAAAATTTGATCTTTCTTGACGTCTAAAATATCTTGGAAGGCCTGTCTACATACCAGAACCCTTAATCCATCTCTTCTCTTAACTTTGTAACCCAGAATGCAAGATTTGGGTTTATTCCCAGTTTCTGTTCTATTTCTATGCCTTTTTGGAGTACTCACATCACAGTGGCGTAAAATAAACATATCTTGCCCTCTTTTCTTTACATTTCTATAGAAGTTTGTATGAAAGCCTCTAACATCCCACATTGTAAGCTACGATGTGCATGAAAAGGTTGATAGGGCTTTACTGCATGACCACAACGGGGATAGACTGCCAAACTAGTAGCAGCATACCTAATAAAAAGTAAAAAGAAAGGGAAGAGATTCAACAATCCACAAAATTTTTGCAAAATCTAGCTACAAACGTAGGTATTTGCCTGTTTTATTATTGTACCGATATTATAACCAGATACACATTCACGGCTCTCTACATCACCCGTTATCACAATATAATTGTAACAACATACCTTGCACGTTTTGCCTTCTCGCGCTTCGTTTCTAATGTTCTACGTGTCTTTCGGGCTATACCCCATCAGACTGCGTTATGGTTTTCAACAATTCTTCAGTATTATTTTGCATCACTGGTTTTATTAATTCAAACAACGTTATTGCTAAGAAAACACCACCTTTGACGACACTTCCAAGCACATTGATAAAATAATTATTAATCAGCTGAGAAATTTGTATACAGTCACCTGCAACAAATCAGGGTTTGTCATTGGTGGAGTGGCAATGTCTGCTTTTGCACCTAAAATAGGAAAGGACTGATCGGCTTTTGCATCTAGGTTGAGATTTTAAACGCGAATAACAACGTACTTGTCGGGATTTGCTCTCCAAATTATCTCTAGACATGACCGGCTTTGCATTTCGAACACTTTGCAGTATATAAATCATTTTTGAAAAATGTGTGACTTGTCGGGTTTTGCTTGTAGGCGCCTGATTTATGCTCTGTTTTATTTTTATCAATACTGCTGTGGTTTGTAGTATTGTATCATTCGAACTTCATAAAAAGGAGTTTATATAATTTCAGCGATCAAGATACAGGCAACCCGCTAGTTTCCGAATTCCAAGATGATTTTGAACCAGAAGATTCTACAAACGCTTCCAAAGTGAACAAAATAACCATGGAGGAAAGACGGCCATCAGCTGTAATCGGTAGTAGTGAAGTCGAAGTGGATAAAGTAGTAACTGAAGAAGAGGATGTAAGACACAATAACGATGAACTCGATTCTACAATCAATTCGGAAATCTCAGAATTAACCTCGGAAGCTTTCGATACATGGATGGGTGCGGATACGAAATGGAGACGATCTCCAGAAGGTTCGATCCAATTGACGTGCTGTTAAAATCCTTATTAACCTTTTTTTGTGTGTGTTAAAGGTGGAGAGGACGTTACTGCCGTAAGTCAGACTTTAGATTATAGTGGTAGCACCGCCTACGATGATAGTACGAGTGTGACGTCATCGAATGTTCATATGGAGTTGTTGAGTTCGAAACATAGTCGCAGTTCTGCCAATGTTAGCGTAAATAGCGATAATGACGGACAAAACTTGAAGACTGCCATTAAAAAAGACAAAAAGAAAAAAGATAAGGACAAGGTAAGGTAATTATGGCAAAATAAGGCAATTTATAATAAATTTTTATTTTCAGTCGGAGAAAAAAAGTAAACACAAAAAATCGAAAGAAAAGGACAAAGAGAACTCGAACAAATTAGACCGGAAGCATAAAAGACGTTCTAGAGATGAAACTAGTTCTCGGCGAGACGAATTAGAAGAGTTCCTAAATGGATCGGCTAGTCCTAGTATGGACGCGGCCTACGAGGCCATTTAGCACATGCCTACTTTGATACAGTGCAAGTACATTGACAAGTAACCGACTGCTGATAAGATTCCATTCGTTGCATTAATGTACCGAATTTTTATTCCATGACGGCTTTAATTGTGTACGTATCAAAACTGTACAAGCTCGTCAGTTTTGTTTTTTAATTTAAAAAATAACATATGCCCTCTAAATGTATAGGATTTGTCTGTTGTGGTGTCTATGCTGGTTAGTTACATCATAGAAAAGTGACAGATACGGTTACATCGGTACTACCAACTTAATACAAACTCTAATCAAAATATTTCTAATAAAATTGTAAAAAAAGGACGTTTTATATAATTCTAGTCTATTCATTTTATGTTATTACAAATTATGACTAATATACCAGTACTTAAAAGATAATTTTTATGTTGTGAAGAATCTCAATGTATCCTTATCAAAATTCCCGTTGAATACGCTGAAATATTTAAGTGTGCCACCATGCTTTTTGTAACGTTGTGAAAGGGGAGGGCGCGACTTTTGCTGCAGATTTTTAATTCAGATGTAATATTAATCATCACAATATTGAACAATATTTAGATTATAATATTTTTACATCATTATAATTATTACATTTATTATTAACATGTTGTTGTTGTAAGCCTATATGGAAAATATATTTAAAAGTTTAAGAAATCAGTTTTTTTTGTTATCCCATGTTTCGCTATATCTAGGGTCATCAGCATACTGATAAGGTTAGAAAATGGTTATATCTTTGCCTGACGAAGTCAAGTTGAAACAAATCATTAGTTTTATCGAAGAAACTAATTTTCTTGTATTAGCAAATCGATTCTTGTCTAACAAACGACAGACACTCTGCATCGATAAATCGGGGGTACAATACAGCATAATAGCAGTCGCTGTAGTAGATGTACCGGGTGGCCAACTAAGAATGTCAATGTTAATCGTACAGCTTCGGGAAAAATATTACTAACCAAAGTAACCCCGAGAATCACCTGGAAATTATTTAGAAAAGCGTAGGATGACCGCTAGAGGGCGTAACTGATCACCAAAAATTTTAATTCTTATTTTACGCAAAATTTACCAATTTAAGGTCCTTCATAAATATGACAATCGGAATTACTGCAAATTTTGCATATTTTACATCGGACAACTTTTTTATATTTTGTCAAATAAGCGGAGGGAAGGTGGGACAATTTTGTATTGAAGGAACGCTTACAACTCTGGTTCTGTTGAATCGAATTTTGCAAACTTTAGGCTCATAGAATACAGCATTACTCCTCCAATCTGATGCTTACAAATTCGAACCGATCTAATGGTGACGTGCGCGCCGACGTGCGCGCCGTGTGTTGCAGCCGATTCCACTTAGTCGCGAGCTCCGCCGTATACATCACCAGTGGATTGACGCGTGACATCGGTGGGTTGCCGAGTGGAGGCACATTTTACATTGGAAGACCTTTGAAACCATTTTAAAAGTCACTACTTTTGTCTCTGTCGATGACATTATTGACACTCACACGCTTGATCGAACGGCCGAGGATATCACTAATGGTATTTCTAATTGCATAAAGCAGGCAACCTCTTTTGTCAAGCCGAAGCCACCTCTCAGGAAGCTCTTTGGTGAAAGGAGAAAAGCGAAGGCCAAAAAAACTGGCCATCGGGCTGATATTGCTACCTCTAATGCCTTGTCGAGGGAACTGAGGTCTTCGCTTAGGGAATATAATCAAAATAAATGGTGCTTGCGCAGCATGACGGCTTATTATGGAAAATGGCAAGGGCTCTCAAATTAAATAAAAACAGACCTGAAGGCATTAAGCCTATGCAAGGCCCAAACGGCGTGACGTATGACTCGACAGAGAAGGCCGAGATCCTGACCGAACATTTGCAGTGTATCCACGAGACCACTCTTAGCGATGACTCCGATGAGGAGTTAGAGGCCCAAATCGAAGAAACTATCGAAGCCCTCCCCGATATGAGGGGTGAAGACTTGGCGTACACTACCGCCGGAGAGGTTGAGCGAACTATTAAGCTTCTTAAAGTAGGCAAGGCACCCGGAAGCGATTCCATCTCAAATTCCGTCCGGAAAAAATTACCATCCAACACCGTATTGGAACTTGTTAACGTCGTAATTTCCCGGGTGTCCATCCTCAAGCCAGATAAGGATCAACATTTCTCTGTCGTCCTATATCTCTCATTTCCTGCGTCGCCAAAGTGGTTGAGGCCATCATTTTGGTCATACTTAAGGGAACTCTTTGTCAACCAGATAATACAGGACGAACAGTTTGGATTCCGAAGGATCATTCCACTGAATTTCAGTTCGCTTCGTCTCACCGAGGCCATACGAGATGCCCTGGAAAGAAGGGAAATCCTGGCTCCATATTTTTGGATGTCGGCAGAGCATTCAACACCGTCTGGCATAAAAGCCTCGTTTGCAGAATGACCTGAAATGGTGTCAATCCAAATCTGGATCATTCGCTCATACCTTTTTGATAGGGCTTTTCTGCCCGTCATCATCTCTTCTCAGAACGGCCCATCGCCGCCGGAGTTTCGCAGGGCCCTGAATTTCTTCGTGATATACATGTCAGATCTTCCACAATCAGAAGGAGTCGAACTCGCTATTTAGCGGATGACATCACTACACTGCGTCACCCGGCGAAGACCTACTCCGTTATCGACTCCAGCAAGCAACAGACTCCAAGTGTGTAGCAATCCACTTTACAAATCGTCTGCGTCCACCTCTTGACAACATTTTTATCGATAACTTCAGGCTCCCTTAGAGCCGTTCGGTTCTTTACTTAGGAATGAGACTTGACTCACGTCTTACCATGCGACTTCAGGTTAGTAGATCTATTGAGAAATTCAATTTGGCCAAAAGTTGTTTGTATCAGTTATTATGTTGAAAGAGCGGTCTATCGCTCAGAATTAAACTGCTCATATATTATTCCTTTTTGAGATTTATCGTTACCTATGGGGCTCTAGCGTGGTCAAGTTTGGCCAAGTCTCATTTTAAGAAGTTAGAAACGCTGCAAAACCGTATCTTAAGACTCATCACCGGTGCTCTTTGGTTCGTCCGAAATCAACAGCTCCGCGACGACCTTGGAGTCCAATCATTAAAGCAGTTTGTTATCTGCGTATCAACAAAATCTCTCCAAAGGGTTGAAAGATCGGAAAACCCACTCATTAGTCGACTGGCTAATCTTGACCTCCACAGACCCCCTCTTCTGGTAATAGTAAGAATAAGACTTCTGGCGATGAACGACTGATACTTTTGTGGTTAATTTTAACGTTAACTCCGGTCGTACAACGACAATGAGACTAAATTGCACAACACTCTCAGCCTAGAAGAGCCGTCAAGGATGAATTAAGGGGTCACACAACAACGGCTCGAACAACCGTTCGGCCTTAAAAAGTGATAGTTGCAGTACAAAGCAGTGCAAAGCATTCTATGCGCTGCTCTCCAGATATCATATCAAATTTCATTGCGTTAGAATTAGAAATTATATAAGGATGTGCTGGTCACTTTTCTTTTTCCCTTTCCATTTCTGTATTTAATTCATAAATTGGTTAAACAATGAATACATCCGGAGAGATTTATCTATTTTGACAATTGTGATCAACAGTGTATAAATTTACATTACATATCGTTACAATTTGCTTACTTTGTATGCTACGAATGTTTATTATCTACTTTTGTACATCACTATATATACATATATTATCATATGAGATCTACGGTCGAAGTAACATCATACATGTAACTTACAAAAAAAAAAAATGTCATTACAATGCGATCATAAAAAATCGCCAAAATGTAATCCCCGAACAAATTGCGTTTGTTAAAATCGAAAATCCTTTAATACATTTAACATATTGTACACATAATAAATTATCTTGTAGTAGCAAATTTTTTCGCAATATTTAAGATAGTTTCATGGTATTTTATGCATATAAGACATTGTGCATAACATGAAACTGCTTTAAAATAAGAATGTTTACAGTGTGAAGTATGTATGCTAAGTGTAGTCTTCCTGTAACTGCAGAAATATTTCAGCAATTTAGAGCAAATGCGTTTTCTACGTGAGCTCCTCTACAATATATTTTTATTATTTTTTTCAGTGACACAGAAATTGTGGTAGCAAACGTGTGAAATTGGAAAAGTTGTCGTTAAATTGATATATCGGTATTATTTAATATAAATATGGATAGTGGGTTTAATTTGGCGAAAAATAATCCAAAGAAATCTGCGAATTTCTTGTCGAAGATGTTCTTTGTGTAAGTATAATAGTCTAGTTTAAATCAAAACGGTTACAAATTATAATATAAATTCTGTTATATTATTAAAGTTCTTAAGTAAATAAAATAAAAAAAAATTATAAAAGAAGCAATAAATTAGCTGCATTCTTTTAAACGTAAATATAATTGTAAATTTTAAGAATGTTGTATAGTTTATTATTCATAATTACCATTAAACCTTTAGATAATAACCAAGGTTGTACATGGTTGTATTTTCTAATTTTCAATTTATTTTTAGTATTTATGACATTTTTTTTGAACAGGAATTTTTGCAAAAACATACATTGTTTGCATAATTTAAAGTTAAGAATGAATACAGAAAGGAGCAAGTCATTTCAAAGACTAGAATGTTTACATACGAAATCTGCTTCATTATCGTAATCGTGTTAAATAAAAATCACCTCAATAAACAAATTTTTAAATCTTTCGTTAGTTTTGGTTAATCTCTTTCTTTGCTATTTTCGACTTCTTGTTAAAATAAATAATTTTATTAATTTAACAGAACATACATTTTCTGTAATGATGAAATAATTAAATTGAAGACATTTCGTCTCTCTATATAAATAATTCCAGGTGGTTAGTTAAATTATTTCGAAGAGGGGTGAAGAATGGAATCAATGTTCACGATTTATACTTACCAATGGCTTCGGACAATTCCAAAACTCTAGGTAACAGATTAGAACGATATTGGATAATGGAATTGGAAGAAGCCCAAAAGCAAGAACGAAAACCCAGCCTCTTAAGGGCTTTAACAAAAACATTTTTCGGACTATATATAGTACATGGTTTTGTCATGTTCTTGCATCTAGGATTGCTTAGGTAATGGCTTGCTTTTATTAACATTTCTACAAATCTATCCCAGATCCAATGAGACTGGTTTAAAAAAAAACAATACAAAATAAGCAACACATTTTTCGAAACATTTTTTATACTCATTGGCTGGAATGGCGGTCGAAGTCTTTTGGATATGACCGAGCTGGTATTGCCAATTTCAGTTTGGGAAATAGCCAGAAGTCGCACGAAGCCAAGTCAGGTGAATACAGTGGATGATCGATAACAATGATGCCCTTTTTGTGCAAGAATTGCCCAAAACTGCCTGGCTCTCGATATTCCCGTCAAATTCTGGCCCTCAATCGTTGTGAACAATCCCTTTGAATTGAAGGAAACGGTCAGCATTGTCTTGATTTTGCTCTTCCGAAAGAGTAATTTTTCTCTTTTGGCTCTTCTGATGGCTTTTATCACCAGTTACAATGGCTGACATCCTAGCCGCAATCCTTTGGGACATTTTTGACATGTCCCTGCAATGGTGAGGTCTCCAATCTTTTTAGTCGTCTGTCAGAGAGTGTGGCACAAAGCGCGCACAGATCTTCGATAGATTCGATGGACTCTGCTTTTCGAGGAGTCTTGCAGACACACAGAGAAGAATTTCTTTCACTTTCTCCATGTTTCTTTCATCGTGAGTGGTTTTTGGCGTCACTGCTCGGTAATCGTCCTCACAACCGTTACGGAATCGGCAACGGAATTCGCTCAAGTTTTGAGGTTAGGTAGATGAAGTGTAGAACATTCACTTATAGATGTCACTGTGCTAAAAACTTTGATGGAACCAGAGTCTCATCGCATCTGGGACATACTGTGGATATGATTTTTGGTAATATATAATTTGTAGATCTTTTCAACCTGTAATATTATCTTTCTTCGTTCAAATGTTCGCGGAAGAAGAATCGTCAAATGAACATAAAAGAAGGTACCAATACTTATACGGTGGTGCTTTACTTTTGTTAACAGCTATCATAGTGTTCTTGACTCACCATAGTCATTTAGAGCTGTCAAGAGCTGGAATGAAAGCTAGGATTGCTTGTAGTACTTTACTTTATAGGAAGGTAAGAATGTAATTTTTCTGATTGTGTAGTTTCTAATATTATTATTTCAATAAATTTGAAACTTAGTTATAATTCTGGGATCAATTTTTCAAGGTTGCCAAACTAAATATTTACTTCAAACATTTCGGTATTTTTGACAGCTCTCAAATTATAAAAACAATCATTTTGAGTTTTAAAACTATCAAAACATTTCTGGCAGCTGTGAAATTGTAGTATAATAATATATTTGTGGTAGTAAAAACAATCATTTTCCACTATTTCAACAAACATTTTAGTTTTTTTCTGAAAATTATCAAGGCACAAAAGCATTCATCTTGTTACTGTTTTGGTGATCGTAATCTTTAAAATATTTTTGATAACTGTCAAACTTCAAAAACAGCTAAACTTTCATATTATTTTTGTTGAAGAATTTTAAACGCAGTAATTTAACAATTGTAACTGACCAAATCCATTTCACAGCTGTAAGCAATTGATTTTTACAGCTTGAATAGTTTGTGCCAACACATTTTTGACAACCTCTAAAGCATGTAAAGTCATTTTTGACTAAATCGTGTATTGTAACGATCAAGACATTTAAGAAAACAGTTATTTTTCTAATATTATAGTTGATAATGCATATTAAAATATTTCTGAGAGTTACCAAATTGTAAAATAGTCATTTTTTATAATATAGGGTCTTCTAACTAAGAACAATTCTGACAGCTGTCAAATGGTAGATATCAAGTTAAATCATTTGCAAGCATTACCATTTTTCAAAGCACGAAATAAACAATAATAATAAATTGTTATTGTTTTAGTGATCGTAACTGTTAAAATATTTTTGACAGCTGTCAAGCTGCCAAAACAGCTAATTGTTACTGTTTATAACAGCTTTAACTTTAGTATTATTTTTATCAGCTTTGAAATATATTTGATAGCTGTAAAATTATAAATCATTTTTTAACATTTTGAATAGTCATAATTGACGTAATATTTCTGACAGTTGCTGAATAGTAGAACAATCATTTTTGCCAAATTAGGTGTTTTAATAATCAAAACATTTCTGTCAGTTGCCGAATTGTAGTAACAGTTATTATTTATTTTATTTTGATGGTTTACCTCAAAATACTTCTGACAGCTGCCAAATTATAGATAACTATTATTTTAGACATTTTGCAGTTCAGCATACATATTTCTGGCAGTAAAAACAATAATTTTTTCCGTTTCAACACTTACATTTCTTTCAGAAAGTTATCGATGCATTGTTTACTAGATATAACAGTTAATATATTTCTGACATACATATTACATTGTAAAAACAAGTAATTGTTACGGTTTTAATAGACGTAACTTCCATAATATTTTGTCAACTCTCAAATATTTTTTGCAAGATATGACAATTTTAATTGACGAACTGCATTTCAGTTGTAAAGGTCAAAATATTTCTAACAGCTGCCAAATTGTAAAACATTTTTTTGCTATGATAATTTTAGTTGACAAATTTCCAGTTGTAAAGGTCAAAATATTTCATCTTTTGTCGAAATTTTTTTTAAATATGACAATTTTAGTTGACGAACTGTATTCGAGTTGTGAAGGTCAAAATATTTTTGACATTTGTCAAATTGTAAAACACTTTTTTCTTAATATTTTTTGTAAGATATGACAATTTTAGTTGACGAACTGCATTCGAGTTGTAAAAGTCAAAATATTTCTGTTACAGCTTACAGCTGTCAAAATGTGAAACATTTTTTTGTAAAATATTTTTTGTAAGATATGACAATTTTAGTTGACGAACTGCATTTGAGTTGTAAAGGTCAAAATATTTCTGACAGCTGTCAAATCGTAAAACATTTTTTTGTAAGATATGACAATTTTAGTTGACGAACTGCATTTGAGTTGTAAAGGTCAAAATATTTCTGACAGCTGTCAAATCGTAAAACATTTTTTTGTAAGATATGACAATTTTAGTTGACGAACTGCATTTGAGTTGTAAATGTCAAAAATATTTCTGACAGCTGTTAAATCGTAAATCACTTTTTTATATTTTTTGTAAGATATGATAATTTTAGTTGACGAACTGCATTTGAGTTGTAAAAGTCAAAAAATATTTCTGACAGCTGTTAAATTGTAAATCACTTTCTTAGACAATATTTTTTGTAAGATATGATAATTTTAGTTGACGAACTGCATTTGAGTTGTAAAGGTCAAAATATTTCTGACAGCTGTCAAATTGTAAAATATTTTTTTTTGAATTTTAAATTTCGTAACTATAAAAATATTTCTGTAATTGCCAAAACATATAGCACTTATTTTATTGCCGTTTTAACGGGAAATAACAGTTAAAACACATTTGACAGGTGTTCATCTGTAAAAACAACGTTCTGACAGCTGTAACTTTCATTAAACAGTAATTTTGATGGTTAAAGTATTTCTGGTAGTTACTAAAATAGTAACACTGTTAAATATAAATGCATTTGTTTCCGTACCGCATTATGAGATTGAAATTATAATTTGAAAAAGTTTGTAATGCAAATTAGAAAAATCGTTTTGAGTTGAAAATCAACCTAAACACTCTAAATGTGTTTGTTTATTGCAGGCTTTGAGATTAAATAGAAAGTCATTCGGTAGCAATACATCAGGCCAAATAGTTAATCTAATGTCAAACGACTTTTTACGTTTCGATCTTGTGGCTCCTATGTTGCACACATTTTGGATAATTCCAATTCAAATAATATTGATTACCTATTTTATTTGGGAAGAGGTAGGTATATCCTCTTTAGCGGGTGTTGGTGCAATGTGTATTATGACAATTCCGGTACAAGGTAAGATATATCCAGAAAATATTTTGGTTGAAAGTTTTGGGTATTTTTTTATTTAGGTTTAATGGGTAAATTGTCGACAATGTTACGGAATAAAGTAGCTGCGAGAACTGATTACCGAGTAAGACTTATGAGCGAGTTGATAAACGGTATTCAAGTCATCAAAATGTACGTTTGGGAGAAACCGTTCGAAAGAATCGTGCAAGCAGCTAGACAACGTGAAATCAAAATGTTAACGTACACGTCTTATTTGAGAGGCGTTTATAATAGTTTCTCAGTATTTACAGAGAGAACCACACTCTATTTTCTTGTAATATGCTACTATCTCTTGGGTCATCGCATTACAGCAAGTAAAGTTTTCTCTTCGGCACAATTTTTTAACATCCTTCAACTATCAATGGCTATTTATTTCCCGTTAGCGGTGCAATTGGGAGCTGAAGCTTTAGTTGCTGTAAGAAGAGCAGAAGAAGTATTAATGCTGGAAGAACGTCAAAATATGGTACAAAGAACTGAAGGTAATAAAGGTATTGTCATGGAGAAAGTCGAAGCATCTTGGACCAGCGAACAACGTACTCTAAAACATTTAAACATAACGATTCCTACTGGAATGTTATGTGCAATAGTTGGACCTGTAGGTTCTGGGAAATCGTCAATCTTACAATTAATTTTGGGCGAATTGAATTACGAAGGGGGCACCGTCTCTGTAAACGGTGAAATTTCTTACGCTTCTCAAGAACCTTGGCTGTTCGTTTCGTCAGTCCGTCAAAATATAATTTACATTGAACACTACGATAAGAAACGATATATGAATATAGTTGATGTTTGCGCTCTTAAAAAGGATTTCGAATTATTTCCTAATGGCGACAAGACGCTCGTCGGTGAAAGAGGTGTTTCTTTAAGCGGCGGGCAGAGGGCTAGGATCAATTTAGCCAGAGCTATCTACAAAGAAGCTGATATTTATCTGTTAGATGATCCCCTATCCGCCGTCGATACTCACGTTGCTAATCATTTATTTGATGAATGTATTGCTGGATATTTACATGGGAAAACTAGAATTTTGGTAACTCATCAGTTGCAATTTTTGAAGAAGGTGGATCATATTATAGTTCTCAATGGGGTAAATATATATATGTTTTGTCTTTATCGTATAGGTATGAAAAAAACGAAAGCCAGATAAGTGACAAAAAAGTTATACCAGGTGATTCAGTTTGGTATTCGCCCACCTGTAACTTTTTTACCTTTGGGAAAAAGTATCGGATAGGATGATCGATTTATCTTTACGATGACATCTGTCAAAAAAGTGACTGTCACCTTTTTTTTTCAAATGACACCCTGTATATTTTTTTGCACCATTTAATATGTATTTTAGAGTAACAAAAATAATTACTAAAAATCGTGGCGATATAGTAAGTTCTAGGAAAAAAATTGATATCCATGAAAATAATTTCCATTCACTTTTAACTGTCAACAAGAAATATCACGGTGCGTCACTTAGTTGTAATTTCTTTAAAAATGGCTGTGTATTCAAACAAAGAGAAGTTAGGTATGATTTTAATCTATAGGGAATGCCAAAAAAATAGTAAGGTTGCTAGACGAATGTACCAACAACGGTATCCAGAGAGATCATAGCCATCTGACAATTATTTGCAAAAATAGCAAGAAATTCGGGTACATTTGGGAGTTTCAAGAAGAAGAGAAGTGCTAAGGACTACAAGAAATGAAGACAATGCAATTGCAGTTTTAGCTCGATGAGTAAGTGTTGATCCTCATACATCCATTTTTCGTCAACTCAACGGATTTTGAAAGATAATGAACGGCATCCATTTAAAATAAAGAAATGTAAAAGATCTGCAGAATAGAATAAAACATGAATGTCGTCAGTTGACTCAAGAAGTTCTTTTGCGTGTCTGTACTAATAGAGAGAAATACATATTACATAGGGCAGAAATGAAAATGAGATGAACAGTGCGCATTTCAAGTATTTGATGAACTAAGTTTTTTTGCTAAAATTATTAAATAAATTTTCCTAAAAATTGTTTTTATCGTCATCTATATTTTTCTGATTGATTTTTATTATATTTATCATAGTGATAAAGCTGTACTTGGAATTAGAAATAAAATACTTACTAAATGGTGTAAAAAAATATACAGGGTGTCATTTGAAAAAAAGGTGACAGTCACTTTTTTGACAGAGTCATTGCAAAGATAAATTGTGGATCCCATCCAATAGGCTTTGCCATCGGATTTACGAATACAGCTTTTGTAATCATTTTCAACTTTTATGTTGAAAAACATGGTAAATTTAATGAAATAAAAGTTTTATTTTACTAAAACAGGACAAGTAAGAAAAGCAAACGTTAACAACATAAAAGTTGAGTTTTCTCGAAAACGGTCAACTTTAGAGCTCATGACCAACAGTACCTTTTTTGTATAGAAAACATTGGCGGTTTAAATGGGCGTCTCACTACTCCGTACTTTTTTTCCAGTGGCGTAGAAGTTGGGGAGAAAAACAACCACTACCCCTTCAAAATCTTCACCAATTACGACTTAAAAAAAATTTGTTTTCGCAAACAACTTAGCTTATTAAAAGTAGAAAATGGTTACAAAAGCTGTTTTCTTTATGATAAACGGTTTCGGAGATATTTCCAAAAAACGATTTTTTTTAAATTAAACTTCAACACCCTGTATCTCGAACATGGTGCATTTTAGAAAGTAAGTTGTTAGAAACTTTTTTTCAAATTTTTGGACAAGTTATCACATCCTGAAGTCCTGCGCATATATTATTAAACACCCTGTATAGGGTGCTCCATTTAAAAAAGTTCACTTTCATCGATGTGAACTTGGTTGAAATGAACGTTAATTTTCGACGACCCTGTATAAATTATGATCAGTTTTAGGACGTAAATTTGATGCTATTTTGGCTAATAACATGCCAAATATGAGGTCTTTAGCTGCAATGCCTTCAGAAATACAGAATTTTGAACATATATTTGAAAAAAATTGAATAACTCAAAAACGACTGATTTTTGACATAGAGTGTCTTTGTAAGTTTTTATGCAGAATTGTATGCCCGATACAAAAAACTCATAAATGCTAAATTAAGAAATTAAGAAAGTTTGCGTCAGTGGCGTAAATATTTTTGCTGATGAGTCCAGATGATATCAGTTATAATTACAAGTTTTCAGAAATGTTGAATTTCAAGAACAGTTCTAACGAACTAGTTCTGTGAATGACCCTGTAGATGCGAGTCGGTGCTCCACCGCTTCCACCCCCCCCACCCTCTTCCTTCTCCTCTCCGAAGCCCTATTTCAGTTTTTTTGGCATTTATCAAGTTTTCACATCATATTATATCTTCTTCTTCTTCTTCTTAATCGTTTGCCTTCTACCGTTAGGTGTAGGCCTAGGACTTGCGTTATTGTTTATTTCTACATATTTCTCTCCATTTAGATCTATCTTTTGCAAGTCCTTCCACGCGATTTCCCTTTTCTCTGCTTCCTCTCTTACTTCATCCTCCCATGTTTTCCTCAGCCTTCCTCTCGGATTTCTTCCTTGAGCTTTTGTTTCCATAATTCTTTTTGTCATTCTGTCGTCTTTCATTCGGTGCACATGCCCTATCCATCTTAGTTGACCTTCCCCTGTCTTTTCTAGCACCGGATCAATGTTCAGTTCTTCTCTAAACACATCATTTCTCACTGTCAGAATTCTTTCATTTACATATTCTTCACTGATTATGTCTATTAAGCTGTCTGATGCAATTATCAGTCCTACTCTTTCCTTTGCTTTTGCACTTTCGTCCACTTGAGACCACAGTAGCCAATATCCTTTGTGTATTCTCGTCATACCCTTTCCTTTCTTTTTTTGTTTCTGTAATCCCTAGTATATTCCTTGTTTTATCATTTCTTCTACAATCTCTTCTTCTTTTCCTTTTATGCCTCTTACATTCCAAGTGCCTATTCTCTGCAATATCGATATTTATAATTAAATATTTATATTTAGGGAACTGTGGAGGGTCAAGGAACTTTTACAGAGCTTATGAACAACAATTCGCCATATTTGCAGTTTCTGGCGAAGAAAGAGGAAGAAATTGAGAAGGAAAAGAATAAGAAAGCAGACGAGGATTTATTTGGACAAGCTCACAGCAGGAAACCATCAGTTGTGTCAGTCAAGGTATAAAAAAAATAGCGTTGATGTACCTACTTCATTCAACAACTCGTTAAATCTTTGTTATATAGAGTGCGGTTTCTGAAGCGGTTTCGCATATGGATTTGGAAAAAGAACACGAAGAAGTAGTTTTATCTCAAGGAATAACTGCTTATAAAAGATATGTGTTAGCCGGTGCGAACTTGTTCATGCAATTTTTGCTACCAATATCCCTAATTTTTGGACAAGTTGTGACAAGCGCTTGCGATTATTGGTTGAATTTTTGGTACCAAGCACATCAGTATCTTTCGGATTTCTTTATTTTTTTGAGATATTTCCAGGATTAAATCTAGTTTCGCCGCACCAGGAACAGATTACACTTATTTATATATCTACACGGGTCTTATAATTGGATGCATCATTTTCGTAACAATCAGATCGATAATCTACTATAAAGTCTGCATGAATGCCTCTCAAAATTTACACGATAAAATGTTTAGTAGCCTTCTTCAAGCACCAATGAGATTTTTCGACACCAACCCCAGCGGAAGAGTATTGAACAGATTCTCCAGAGATATGGGAGCTATGGATGAAATATTACCAAGAGTTGGACTCGACGCTATATCGGTTTTCTCGGTAATGTGTGGTATTTTAGTGATGATTGCTATTGCAAATTATTACATGATAATTGCTACTGTCATCTTGGGTGGTCTCTTCTTAGTAGTGCGTTCATGGTACGTGACGACAGCGAAAGATATCAAGCATTTAGAAGGAATTGGTAACGTAAAGAGTTAATTCTAAATCATCAAAATTAATACGAATTAATTATGTTTAGCTAAAAGTCCTGTGTTGTCACATTTAAGCGCCACTTTAAATGGTATAGTAACGATTCGTGCGACTAAAAGTGAAGGCGTATTAAAAGATGGATTTGATCATCATCAGGTATACAAAGCTCCTTTTTTTATGTGTAGTTTGTTTAAACATAGTTTTACAGAATGTGCATACTTCAGCTTGGTATTTAACGATAGTTTGTATGACTGCTGTTGGACTTTGGTTGGATATCTTGTGCGTTCTCTTCTTGGTTTGCATTGTGTTTGGATTTATTATAATGGCCGACTGTAAGTATTGATTAATTTAAATTTTAATAAAATTTAATTTATTTTCAACAGATTTTGAAGTTAGTGATAGCAACGTAGGGTTGGCTGTATCTCAAGCAATGATCCTCACTGGTATGTTGCAATTTGGAGTCCGCCAATCTACAGAACTTATAAGTCAGATGACGTCGGTAGAAAGAATACTAGATTATACGGAAATTAAATCGGAAGAGGATACCACTTCAGGTAATTTGTATATTAAAATTATCACCATCATCATATTTTAACCACCATAAAAGTATCTAAAATAGATCCGAGAACTTCCAAAGGTTGGCCTCAGTTTGGGCGGATTCTATTCGATCACATGTACTTAAGATATTCCTCAAATGACGATCCTGTATTGAAGGATTTAAATCTCGAAATTAGACCCGGAGAAAAGGTAAAATTATCATCTTCATTGGTCATCATGAAAAAGTTATTTTCAGATAGGAATCGTCGGTAGAACTGGAGCTGGAAAATCGTCAATAATATCAGCCTTATTTAGGTTAGCACCAATTGAAGGTGGTATCTTTATTGATGGGATAGATACCGAAACAATACCTCTATCTAAGTTAAGAAATAAAATCTCGATCATTCCGCAAGAACCAGTATTATTTTCCGCTAGTGTAAGGTATAATTTAGATCCATTTGGTAATTATAGGGATTCAGAGATATACAGCGTTTTAGAAGAGGTAAATTAGCCAGAACATATAATATGCATCAATATATTTAACACAATCGTTTGGTTTATAAGGTAGAGCTAAAGGAAGCAGTTCCTAGTTTGGACTTTGAAATTACAGCTGGTGGTTCAAATTTCAGTATAGGACAAAGGCAACTCTTATGTCTTGCTAGAGCTATCTTAAGGAATAATAAGATATTAATCCTGGATGAAGCTACAGCAAATGTAGATCATAGGTAGTGTCAAAGACTTTGAGCTTTGAAATTCTTTAATTTTTTGGATTCTAGGACTGATTCTTTCATTCAAGCCACAATTAGGAGAAAATTTGCGCATTGTACCGTTCTAACCGTAGCTCACCGTTTAAATACTATAATGGATTCTCAAAGAATTATAGTAATGGCGGCTGGTAGAATTGTGGAGTTTGATCATCCTTACGCGTTATTGCAAAATACAGACGGGTTCTTGTATAAGATGGTGCAGGAAACTGGACCAACTATGACGAAACAATTAATAGATATAGCAGCACAGACTTCTGCTAAAACTAAATTGTAATATATTTCGTTATTAATGTATGTATGTAAGGTAATTTTAGTGTAAATAAAATAATGTAAGAGTACAATTTTAGTGTTTAGATATTTTAAAGATATAAAAAACAAGTTATTTATGTGTAATTAGTAGTAGTGTGTATTAGAAGTATCTAAGATACTTCGCTAAATGGAGGTTCAACTGTACATGTCAGCAAAAAAGAAAAACCTAAAAAAAGATACGCATTTGGTATATCAAAATCATCTGGACACTAATTGTGATGGGAGGACAGATTATGGCACGTCAAAAGGTTTTTGTGTATAATTTTTTTGTCAAACCAGGTTGACGTCTTATCACAATGTCAAAAAACAAGGTAATAAAAATAAGTAAGAAGCGAAGCTAGTATTCGACTCGTATTGAGCGAGGACACTTCTATTAGTTTGTCGTTTTGTTGAAAAATCGACCAAAATGCTGTATTTAACTAAAACCTACAAAATTGAAATTTTAATGATGATTGGCTACGGAGATAGGACAAGAATGGCAAAATGAAGTTACTCATTTAATCAGAAGTATCCTGATCGATTTAGCACCCATATCTCAAAGTCTCGTAATCAAGATTGAAAGACAGTTTCGGGAAAACGGTCATTAAAAGAAACCAAATAATCATCGTCAGAGGGCGCTCAAGGAAGAAGTAAAACTTAATGTACTTCTTTCTGTTCAAGAAAATCCTAATATCTCCACTAGGCTGATAGGTAGGGAACTCGAAATTAGCCAGTCTTCGGTGTCAAGAACTCATAAAGCACACAAATTTTATCCTTATAAATTAACAATCTTCCAGGGACTGACCGAAGATGATCCGGATCGAAGGCTTCAGTTTTGCGAACAAATGATGAATGTACTAGAGACATGTTAAACGGTGAAGTAAATCGTCAAAACTATCGTTATTGGGCAGACAACAGCCCACGATGGATGAGGGAAGAGGCCACACTCACCATCCAGAAAAAGTAAATGTTTGGGCAGGTATTGTTGGTGATCGAGTAATAGGACCAATTTTCTTTCAAGAAAATCTCAAAGGAGCGAGATATTTAGAATTCTTGCAGGAACAACTAGTTCCGAATTTAGCTACTTTATTCCCTGATCCGCTTGAAGCTGATGTCCAGAATAGAAATATCTGGTTTCAACAAGACGGCGCCGCCTCCTCATTTTGCAAGACATGTCCGTGAGTATCTAGATGATGTGTTTCCAGGCTGATGAATTGGTAGAAGAGGACCTTTTGAATGGCCACCCAGGTCTCCGAATTTAACACTAATAGACTATTTCTTATAGTGGTACTTGAAAGACAAAGTTTTTAAAACCAAACCGGAAAATATTCAGGTGTTGAATAAACGAATAAGACAGAAATGTAGGCTAATTTCCGCTGAAATAATTAGAAATGTTCAAGATGAGTTTCAATTCAGTTTAGAGTATTGTCAGGAAGTACATGGACAACATTTTGAACATTTATTGTAGAAGAAATAAGATTGAGGTCATTCAGATTTCTTCATTTTTCGAATTAGTTATTGTTAAATATATTTTTAATGACAAGCAGGAATAAAACCTTGAAATTTGGTACGCATGTGCAATTTGATATATCCTTTAAGAATAGGTATTAAAAAATATAGGGCTACCATTTAAAAAATTGTTGATGACGTCATATCTCAAATTTGGAACACGCTGTATAAAATTTTGTCAGATGGAAAAGTGGGCAATTTAAAATGCTAATCGACGTGTCCGAGCATATTTCCGGAAAAATAATAAATTCACCTTACTGAATTATGTATATAACCGATAACCTAGCGGAATTAAAATCACTAAATTATCGTTACTGAACTTGACATTCGATTAAATTTATTATGGTACGAATGATGTGACATTCCAAATGACGAAAAATTAAATAAAAGTTTAGATAAGCCATACACGGTTATTATACATTTAGTGGATGTTGTAGAAGGCACTGTCTCACAATAAAACAACAAGATTTAGTATTCACAAGCAAAAAATAACAAAACATACCATATTATAGCCACCTCTGCAACTCCTTCTATTACTATTACTAGCTTCACGCTTAACTATTTCAAGCGGTCTTATCCTTATTTCAATAAGAGAGACACACAATTCTGAACAGACCCAAATGACAGTTGTTTCTTATTGGGTGAAAGCAAGGCAAAATCACATTATGCAACGTTCTGTTATTGTTGTCCACTGTCAAATATTCTGACATTGTTTATATATACACATTTAAAGCTTAAATGAATACAGTTAACATTTCAGTGTCAAGATTGAGTGACGAGTTGTAATGACATTAGGTGTCGCTTTTGGAGAATCGCTGACGAGATGGAATGGATCGAAACCACGTGACCCGATTCTAATGCTTGATGTATTTTCATTGCACTTGTTCGTATGCTGATTTCCAACATACCATGAGCGCCCGGTAGAGGCATTTTTCGATTTTAATGTAAAGTAAAATAGAGCACAATAATAGGACTAATGTGCAGATCGTGACTAAATGTTTCAAAAGAACTTCCAGTGAATTGTCATTACTGTTTGACTTTATAGTTCATTTTAAACGTTTAGAAAACGTTAAGGGTTTGTTGATCTAGTCCTACTGAATGAACTAATCATTTAAGGGAACAGTCCGTGACCAACCTAATCAGTAAAGTGAGTCAAGAAAAACATTGTAATAAAATGTTTTTCTTTTAATATAATAAAACGCAGTTAATTTTATAATATGTAATAGTCATTTATTTTGAAAATAAAACAAAACGCAAAATTATTTAAATACTATTAGATACAAATTAATTCCACATAAAACTTATGTTTAAATGAAAAACTATTTTTACAAATAAATTCATTCACTTTCATTGCCGCTTTTTGGCGGACTGGAAGCTCTAGAACCACTTCTCGATCTGTGCTCCGAACCGGATCTACTATGTGACCTAGATCTACTTCTAGATTTAGATTTATTACGGGAAGGTGACCTACTTCGAAACGGCGACTTGGATCTACTTCTAGACTTCGATCTACTTCTTGATTTGGATCTGCTTCTCGATTTGGATCTGCTTCTCGATTTAGATCTGCTTCTCGATTTGGATCTGCTTCTCGATTTAGATCTACTTCTCGACTTGGATCTACTTCTCGACTTGGATCTACTTCTCGATTTTGACCGACTCTTTGATCTAGATCGACTTTTAGACCGCGATCTGCTTCGACTATGTGATTTAGATCTGCTTCTCGATCTAGACCTACTTCTCGATTTTGATTTGCTTCTCGATCTCGAATGACTTCTAGATTTCGATTTACTTCTCGATCTAGATCTGCTTTTCGATACAGATCGACTTCTCGATTTCGATTTACTCCTTGATCTAGATCTACTTCTTGATTTCGATCTGCTACCGGATTTAGATCTACTTCTAGATCTAGATCTGCTACCAGATTTGGATCGACTTCTTGATTTCGATCTACTTCTGGATCTAGATTTCGATCTGCTTCTCGATCGACTTTCTGAGCTAGAAGAGATCCTCCTCTTCCTACCTTGACCCTTTCCTTCGTCGCCACTTTCATCTCCGCTGGCTATTTTTAATTTATCATCATCGCTATCATCTTCGCTTGTTGATATAGTAGCCTTAGAGACGATTCTACTTTTTTGTTTAGCAGAAAGTCCGTCGTCATGTTTCGGTCTCCCTTTCCCTTCTTTGACACCTTTCTTGCGATTCTTCTTCGATTTTGGTCTATCGGAATCAGAATCCGATCCGCGATCTCTGTCCTTGCGTTTGCGTCCTCTCCCACCGCCTTTTCTATCGCTACTCCTCTTCCGTTTCTTTGGTGGTCTCTCTTTATCGCCTTCACCGCCAGCTTCTCTATTTTCAACATCACTTCCAGAATCGCTGATGTATTGGTCCTTTCTACTTCTTCCTTTCTTGGCAGTTTTTTCGTTAGGCATCTCGAGAAATACCAACGCATTTTTGGTCTTTTCTTTGTATTCCTGTCTGACTTGCAGTAATTTCTCTTTGTTGGCTTTCTTTTCTTCTTCCAATCGTTTCTGCTCTTCTAATTGTTTCATTTTGAAGGCTGTGCGCTCATCTTCCTGTTTCCTGCGCATCTGTCGTTCTTCTTCGTCGACTCTACGAGCTCTAGCGACGTGGTATTGGGCTTGAGACAGTAAATCCTGGCATTGTCGAGCTTCCAAACCGGCTAAAGTTACGTCATATCGCATTCTATCACCATGTACTGAGAGGTAGCTGAAATATCTATAGAAAAAAATAATTTGGATTAGATTTTAAAAGGTAATGGTGATAACTTACTTCAATGATAACCCTAACTCGTGCACAGCTTGCAATACAGTTTGTAACGTTGATTTTTCGTCCTTTAATATCTGTGTAGCCAATCTTTGTAAAATCAACGCTATGTTATATAATAAAACCGTATCTTGCGGAGCTACTCTCCTAGCTTTTAATAACACCATTTTTGCATCCTTTAATTTTCCAGCTTTGAAATAAGCCCGCGCTAAATACTGCAGTCCTTCAACGTGGTTGTATTTATAAAATTTCTTTAAACAATTTTCATACTAAAATAATAATTTAAATTAATCAATGTTTAAAGAATATTGTTGCTAAAAAAATTCACCATTTGTATAGCAGAAACGTGTTGTCTTTGTTCAACATAAATATGTGCTATATTCAACCAGACATCGCAAAATTCTGCTGTAGCTTCACGAACTTGAGCGAAGATGTCTCTGGCTTCGTTCACGCAACCTTTATGCGCCAAAACAGCGCCGATTCCATTGGCAGCCCAAATGTTTTTCGGATCAATCTTCAGAACTTGTTTATACATCGCCAAGGCACGTTCTTGATGTCGTTTCTCCCTCTCCTTATCTTTGGTTGGTTGATGTAAGGTTTGAAGCCACACATTTCCTAAAGCGATTAAGGAATAAGAGTCTTGAGATGTGGCAGGATTCTACAATCGGAAATAAAAGTATTAGTAATATTACAAGAGAGAGAGAGAGAGAGAGAGAGAGAGGGGGAAAGCGAATTATTACCTTTAAAACTCTTTCGTATTTCTTCTGTCCAGGACCCCATTCATTCTTGGCTAAATGTAAATTACCCAAAAGAGACCAAGCATCCGGATGTTCAGTATTAATTCTGAGCGCTTCTTTAAACCAATCAGAAGCTTCGTAAATCTGTCCTTTATCTCTAGCCATACAACCCAATCTCAAATAACAATCAACATAATTTGGATGCTCCTTCAAGATATCCTTGTATAATTTTTCAGATTTATCGAACAGGCAAAGCGCCTCATTTAATCTGGCTAAATTGTAAGTCGTCGTAACAGATATCGAATTGTAATACTGAGGATCATGTTCGGCTTCCACTTTAGCCCTGATTAATGCCTCTTCTAGATACTTCTTAGCCTCTTCTAAGTTATTTAATCTTCAATAAAAAAAATTATATTACGAAACAATTTTACAAGAATTATTTTATTTAATTACCTGTAATGTAAAGCTCCTACATTATTCAATATTTCAGTTGGAATTTCAGCTTGTACATCCTTTTTCAAGATCTTAATGGCAGTTCCGTAGGCGTTTAATGAACCTTGTAAATCGGATTGTTCCAAAATTTGCGCTAATTCAATCCAAGCTTCTATATCATCAGGAAATTGTTCCGTCACCTTTTTCAAATGACTTTTAGCAATATCACGTTTAGATTGTGATGTCGAATTTGCATACAATGAGCCTAAGATTTTCATCGTTTCATAATTGCCTGGTTGAGCTTTTAAAACTTTCTCGAAGCATTGAGCCGCCTAAATGTAGAAAATTATTCTTTTAATAAATCCGAAAGTTTTATTGTGAGATACTTACATTCTCGGAATCCCCTCGATAAATGTACATCTGTCCTAATCCAAAATGTGGTAAAACAAAAGCAGCTGGTGCAAATTGAGTTGCCTGATAATAATATTGAAATGCTTGATCGTAATCGCCTTGGACATGAAAAGCTCTCGCTAATTGATAACAGCTTTCAGCACGCATTGCTTCATTTTCTGTATTGTGAAAAGCATGCAATGCAAGATGTTGGACTTTATTATAATCCTAAAAATGAACGCTAATTAATAATTTAAAGCGAAGACAAACGGATATTACCTTTTTAAAGAAGAAATGATTTGCTAAATGATTTAACACCATCGGATTTGTAGAATCAATCGTATAAGCTTTTGATAACATCCGAACACCATCTCGAATTGATTCCGGTTGCTGTTGATTCAATTTTAAAATCGCTAAACCGACTAATGCACCTACACATTGCGAGTCCAATTGTAACGCTCTCTCGAAAGCTAACCTTGCTTTTTCTTGGTTATTCAGCTTCATAAAACAGTGACCCATACCTAATCTGACAGCTGCGGGACAATTTGGATTCGTTCGTAATGCCTTTTTATAAAATGCTAACGCTCCTCGAAAATCTTTTTTATTATACGCAATACACGCCTTTCCTAACAATGAAGGGATATTATTTGGGCTTTGATTTAATACGAAATTAAATTGGGCATCAGCTTGTTCCATTTTATCACCTTCGAGGAGGCAAAAATATGCACGACCCAATAAATGATTCTAAAAGGTAATTATACTAAAATCTCTTTAAATGTGATAGTGTTGACATACCTGATCGTACATAATAATTTTATCAGCCGTCGTATATAATAAGGTAGCTTTCGTAAACAAATCCCTCTTTTTATCTTTATTTTTCTCGCGATTTGCTTGCTGCACGTAATATGCAGCAAGCATATCGAGGGCTCGCATCTGATCCTTTTCATAATCACGATAAACAACATTCGCATCCGTTCGAGAATCTTCCAAGATACGTATGAAATCATTTATCTTGTTTTGTTTGTAATACTCAAGCTAAAATTTAGATTTTCGATTTACACTATTAAACATGTAAACAGTAACGTACAGCTAAGGTGACCCATATGTTTAATTGGGCATGTTCCTGCCTTAAAATTCCTAAAACTTCTTCACCATCTGGTAACTGATCGAAACAAAGTTCTATCACCTGTAAAAGTAAAAGCGAATCGCGTGTTTGTTGTTGACTATTGCAAGAAATATTTACCTCATCCGTATCACGAAGAGGGATTTCGATAGAACCAGCCATGGTGATGGTTTTGTTACACAATCAATTGATTAACTCATGTTTATGCGTTTTAAAGGTAATATAATATGAACTAAAATAAAAACTTATAACCGTAAACAAGAACCAGTTGTCAAAAACTATGGAAAATCGAATAAAAAATGGAGATGTGGTCTGAAGTTCGTGTACGTTAGGTAGCTTGCAGGAATGCCAATAGTACAAATTAATAACCCTAGTGGAATTGAATAATAGAATTTTGGAAAAGTATAAAGTGTAAAAATTTGAAATTAAATTGTTTTTTGATCGTGGTTTACTGATTTTTTGATTTATTTTTAATTCATATTAACGTTATTTAATGTAATCTTAAAAGATAGTTTGGTTGGTAAAAAAATCCTCACTACTGCTCTATTATAATAATAACTATTTTATTTAATTAATGAGATAATTGCATTAACATTTTTGTAATAAAATAGAAAACAACAACAAAAAGATATATATCGAACTTATACTATGTAAGGAATCTACAGGCCATTCGGAAACCTTATTCCTATTAGATTAAATCGAAGGTTATTCCAGGAATTTTTAATAAAGAACACTATCATATCGTTAAATCAATTTTATGTTAGGTTTATCTTTTTGTTTCCATAAAACTTCGTAGGGTATCGTCCTCGTATTTATACGACGGTATTTTCTAAATAAGACGTTTATTGACTTTATACTTTCATTGATGAAAATGGATGGCTGAAAGTTTCACAGAAATTTTTAGAAAATTAGGGTTTTCTAGGTACTGAAATATTAATTTGATTTAAGTAATTGCTTCAGAATATTTTCATCTATTATATAATTTTTTGAAACCTTTATGATCATTTTTGTTTACTGTCTATTGCCCAAACTTCTTAATTTAGCTTGTTTATCCTGTTGGATTCGCCAATTTGTTTACTAATAGCTAACATTCGGATGGGAAATCGGAAGCAATACATAGAACGTTCGGATATGATAAAGTGGTCTTGGCAAGGTCGACTATTAACCCAGTAAATGATAATATTGGAAGTTCGGCTTTAGATATATGTATTATGTAATAGATACAAGATATAAACTGCTATTCATTATTCTTTTTCGGCAAAAATCGACCTATTTTTTTGTTATGTACAAATTGATAAATGGATTTACATATTATGTCTGGGAAGTTAATGATATGTTTTTAAAAATAAAGAAAATAAGGGGAGACAGAATAGTTAATAAATCTAAACGCAATATTTGTTAGATTTTAATTGGATATTTTTCACAATTTGAATACTATTGCGGCTTATTGGGTAGAACTATCGAACTATTTCTGTTGAACTGTCAAATTATTCGATTTGACAATTAACTGTCAAAATATATTTGACACCTGCCAAATTCTAAATTCAGTTATTTTTCATAATGTTGTGTTGTGACATCGTAGCTATACAAAAACTTCCGACATCTCAAATTATGAAAACAGTTAATTTTCGTAG
Organism: Holotrichia oblita; assembly: GCA_023690525.1. Lineage (NCBI taxonomy): Eukaryota > Metazoa > Arthropoda > Insecta > Coleoptera > Scarabaeidae > Holotrichia > Holotrichia oblita. Next base: position 84,351,085 of record CM043021.1, on the reverse strand, counting down.
TCCCACCTGTTATAATTTTTCTAAAATTTGTATAATTACAAAAAAGCGTTTTAATTTCTTAGTGTTTCGGTGAGTGTAATTGAAGAAATGTCTCTAATAGCTGTTAAACAGTAAAAATTGTTTTCTTTTTGCGGTTACGATAAGTGTAGCTGTCAAAATACTTCTAACAGCTGTCATATTGGTAAAAATAGTGTTTTTCCAATTAGTTGTCAAACTACATTAGACAGCTGTCAAATTGGGATAGCTGTTATTTGCCACAGTTTCAACACAGTTCAAGGCTTTAATAGTTAATAAAATACGAAGTAATCTTTTTCAAGTGTCCTGAGTTGGTTCTACTGATTTTAATATGGCAGCACTATATGTAATTTGGCGAACATGTTTATTTATTTTGGTGATTAGGTTTAGATACTATTTATATAATGACAGATGACAGATAAGCGTTGACAGATGTTGACAACACAATTTTGACATTAGACATGTAAATTCAGTATGGACAATTCACGGAAGTATATCCAAATTTTCAGTTATCATGGGACTTTTTTGTTGCCAACTCAGGGCAGTTCAAAATGATTACTGCGTATTTTCAATAGCTGTCAATCAATAGATATATAAATATAGATTACAATTTTTCTAAATTCTATCAAACTAAGAAATACTTATTTGCTTATTGCTACGATGGACGTAATAGTTAAAATAATTCGGACAGTTGCTAAACTGTGAAAACATTAACTTTTTTAGGACTTTTAATAGATGTAATTGTCAAAATATTTCTGACGGCTGCTTAAACTGCTAAAGATATATATTTTTCCATATTTGACAATTAGCTGGTAAACTATATTTGGCAGCTGTCAAATTGTTAAGCAATTATTTTTCAGTTTAAACACTGCCCGTAGCCGTTATAAATTTTCCAAAACGGTGAAACTATAAATACATTTATTTTCTTACTGCTTCGGCGGATTTACTAAATAGATAAAATACTTGTAATAGTTGTCAAACTGTAGAAACCGTCCCTTTTTGCCGTTTTAATAGGTGTAACTGTATAAATGTTTCTAAATAGATGCCAAATTGCTTAATACAGTATTTTTTTTAGATTTGACAATTTGCGAGGAAACACATTTGGCAGCTCAATTAACAACAGTTATTTTTCATGCCCGATATGACAGTTAAAATACTTCTTAATAGCTACTAAGCTGCAAGAACAGTTATTTCTTGCGTGTTAATAGGTGTAACTGTTAAAATACTTTTAATAGCTGCCAAATTGGTAAAGACAGTATTTTTTTCAAATTTGATAATTAGCTGTCAAATTATATTTGACAATAAATTGTGAAATTATATAAACAGTTAATTTTTTCCGTTTAAACAGATATAATAACTGTTATAATTTTTCTGAAAGCTGTGAAGTTGTAAAAAATATATTGACAGATTGTAAAAATTGCTATTTTGACGGTTTTAACAGTCGTAACTGCCAAAATAGTTGAGATTTGACAATTATAGATGTAAAAAAATATGATAACTGTGAAATTGTAAAGTCCTTTATTTTTTTGTATAATTTTCAACACGGTTATCTTTACTAATTTGATATTTGTAACTATCAAAATATTTATGACAGCTGTCAAATTGTGAAAAATAACCACTGTGAAATCATAACATCGCGCGGAATTAATAATTTGGTTTGTTAACTTTTTTGGAGAAACTGTATGAACTATAATATCTTAACCGATTATTAAAACCGAAATATCAAGTTTTATTTTTTCCTATATATGCTTATCATTGCCATTTAATTCGCCGGTATTTCAGATCATATTTGTCAGTCGTTTTGTTAAGTCAGCTACAAACGATATCAGGTGATAACGAAGCCATTCAACAACGAATAATACGACACCCTTTTGACATTGATGTACACATCTGTCTCGCCAATCTTTTGTCCCCAACAATCAATTTTTTGTTGTGCGGCGCACTCGATATCCCATTTATTCCGTTCATTATCGTTCAAAATAGAAAGAAAGCTAAAACAAAACGACAACAAGGGAATATCTCGGCAGGGTCGCAAGGGTGTATAAACAAAAGCAAAACTAGGAAAGATCAGAACGCGCCTTGCTTTATTATTTAGTTATTTTATTAGTGGATAGCGTGTGCTTGGTAGCTTTGGAATATATTTAAAAAGCTGCGCGCGGGGGAGGAGCAAGTATAGGGAGGAGACACCATTGACGACGAGGGTGAGCGTCCCCTAACAGCGTCGTGGTCGGCGTCGTTCTTCGTGAGCGTCCCACATTCGCGTCAAACACTTCGGTACGCGGACGTCTCCACAGTGCAGAGTTTTGAAACTGACGCGTTCGGAAAAGCGAACTCGTAAATTCCTGCGGTATAACGCGGAAACGCATCAGGACGAAAGGACTCCCGTTCTTTTTGTTATTGTTTCAGATTCGCCGCGACACGTGATAATGCTTTTGCTTTTGATCTAGCGTCTTTTTCACTTTGGCTGAGATTACTCAAAGCGACAGGTCGTCGTGGAACACGCGTTTTTTTTTTTTGGTTCTTTGTCTCCGGTAACTTTTAAGTGAATTTTCCGGGTTAGCAAGAAGAAGATATCTGCGCAGAATTTGGCGTTCGAGAAACTTTCAAACAAGTAAGTTTTCGTACTTTTTAGGATAGTTTTACGACGCAATAGAGGAATATGTTTTTTTCCCTAAAATTTTGTAATCACTGTTATTAAATTAATTAAAAATTAATTTATTCCAGACCATAAATTATTATATTTTTGTTTAAAATACTTCTTCACTGGAAGAAATTGACATTTAATATATGTCAAATAATAACTGTCAAAAAAAATATCGTTAGTGTTGATTTGAGGCAATATATTTGATGTAATATTCTGCAATTTTAGGGTAATTATTGATTGTACTTAATGTCGATTACACATCGGTCTGTTACAAAAACTTCATTTTTTAAGCGTTGAATATGGAGAATTCTGTTGGCCATCGATTTTGACTAATTCTTTCATCGTAATGTAGATTAGTTGCAAATAGATAGTATTGTCGAGGACGCCACTGGATTTGTCAATTCTACGCAGTAATCGTTGGAATCCCTTAAATTAAATCCAGAGACAAACAAGAGGGGACACGGGAGATGAGCACACGCTATTGAATTTATTACTCGAAAAAGAAAAAAGTGACCTTCAGCTTTTACGTGAAATTAGCGAATTAAAATATTATTTAGGAACGTTTATCTTGTGCGAAATCTGCACCTGATAAAGTGACATTAATTAAAAATGAAAAAAAGTCAACAAATTACTTGTCTCGAATTTTATTTATTGGGGTTCTATACTCAAAATTCAATCTACGAGAACTGGTATGGTTAGTCTTCTCCACTGACTATAAAATCCTGACAATAATAATGATCCTCAATGGTTCTGGTTCGCTTAATCCAAATCTAAGGCTGGGTTGGATGTTCTTCAGCCTTCTTGACTTTCGGTGATTTATCTTCCGGAATAACTTGGTGGTGTAAGAACTGTTGATTGATTGATTGAGTGATTGATTGATTAATTGCTATCAAGGCAGGGCAGTCTCTAATTATCCCAAACACTGCGGCCCACTGGGCCTATTGTGTTATTCCTGCCTTGATTCCATTTTACTCAAACAGGTTAGTTCCCTCGATCAGGTTTAGAAACCTATTTGGTAAATCTTTCTCCACTGGTAGATCAAATGCGATTTGCAAAGTAACCCTACGTTGACTTAGTGACACGCATTCGAAGATGATATGAAAGGCTGTTTGCTCCTCCTCATTGCAGAGTCTGCATAGGAGTTCATCTTTATAGATCCCCATCTTGTGCAGATGACCTTTTAGACAGCCGTGTCCTGTTAATAGACATGTCACTGCCCTAAGCTGAGTCCTGTAGTAAGTCAGCAGTTAGTCGTTGTGACGGTCGTTCCATCATCCGTTTGCTGTGTTTTTGTCCAGCTACATGGTTCCAATTTAGTTGTAAGAACTATTAGTCTGCTAGCTGTAATTTCTTGGGCACCAAAAAATTTGGTAAAGTCTCAATTACATTGTCTTTAATATTGTTTGCCTTAACATTTTGGTTCTAATAGTTTTTATAGTTTATAAAACAACGTGAGTTTTGCTTTTTCAACCAAATAAACACAATTTGCTGGCAATGGTAAACTGCCAGGTCAAAAAGTTTTCTGCAACAATTTGTAATAATTTATGTTGGTAGTTAAATTTCTAGCGATCATATTTTTTGTTGTGATCTTTGGTACGCTATACAAATTGTCAGTTCCACCTGCCAGAACCATTTATAGCATCTAGAACTAGTACCAGTTTCTATATAATTACAAATTCATCTCTTGTTTGGCCAAAATCGCAGAGGCCATCATCCTGAACAGGTTGAAGCAAGAACTTTTTGTCCATAACTTTATACAAGACGAGCATTTTCCGACTTTCAACTGTTCAGGGTGACGGAAGCCATCCCCAATTCCATCAAGACACGTGAGACAATGTGTACGGTCTTCCTGGATATTAAAAGGGCATCGAGATCATTCTCCGTAAAGGTCAAAGCCTCGATTACGTCCTCAAGATACGTAGTCGTCGGCGTTCCTCAACAATCTCTTCTGGCACCAATGTTATTCCTAATTTATATGTCTGATCTAGCTAAGACTCCACACGTGCAAATTGCGATTTATGCGGATGATACTGCGGTAAACGCCTCATCACGTAATGAAGAGGTACTTTGCAGACGACATCAGAGCCAAATCGGCGCCGTCGTTGGTTGGGGGGCGAAATAGAGACCCAGTAACAAACTCAAACTCCCCCACGTCACTATCTTTGTGAGAGACTTCAGGTTGCCTTGGAGCAACTCATTTTTATATTTCGGAGTCAGATTGGACAATATTGATAGAATCACAAAAAGATTACTATAATATTATGCTCAAGAAGATCTACGTCACTTAAACTCAAGATGTTACTGTTCATAACATGTCTCCGACCAGTTATGATATGTAGGGCCCTATTGTGGTCCAGTCTGGCAGAGACTCATCTAAAATAAGCTTGAGGTCCTTAAAGGGTACCAGGGTACGTCCAGGAATGTTTAATTACGCACGGAGTTACAAATTCCCTCTAGACAGGACTTCGTAATAACATTGGCAACTAAGACGCTGGATAGAACCTCTACTTCAACGAACTCGCTGGTCGCCCATGTGGCCGGACTGGACCCAGACAGACCCCTTCCTGAAGTGAAGGTGAGAAGATTATTGAGTATCATGAGCTCAACAAAGCGTTGGAGATATCCACATAGGAGTAATTTAGAACCAGCAGAGAGCGAGGACCCCATCCTCTACATCCCAGACAGCGCAATACATCTTATGGATGTCTTATTTAGGTCTGTATTATGTCTGAACGTCTAAAGATATAAAAAAGACATCTTATGGACGTAGTTTTAAAGACGTCTTCCCGAATATTGGACTCAGACATCTTATGGACGTCTATAAGATGTCTTTGTGCTGTCTGGGTCTGCTGTCATCCATCTAATGCCAGAAGGGCCTTCATAAACGATGAAGGGATTCGGAATTGACCCCTAGAAGAGATAAGCAGGATCATAATTTATTTAACCTATATTTAAATTAAAAATTTTATGTTTAATTTAAATATAGGTATAACCTGCACCTCCACGTCGCATTTGATCGTTCCCAATGAACCATTGCGCGTCCAATATTAGTTTTTTTTTTTTTTTTCTGAAAAACTTCTCGATTTTTGTTTTGGCTATGTTTGATTATGTTAGGGCTTCTTAGGTTAGTTAAGATCTTTGAAATACCAGGTGGAGTAGCAAATTGGTTTTGGCAAGTCTTCGTGTAGGAGTTATGGTCTTTTTATGAACTGACGTACATCTTTTATAAATTCGTATTTCAACAATCTAAATTTATAAACACAAGAATCTACTGCGTTTAGGAACATTTTATGAAGAAAATTGTGAGTATATAAATTGAAAAAATCGTTATTATACAATACAACACTAACATTTTTGTTTATTATCAATGCTATTTCCTTTTTCAATATGTACTTTCTATTTTTAACACTGATCCGCGAAAAAAAAACGGTTTTGTTCGAACAATTTATACACAACAGAACTGGTTTTGTTCGCTGATCAGTGTTAAATAGAAAGTACCTATTGACTCGAGCATGGTAAGCTGAAAATGTTATTTTAAACTTGTTAGAATATCCTCTAAGCCACCAGTGGAAACTGGACTGGAAAAATTCGATATTGTCCAACCTGCTGCAGCATTTAACTGTCATCATTTAATACCTAAATTAAAAAAGAACTCCCCAAGGTACTGTTTCCAGATTGGTTGCTTGTTAGCGAAGAGAGAAAACATTTTCATAATTCAATTATTAATTTTAAATTTCAATTTAGCTTATCTTTTCATATTTTCTTGAGTAAAATTTAAAAGATAATTCTGAATATTTTAAGTAAATACTAAACCTTGACTTGTGGTGCAATCTATGCGTGTGATAGAACATGTAGAAGAAAAATTTCAAATATGTGATTTCTATCTTTCTGATAAGCTACGTTCTGGATGATCATCTTTGATCGACAACGATGCTGTCAAGACTCCATTCATATCCATATTTCAGATGAATACCACATGAGTTAAGTGAGCAGAATTTGAATGATCGAGTCATCATATGCACATCTCTTGGGCCGGATGGTAATTGAGGTTGAAAGGTGGACTACCTATAAAAACATCGTCGCCTCTAACACCCAAACCGAAATTGAACCTGAGTAAGAGAGTGTTGTGTATATGGTGGGATATTCGAGAATCAATACATTTTGAGCTGTTGAAACCGAATGAAAAGCTAAATTCGATGAGGTAGGTACTGTCAGCAATTGGATAATTTCAAAACAACACTCCAAGAAAAGGGGCGCCAGCGATGTTCAATAGGATGGACATCATACTGCTTTATGATAATGCCAGGGCAAATCCTGCTTTGGGGACTCTAGAGCTCGCAGAGTTGGCTGGCAAATTCTGTTGCACTCACCCTCCAATTATTACTTTTTTCTTCTTTCTCTCAGTATTAGAATTGAATTATAAACATGTGCACGTATTACAAAATTGATAATTTTATACAAACTTAATTGTTGCGTTAATAATCTTCTCTGCAGAATCTAGGACAAACTGCTATGAAGCTTTAGAACCGAATTAGGTAGATTCTATTGTTTTTTGTTGTTGATAATTTTGCTCTAATCCATTCAAGTTTAAACCGAACACGTATATACTATAAACTTGCAATGTTAAAGTTTTCTACCTCAACGAAGCACTAGATTATTCAAATTGATTTATCCCCTATTAGACTAAATATAAATTTTTTTAATGTTTAAAAATATTTGACGCATAGTTGCCTGTATAAACTAGGTACTCTAGATTTTGTAATTAAAATAGAAACTTGTTGATTAACGATTTAGTTTAAATACTGCTTCCTGATTTTATTCACAGAGGGACTGTATAAAGTTCCTATTATATTGAGGCAAATGTAGTACATATTACCGCTGATGATAATGAAGTCAGTCTCAGATGATCTTCTACGAATCGAGAACCGAATGAAACGAACGGGAGAGAATATAACATTATGCTGTAACTTGTAACCCTTCCAGGCCTGTACATATATTTACATAACCTCCTATTTTACATGTAGTAGTTTGTATTAGTTGTACAAGACTAAATAAAAATAATATAACATTCATGAATATTATTAAACTTTAACTTGTCGGAATTCGACAACTTTAAGGTCATATCAAAGGGAATTACGCCTCCTGTTTGCAATTCTTCAATTAAGAATTAATTAAGTTATGTTGTCAGTCTTAAAAGATTGAATGAGTGTCAAGGTAGGTCTTCCGTAAAGCAAGGATTATGTAAGATATATCTACCGTGTCACTTATATTACCTTTTTTTAATAGCACTGTCTCCGCAGAGCATAGAATCGGGGTTAGAAATGTAAAAGGTTATTACTATCTTTGCTTTATATTGTATACGTCGTTGTAGTATCAATTCAGTCACATAAACTTGGCTGCAGAGTTCGGACGTGCCACGTTGCACACATATTTAACTGTCACAATCCGAACAGAGTATTCTACTGAAATTTTGGGATTTAGATTTCTGGTAAGCAACTTACTTGCCCATATTTTACGAGAAGGTCCTGGTATATTGAATGTATGTTATGTATGTTGTTAGGTCAAGAGGGTCGGTACAATGAAGTGCCGTATTTAATTTGTGAATGGGATAACAGCTATATAGAGCCCTTTATTGGACAAAGAAGCAATTATCTCTGTGGCACAGTCTTATACTGGTGTCAAAAAGGCATTGAATAACAATGGAAACTGTTCATATATCTAGTATTTTCGTAGCAGTGGTTCCCAATACGTAGTCCGTGGACGCTTAGGAGTCCGCAAATAATGTCTTAGGGATCCGCAAAATGTACATGGCACTAACTTTGTCTTCAACTTTGAACATGTCTATATTATTACCTCGTAAGTCTAGATTCAAAACATTTAAATGTTCAAACACATCAACCTGCTCATCAAGATCCTACCTCAAGAGAGTCATCTTACTCCGGTGTGGATATCAAGCTGCTCATACTATCCTATCCTATCCTAACAATTTGAACTATATTAAGAGTTTTCTGCAAAATTTCAGGTAAGCGTTTGGTCATTAAAGCTTCTCGATGAATACAACATCGCATCTATTTTTCATGTTAGGAGCTACAGCTTTTGTACGAGCTTGAAGATCTGTTTTGTATCCAGCCATGGATTTTGATCCATCTGTGAACAAACTCATACACTTCCTCCATGAAATGTTATGTTTACTAGAGGAGTCATTCAACTCCATGAAAATATCATCTGCTGTTAAGTGGGGTATAGTTCACATGAAAACAGCATAGCATAGCTCTCATTCAATTGAAGAGCAAACATGTCACACTTACAAAGCCTAACCAGCATGACATTTGCAGATGTTATTACCCATATCAGTCATTTGTCTTTGGGCAGTAGTGTTTGAGAGTGCGACAGTACATACTTACTAGCTTAGCGGATGCATCACCCAACATTCTTTTGCAAAGAATTACCGCTGACGGCAATCGTGTGGTTTTTACTAGATTTTGCAAAAAGCTGCGATACCTCATAACATATATAAATGTTGGAAAACATCGAGTAGAGAGAAAAATGCGTAAATTCTTATTAAGCAATGAAATGCCGAAAACCGCAAATATATCCATAAGAAAAATAAGAGTTTATTTAAAAGTTTGCAGTAATAGAAAAACACTACTGTCGTGGGCGTTCTGCACGGCAATATATTGCCAGCGATTTAAGTATCCCAAAAATGTGGAGAATCTATAATTTAGAAGTAGCCGAACCTCTTAAAGTCAAGCTGAGCTGCTTTCGACGTATTTTTATTCCAAACTCTAACATAGGCTTTAATGCACCTCAGATAGATGTTTGCTCTAAATGTTTAGAATTAAAAAAGCAACTTAAACATGCCAATGGCCAAGAAACTAATATTGGATTGATGACTAAACAACGCATCGACAAACTAAAAGCAAAAGCATTCTTTGAAGCTGTAAGAAAGATAATTTATTGACACTCTCCTATGGCTGTGGTAAAAATTTTGTATTACCAAAAATACCAGATCAGATTACTTATTACAAAAGACAGCTTTACCTGTATAATTCTGCATTTGTTTCTCGTTCTTCGGGGTAAAGTTTAACAATTGTTCGTCTTATTTCTTCTTATTTCTGATGGTTGCGGTGGACAAAACAAAAATATATGCATGATAGAAAACACAAAGCTCGATAATGTTAACGAACTACTAAGCAAACATTTTGGCGATCAATGGGTACAAAAAAGTGATATTTTGGATCTTCAGTATTATAAGAAAGTACACACACAAAACGTTCCAATGAATGATGAGACAGAGACCACCGATGGTGAATCTATTTTATGCCAGCTACATGAAGATGATGGCCAATTTGTTTACAAATATAAAACACAATACATAGATATACTTGTAAATGTTTTAAATACTCTATGATAATTTTCTGGTCTTTATTCTGTAGAAATAATAAATCCAAACATAATTAAATACAAAAATCTTCTTTATTATATGCAAAACCGGCTAATTCCCACTGTCACTTGCAAAATCGTCTAACTCCAAACAAAAAATGCCTATATTTCTTGAATTTCTTCAAATATCTCGAAATTATGCAGAATATCTAAATAATTTTACGTTCACATCGTTCAACAACTAAATTTTCCACTGTAATACTAATAGAAGCTTTATTAACTCTGTTTAATTGCGATTTTCTCCAATTAATGAAATCTGCAGTTAGCCGGTTTAGCTTTTAGGCGACTCATATATCATATATTAATATTTTGCAGTAACATTTCGGCATAATTTGAGTTCTCCCAGTTTAATTTTAAAATAATCCACTGGCTTCCTTTGGTGCTCCAGATGTTTTGTTTCTAAATGCCGATGGAGTTTTGTAGGCTTCATACATACATAGAGGAGTCCTTGAAAAATTTTTGTTGGTTTGTTAGGAAATTTTTCTGTTTGAGTGAAGCTTGATCATTATTAGTCATCCCCAAATTAGGAAATTAATTTTGGATAATTACTTTAAAACTACTATGATTGTCGTTGGAAAAGCAGTCTGGATTGCTTTCAAAAGTGTAATGAAAAATTGTCCGTAATAGAGGGATGGTCTATCTCTAGGAAGCTGCATTCCTTATTGCATAGTGGCATTGTTGTACAACAGAAATGATTAAATGATTTTCACAAGTTCTTTCTACTATTTATCGTAGTTCCTTTCGACGTATTTTATATGAGGAGGATGTCCTTAGCGTCACAGAAAACTGTTGCCAGCAATTTTCCAGCAGATGGTCAAGTCCTTGCTTTTTGGTTAGCGGTGGAGATCCTTTATGCGCCCATTGCATCGATTCTGATTTTGTTTCTGGGTCCCAGTGACGCATCCAAGTCTTGTCTCCTGCCAAATTTTGTGCCAAAAAGTTAAAATTCTTCTCCAAAGTTGTCAAATGGCTTTGCTTAATTTTTGCTCAGATGTCAACAACCCTGGAATCCATCTGACTGAGACCTTATTTAATGTTTAAATTATCATGTAAAAGATTTATTAGGTTAGGTTGGCTAGGTTGAAGTATTCGTGATGTCATACTGATAGTCGACACCTTCACGCTGTTTTTTTTCACACAAAACACTTTACAAAATGCAAATTGTCATTTGTCACTAATTGACAACTTACGCTCAAAGTCTATCGATGTTTTTTTTTCATGGCGAGGTAACCTAGATCCTTTTTCTAGTTCCCCTCGTATTTGTCACTATCACCAAGCTATTTCGCTGTAATCTATCCCGAGTCGATGTTTGAAATCAGCGAATGAATGTCTGTGGAATTTGCCGCTAAATCCCTTAGAAACTTAAATGAATCAGCAGCATCTAATGGACGAGAAAGAAAATGATCGATAATGTGGTTAAGCCAGCTGATTATCACCACCGTTTTGTTATTAAAATCATCACAAATCACTTAAATATGATTTGGTTGAAAGAGTTCTATACTTACCATACCATTTGTCCCATGATGACAGTTTCACTAACGCTATTTCAGTTTATATTATCTTGTGTTTAAAGGTGTTAACGATGGCTATACATATTTTATGAACAGTAGAAGACCAATAATTTTATTAGTATGGAAGTTTAGGAAGATTAATTCTCTGCCAGTCAAGGCTCGTAGCAGTAAACTACATTAAATATTGATAAGGTAATGTTTCGATTTATACCTCTAAAGCTAGGTTTCTATTTTTGGTTTGAATTTATATAGGTTTTATATAAATGAAATCTATTCTACTGTAAAGAACCGGTCCATTTCCTTCAAGAATAAGATTTATCAATATTACATGTATTCACCCCTGGAAATCTCACGTATTTTTCCCGAGGATGCGTTATTTTCAATTTTAGAAATTCATTTGTTGCCACCGGAGTCCAATAACATAACGGAATGAATGAAATACCGCTGTGATGGTTTCCGTTCTTTCTCCCTTAATACCTTTCCTGAACTGTCGCCATTCTACAGAATGGAAAAAAAAAAAAACCTTCCGTCTCCTCAAATGAAAAGATATTCTCGTTGCTATGGATAGGAGCTGTAAATATTCACATTACTTGCCGTACGATACTACCTACCTTATATATTCTAATAATTGCAAGTACTGCACTATACGAAGACTCTGATATTTGTCCGAAAAAGATACATTTTTTTAAATTTAGGCTGATATTTCAGGTGAATAATTTAACGTGTTCGGAGTCTGGTATTTAACTTTGTTAGCCCTGAGGGATGCTAGATTGAATGAAATAATAACAAGTGTTATTTACATTTCATTTAAATTTTAAGAATTCCTTACTTCGTTATGTACTTAATTTAAGGTGTAATTTTTCAGGTAGAAAAGTTGTGTGTGGGAAGTGAAATGTTTCGGAATCTGCTTTTATTTCTCTTATTAGTACTATATATATTTTGAGATGCCACAAAACTAATAGAGAAGTTAGAGCTGGCAACACTGCATTTTTGAGTACTACCATTCTTAAGTAGTAACCTCTGATTGTCGGTTGAGTCGCTGCTGTCATAGAGTAAACGTGATAGATGCGATTTATCATCGAAACATGGACTTGTCAAGAGAACATCTACGCGCAATGATCTATTACGATTTTAAGATCGGTTTAAGTAAAGAACAAATTCTTGAAGGATTGCAACTCGTATTTGGTAATGAAAGTCCTTCACGTGCAATAGGAAACAGGACATATGTTGCAAAATCAAAATGTGATAATACCATCGTGAATTATAGACAATAGCTTATTTATATTAATTCGTAAAATTTATTTCTACGTTATGTCGTTCCAAAAACTACTCGATTAAAATTTTCACAATTTCAAACGGAATAATAAATGTGCCATTTTTACATCACTAGTCTAAAACCATGGGAATATTTTATTATTAACAGTTGGGGACAATGTCGTTTGTTGGCAATACTGCTAGCTAGCAACTGGATATAAATATTTGAAGCAAATATTTAGTTTGGCAACCCTGAAACATTTCTAGGTTAGAATTACTTACAAAGGGCTTCTGTTTGTTCTAAGGCTGGACATATTGTCCTTTAGCCTTCTAGGCACTTTAAACGCGGCTTTGCATCTAACCGCCCGGATTTGATTTCTATCGCGGAAATTATAACCTCTGCAGGTGGACGGCCAAGTCGGCGGCCGGACATTAGTTCCTCATTTCCAGGATCCTGCGCGTGAGGACATGAGGTGGCTGTCTGTCGGGGTCTAACTCCCCCCAAGTGCCGGATCAGCGGATTCTCCGACCTAGAGACCCTCTAAAGAGTTCCCCTGGCCAGCGCCAGCGCATACTTGCACAGAGGCGGTATGTTTAGATAGCGATGTATTTGAACATTCGTGACAAACCAGGATGCTGCGACTATGATACGTAGCACCCGGTTCTGTTGGATGTTACGTTTCTTAACTTGAGATTTGCTGGCACTGGACCAGGTCAGGACACCATAAGTTAGAATAGGTCGGAGAAACACCTTGTAGATTAGTAGTTTAATACTTAAGCTCAGCGAGCTTTTTTGACACAAAAGGGGAGCCAGGGCCGCACGCGCACACAGGAATTTCGTGGCAATGAAGGGTTGAAAAACGTTGCCTGAACGTTAGTCTCGTGTCGAGGGTCAGACCGAAGTGTTTGACGATACTTTCCCAAGGTAGCCTCTGGCCCTCGACGACGATGTTCCTTGGGGGAGGATTACGCTTCCTGGAGAATCGGTTAGCCACACACTTATCCGCGTTTAACGTCAACCGCCACTGGGACGGCCACTCGCAGACTTCGTTAACGGATCTTTGGAGTCGTCGACAGACAAAAGCATCGTCTTTGGAGGATGAATAAATAGCGGTGTCATCGGCGTACATCGCCAGTCTTGTGGAGACAGACCTGGGTATATCGCTAGTATACAGAATAAAAAGTTCTGGTCCTAGTAGCGATCTGTGCGGGACACCGACGTGAATATATTTCCGGTCGGAAAGCTCGCCTACCATGTTTATTGAAAAGGTCCTGCCAGAAAGGTAGGACCGAATGAGGACTATCATATTTGTATTGATACCAAAACTGCCCGTTTTGAAAAGTAGCCCATCGTCCCACACCGAGTCAAACGCATGTGGAATGCCTCAGCTCCAACGCGTTACGGACCTCCTCCGTAAGTCGGAGGAGTTGGAAGTCCGCCGACAAGCCCTCCTTTGCTCATCAAGTAAAAGATTACCCTCGACGATAAATTCACGCAATCTTGCTAAGATAACTGACTCTGCAATTTTCGATAAGTTCGAGAGGAGACTTATCGGCCTAAGAATTACTTACACCGTGTCCGTAAATGCTTGAAGCTGACGTCTGTCAAAATGTATGCAATATCTGTGCTTAAAGTTTACCACCCTGAGAATGTCAGTTGCTTTATTCCTCTATGGCCATAGTCGCACATCTGTGATTTTGTTGGGTTTGTTTTTTTGCCATTGCAATGGTTTTATGGTTGTAATTTTTTATAATTATTAATTTTAATTAGCAATAAGCGTTTCCAAAAGGAAGCATACTGTGTTTGATTTTAAGAAACAATTTTAATAATTATGCTGAAAGTAACTACCGCGTGGGACGCTAATGTTAATTCTTGCGATCGAAATCAGATGTAGTGTGACAAACTTAACCAAAATTTGACAGTAGCTGTCAGCTTCAAACATATACGGACACCCGATACGTGAATCATTAATGACTTCTACCCTGTCAAATTTTTGACACATTTGAATTTAAAGATCAGGCATGTCAACATAAAGTTTTAAAGTGTTTTCTTTAGGAAGATTGCCAACACTGCTCTAGTTTAAAAATGAACTTCAAATTGTGACAGCTGTCAGAAACGAACCTAAATTATTGAATTGGTCGAAAATTAGATTAATGATTGCCATCATAGATTGTCACGTCAGATATATTTTCATGGTAGCCCATAACTGAAAGAGAAATATAAATCGAAATTACAATTGAACCAACACAAAAACTACTCTATGGTACTAAAACGAAACTTTAAACATTACATATTTGTATCTCAATAAATAATAAAGATATAGCAAAATAAAAAAATACGTGTTCATTTTTTTTAAATTCATCTACATAATATGTGATTATAGTATATAATTTGAAGAATGTTCATGTTCCCCATTGTGTTTCGCTTGTATACCGAATTTAAAAGTGGACGGATATCGCTTTGTGAGGAGGAACGTGTTGGTAGGCCCTGTACTTTAGTTATTGCTGGAAACATTGAGAGAGTGAGATATATGATCGACGAAGATCTAAGATGCACCTATCAAGCGATTGAAGCGTTTTTTTTGCGGATTTATGAATTCGCTCTAAAAAGTTACAAAAACATTCTTTTATGAAATGAGTACCTTTTACCTTTTCTAATTCAAATTTTGAGCCAACTTTCTAAACCAATAAAGCCACTAGAGATATTATAAGTTTGTAAGAGTAATTTATCCTCACCGCCATATAATAGGAAATATTTAATTAATTTTTAATTATCCCAAAACACATTAAGAAAAGCACTTCGAATTAATTTTTATTAGAAATTATGGCACTAATAACAGCTACCTTCTTTTCTTCGGCCGTTAAATAGCGAGGATATAGGAAAGTATATTATATACATTCAACCCGAAGAGAGAAAAAAACTTTCTCATCTCGCCTTTAGTGCCTCTCGTCTGCTTATATTAATAGACTTTTGCCTTTCGCGGTGTCTATACACGCCGAAGCGAAAACCACCTGCCTTTTTCAAGATTCGACGTCGAAAGCGCCGTCCTCGGAAAAACCTCTTAAAGTGCGCAGCACCCTTTTTAAATATATGTAGACGGGAATTAAAGGAAGGGGAGCGACTGTTATTAATACTAATGCACTCGAATGGAGTGCTCTTAATCATAACAATATAATTTTATTTGCATAATTTTAGACGTATACATATTTTAAGAAAGTTTTCGGGAACGAAAACGAGATGTGAAATTCGGTAGATATCGAAACTTCACCCGAGATGATTTGATTATAATAAAAACTTTATAAACGCCTCATTTCATCTGAATATATTTCGTTGTTTTCTTTAAATTATTTTTTTTATTAACGTTGTTGTGTGGTGCAAATTATCTAAAATAGTCCAGGAATTTTACCACCAAAAACGGGATTCGCTCCGCAAAAAATCGTAATAATTGATTTTTCCATTGAATTATTTTAGAGGGTGTCCCCTAAGTATAAAACCAAATTGTGTCGTCCAAAACCGCGTGCGTTAGTCGCCATCTTGAAAAAAACGCTTTTTTGCAAATATCTCGAAAACGTTGAGTTTTACGTAAAAAATTGTAAGACCTTTTTTGTAGAAGATAACTTTTCCCGTCTTTTTTTGTTTGAAACTTTTTCTCTATTGTCAATATTTGCCGAGATATAGTCGATTGAAAAAGATGATTTTTTGTTTTTGGAAAATATCTCGATAATTTTTGGAAATACGAAAAAAAATGTGATTATCGAAGTTGTAGAGCATAACATTTTCTACAATTTTTGAATGAAACTTTTTTGTTGTTCAATCGATAGTTGCTGAGTTATAGCGCACTGAAAGTTGCCGTCAGGTCTAGGAAAACGGCGATTATTGGTAATACGTTGCTCTAGCATGCCAAGAACAAGCGTAATCGAAGAATTTTATAATAGAGACGCTAAATATAATATTTTCCATGAATAGGACGGATATGGGCGATAGGAGGAAAGTTTGCGCAATAAAAACTGTCTGACGAAGCGTTTGAGAAAACATGAAAATGTAGAAAAAAGTTTCAAACAAAATAGACGGGAAATGTTATCTTCTACAAGAAAAGATTCTTACAATTTTCAACGTAAAACTCACCGTTTTCGAGATATTTGCAAAATGCGTTTTTCAAAATGGCGGCTCACGTTCGCGGTTTTGCACACAAATTTGGTTTTATACTTAGGGGACATCCTCTGACATAATTTAATCGAAAAATCAACTATTCGGATTTTTTGCGGAGCGAATATCTAAAAATCCTGGACTAAAAGAAGAATTTAAATTTGTGTGGTGTTGAGTTCGTCGAAGATTGGTAAAATAACCGCTAGAGGCCACTTACAGCTCCAAATTGTCTCTAGGATGTCCCATCAATTTTGAACAATTGAGGATTTAAAGTTAAGGACAAGAAGTTGTTGTTGTAACAATACGGAGTCGAGAGAGAACAAGAATTCGTATAAAAAATGTTAATAATAAAATTAACACTCTTAAAATAAAATAAACACTTGCTTAACTCTAGAATTCCGCCCAGAAAGCAACCACAAAAATACAGCAAATTGAACGGGGAACATAAAAACAAAGGCTGGTAACACAAGTTGATAACTTAGGCCCGGCTTTTAAATCGCTGGTTAACAAATTTTAACTGACAGGTAAACCCAAATTGCTGGCTGATTGAAAAACCTTAGCTTACTCGACTTACCTTACCTTACCTCAATCGACGGTTAATTTTTTCTGTTAACTGGCTGGTAGTTCAGCTTAACTTCAAGTTAAATTGCTAGCTTAGATTATATGTACTTTGACCTGCAGTTAGTTTAAACTGTGAGATCGATAAACACTTTAGCCAGCAGTTTGGGTTTACCTGTCAGTTAAAATTGTTAACCAGCGATTGAAAAACCGGGCCTTAAACGTATCAGTCATAATCATAGATTAGAGAATTTATTTAGTTGGGAATCTATGTAATATATCGGGAGAGCGAGATTGTTTGAACGCATTTGGCAGCTCTGGTTCATGAATATCCCTAACCTGCCACCAAATATCCAACCTAGCATATGACATTCGTAACAGCTATGAAGTTAGCTTATCTAAGTCAGGTATGCCATACTTTGTAATTATTCTTTAAATTTAAAGATAATCATGAAAAAAAAGCCTTTTATTCCCAGACGAAAAAATATATTTTTTCACCTAGAAATCGGGGAAGAAAGACGCACGATTACAGCGCTCTCCCAAAACGCGGCGTTTACGTGAACTACAACTTGTGACGTATGACCCTTGTTTATGTTATCGAAATCAATGGCTTGACTACTTGTGGCTTGTATTCGGACGATTTCTTTTTACTTAAAAAAATTTGTTCACTGCCATGAGGAGAGATGTATCTTTGGCAGAGAAGACTACAGGATATTGTTGTTCTGATCATTTTGATGTAAGTACAAGTACCGAACCTATACGAGTAGTATGGTATTAAAATTAATGATATTCTGCAAGTACATACGTTACAACAATATGTACTCGTATTATCATGCATTTACACAAAGTACTAATTCTATGTATAAATGGTTGAAAAAAGATCTTATATTTGTGTTATTATATTAGTATAATGTCATAACCCTATAATCTGGCTTACAGGTATTCTACGTCAGCTTGCGTTTGGGTCATATGACTTCCTCGGGCATCTTTCAACTCAAAAAATCTCGAAAACCACAAGTCTTTGAAAAAAACAATGTCCTTTATAAAATGTTTAATTCCTGTTAACTTTTAAGAAATCTAGGTTGTCTATTACATACGTATCCATAACAGCGCCACTGCAGGTGTAGTACGGAAACAACATTTCAGGCGGCAATTTTAAAATGAACTTGGGGGACGTCTGGTGACGTATTGTACAGATTCATATACTGATTTATTATATCATATCATGTGTCATCATTGTGCTTATATCTGAGTTTTTATTACTTTATAATTAATATATGTATTTTTTGACCTTTATGTACTTATCTTTTAATTCCTGATTTATTTCCACTTAGAGGTCAATAAAACAATAAATAATTAAATTGGTATTTATTTCCACTTAGAGGTCAATAAAACAATAAATAATTAAATTGGTATTTAATTATTTATTGTTTTATTGACCTCTAAGTGGAAATAAATCAGGAATTAAAAGATTACTTTATAATAGGTTTCTAGTTTAGTTTTGTTTTAATGTGTGGTGGGTGCTTAGTTGCAGTGACTCCGTAAGTTGTATTACTTGTCTGGCTATCAATGCAACTCTTGCGGTGTAGTTTGTTAAGTTAAGTATATTATTTAGGTTTTCTATTGTAATCAGTTACAATTAGTAGTGTAAGACGGTGTAAGTGTGATAAATATGGTATTTAAGTGTTGTGTAGGTACCAAATTGCCAAAACACGAATGACTTTTATAAAATCCATCGATTCCCGCATCTGGATGAGGAAGTAAGAATTTAAACATTTAAAATATGTCATTATACATTATAGCTTATTATAACTGTATAATTGTTGGATTATAAGAATATGTAACGAAAAATTACTTAATATGGATCCTATTAAAGTCAACAAGAATTACCGAGTATGCGATGTCCATGTATTCTATTATGCAAAGTAATTTTTTTTTAATATGGATTCATGACAGATTTAGATGATTTCTTCACAGTAAGTTCTAATAAAAACTGTATATACAAGTTTTGTTTTCTCTCTTAGTTTTATTACTATTTATTTATACAAAGTTAACATTTTCTTGGCTGTTACACGTACATTTGCGACTTATTGCATTTTTATACACTGACTACAGACTGCTTCAACTAGCAGGTACCACAGATAAAAAAGACACATTGACTCCATAAAAGTGTAATATACGTCGAAAACATTATTAAATATCTTTCAACTCTAAATTCATTTTAAAATTGCCGCCTGAAATGTTGTTTCCGCACTACACCTGCAGTAGCGCTGTTATGGATAGGTATTAGGTGTGTAGTATAGGATGGGCCACTTAAAATGATGCACTAGAATTACGGCCAAGCTAAATAAAAATTCAAAACTCCGACCAGGTAAACTTATAGTGTTCGATGAGGAGCACATTTTAATAACAATGTAAATTTTATAACCTTTACGATGACGTCACGCCGAAATCAATTTGCATTTTATTAAATAGCACATGTATGTTTTCTGTCACTGTGTTGTAAGAAGATGGTATTTCTATCACATCACCATCACTTATTAAATATTTTATCCAACTGTATTTGTAATAACAAAGAATGAAATTTGATTATTTAAATTTCGCGGTTTCGAAGTTTCAAGCTTAGTTGACCGAAATTTTACGTAACGCATGTTAATGTGTACCTATGACATTTGTCAAATTTGACTTAAATCACTAGATAATTTTGCTATTTGCTTATCTTAAAGTGTAACTTGCTAAATTTAAAATAGGTATGAAGTGTAAACTACAAAACTTAATAAACTATTTGAATATAATTTCCACACAAGTACTATTTGCGCAACAAAATGACTAAATTGTGTTTATAAAAGTCAAGGGAGTTGTATCGCGCAGTATACGAGCTCATGCCGTCAGCGGCAAATGTTTTTGCACTTGCCGATGCAGATTTAATGCAAGTTGGTCAATAAGTCAAACACTCAGCACCAAATCATTATTTCATAGATAAGTTAAACATTAAAATTTCCATGCTGTCAGTATTGCAGTAAGTTTGTAAAACTATCAATTCAATCAATTGTAATATAATTATTAAGCCAATCTAACAAACATTTTAGCTGAAATAAGGTTACTAATAGGAGTAAAAAAGAATACACAGTCGAAAACACTAGAGAGAAAAGATACAAAACGAATAATTTATTTTGAATGTTTGTCAGTTGCCAAGTGACATTTAATGACAGCCCAATTCAAATTTTGCGTTTTACGCAAATATGCATCAGGTAAATAACAATATTTGCGCGCTTCAAAATTTGAAATATTGGCGGCAATTTCAAAAAGTTGTTGATTTAATTTGTTATTAAAATCGATCATATTTTATACAGTTATACGTTAAAAAATTAGCTGTTTCAGAACTTTACAATAAAAATACCCCATTCCATTTAAATAAATGCAAATTGATTTCGGTATGACGGAGAAAACAAAGCAATACATCGTACAATAAAACTGGTTATTGAAGGAGACGAAATTAACACAAATACCGCGTAACAATAATTTAATTTGCTATAAATTGAACTTTTTCTTCTCTCTTGAATCTCCTGCTCTTCTGTTTTTCTCCTTGAAGCAAATGGAGAAGTTCATTTTCGATAGACATCTAGCTTCTGGCCTCCTTTTCTTCCCAAATAGGTCTAGATGCAAACCCCAAGATGAAACACACCTACGATTTTTCAAAACTTATTTTGCACTAAGGCTGAACTTGTGTGTCCCTAAGCCTTTTAAACGCTGTTGTGTGGCTTCCGTTCTGGCCACAGCGATTGCTTTCTGGTGTTCATTGTATGTCTTATTATTGGAAGCCCTTTCATGGCGGTGTTATGTGTTCACGTCGAGAATTCGGCTAGTGGCGACTTATGGCGGAGGTCTGTCTGGGTCCAGCTCCCCCAAGTGTTGTACCAGCGGGTTCTTCAACCGTTCTCAAAGGTCTTTCACTTGCACTAAGACTGGACTTGCGTGTCCCTAAGCCTTCTAAACTCTGCTGTGTGGCTTCCGTTCTGACCACAGAGATTCTGTCTGGGTCCAACTCCCTAAAGTATCGTACTGGTGGATTCTCCGACCGAGTAACCCTTCAATAAGGTGTTTTTGGCCAGTGCCATAGCATAGGCCTTCTGAGTGGGAGTTTGGAGGTCTCTGTGAAGTTGTTCGTTGGTTATGAACTAAGGTGCATTGACGATAATGCGTAGCATCCTGTTTTGTGAAACATTGAGCCTCTTGACTTGCGATTTTGCAGCACTGGACCAGGTAGCAAGTTATCGAAGTTTCATATTCGAACTGCTCTGTCGTTTATGGAGTCAGTATTTCCTTTATTTGAGTTGTAAATTTTGTATCTTGTTTGATAGTGTTCGTTATTATATTCACAAAAACACATAGTTTTTAGGGTTGTGTGAAATAGAAAAAAACTGATCTACAGTTTCAGAGCTCTTTCTTTCTAAAAATAATAATGGCGCAAATCGAATTCCGTTATCTCTTACCGTTTTGGAACTATAGAATGTTTTTCGATTTTTGGAAAATCACTCTAGACCCATATCTTGCTTTTCTTAAGTGTTATCGAATGGGGTGTCCCATATAAAAAAAAACACAAGTTTGAATCGGATAAACGAACGGCAAGCGATAACGGAATTTGGTTTGCGCCATTATTACTTTTAGGAAAAAAAACTCTGGAACAGCACCTCCCACATATTCTCTGAAATCCTCGAAAATGGGTCAGCCTGCACGCTGTTTAAATGTTGACCAATCACTTGTTTTCATTTATTTTGAGATGCCCGGTATGGTTTTCAAACACAGAGATGATCAAATTTGTAATGATTTACAAGGCATTCATGGCGATTAGAAAGAAATGGTTGCAGCTCTCTTAGCTATCACAACGTAGCAACATCGACCGATAAATTAAAAAAAAATGTCTTCGTTACTACAACACTTGCGCTTACATACGACGATGATGATACGGATTTTGCAGTCTAGACATTTTTCATCGAGAAAAAAATAAATCTTCACTTTGTTGTTAGTTACAAATTATCCTCGCGATGGTTGGGATGTTTTCCGATCAGATGCGCCCGACTATTATATTTATTGGTCCTTTCTTTATGGCGTAAGGAGCGTGATGTTGAAGGATTTGCCGCGCGGCAAAGATAAATCTCGTACCCGAATCGAAGACACATCGTCACAGACCGACGAGGGCTGGAAAGAATAGCGGCGAGAAGAAGAAGAAAACGAAAACAGACGATGATGGAGTTGCGAAATCGTCGGCAAGATAGATCGCTTTTAGAAAATTCCCAAGATAAATAAGGGTAATATTCGAACTTGAACGGAATGAATTCGGCAATTTTTGGGTGTTTATTTCTAGGTTTGTTGTCTTGTTAGTTGATGGGTGTAGCTTGAAGAACAGCCAAATAAATAATAATACATCTTTATTAACAGCCAAAATGGGAAATCGAAAATAGTCATGTAAGAGTATATTCAACGTCAGATATATCGATTAAACGAAAAGACCTAATTAATAACTTACATTTTTTTGCGGATATAACAGGAAAATGGCAGCTATAAACCGAGGAACTGTATATTATATACACACATTCGAGGAGGCCTCATTTTCTGGGCTCGCAAATATTAGAACCATCATTAATCCTGGAAAATTGCCATCGAGTTCTCGTGTCGTGTTTGTAATGACGTGAGGCCTGTGGTAGGCAGTTAGCCGCTATTGGACGTTGAGGGAACATCGGGTAGCTTATCTTTAACGCAATGCGCGTTTGCCAACTTTCCTAAAATGTGGTAGTTATATGCATCGTTAATCTGTCGGTATTATTGTGATAAACAGTGACACAATTGAAAACGGTAATATTTTCAGGAAACGCGTCAGAAGTGGACTTTGATCACATGTATCACTGTTTGTTTTTAATTCTTAATTTCAGTTTATATAGTTTTTAAATAAAGAACAAACAAATTCTCATAGTATGGCTTGTAAACTGAGGGTTTCTTATCAAGTTTTTTTTATAAAACACAGACAGGATGTTGTCTACTTTGCTTGAAGCCAATCTTGCTGTCGTATTCTGGTTTTTAAACCACTAAGCTATCACCAGATTTGAAACAATTTATCCGTGGCGAATTGATGACAACTGCAAAATTTTCTTGATCGAATGTTGTTTTGCAAAAAATCTGATTAGGGCAGTTTTTATCAACTTTTAATACCTGTACATCTGAAATTTTTAATGATGAACAGTTACCAAATTTGATAGTCAGACATAACTGTTTAAAGAAGAGGAAATGAGCGATTTGAAACTTGAACTCAGAACTGTTATGCTAGTCACACTCGCAGACACAATATCACTGGTTGTGACTACTTATCACTGCATAGATAAATAGTATGGAATGTAAAGTTTCTAAAAACTCTGTATCGCCCAGGAATCAAAGTATTTCTCTTGTGGAAATTGCAAGCGACGTTGCCAAATTTCATAGTTAGATATCATAACCCCTCTTTATTTGACCTTTCTGTCCCTGCGGTTCATCCACTTCTTTCTTGGTCATTATCAACCTGGTCATGTTTTGTATGGTTGCCCAGTTTTTGACAACCTCGACCATTACTGATTCTAATGTTTCCTGGGTTATTTGTCGACCAATCTTATTCTGGGCTACTTCCGTCTTCGCTCCATCAGATACAGTGAAAAATTGCGTCTCCTGCCGTGTCAGTTTGTGCGCAGTAAGTGCAGCAGTCGCTGTTATGCTTTCCAAATCTTTTGACACATGCTCGGCAGCAGTTTTAAGTGCAATTAACACTTGTGTCAAAAAATAATCCCATATTTGGAATTAGGTGCTTCGTCTGCTGTGATTTCTTGGCCTCGCAGTCCCATTTATCTTGCCACTCCGGCAGGATATTTTCCTTTGCCCTCCTAATGTTGTCATGTCGGTCTTCGTGTCTGTGGTTTTCCACGAACACTTGTTCTTTTACCATCAGATCTATAAGCGTAATTCCAGTGATAATCTGTACAGCTATCAGCGATGCTGTATTATAGGATGATGATACTCGCATCAGTACGTTTCGAAGCATCTTTCCCACTGTTTTTTTAATATTTTTGAACATACGTAGCGTTATGCCACATCGGTGCTCCATAGAGGGCTATATTATATATATTGCACTGCACTCCTAGGTCCACTTAGTTTCGGCATTAACCTAGTTAGACTAGCTGGGACCACGTCTAGGTTTTCCCTTTTTTTCTATGATTGACTCACATAGTTTTTAAATTAAAGCAGCGTAATATTGTTCAGTCACAGTTTGACTACATGGCAACAGAAAAAAACTGTGACCATGATCTTCTCCGCAGATGCTGTTGCACGAAACTTTCGAGGGGGTCGTGAAAGCTTGTGCCTGCATTCCATGCTCAGCCTTTTTGATTCAAGATCACAATGGTGAAACCAGGATTCATCCACAGTCACGAATCTTCCGGGGAATTGTTCAGCATCTCGCTTAATGATGCCCAAATTGGTTCCTGAAGTGATCTGTCGCTGCAACATTTTCGGTATCTATCGTGCAGCCACCTTTTTGAGACCTAATTCTTTATATAAAATGGTTTCTACGCTATCTGTTGAAAGCCACAAGTATGAGCCACAGCTCATACTTGTGGCTTTCAAGTAAAGAAGTGAAAGATACACGAATTTTCGGCCGTCCAGCACTAACACCTTGTTCACAGATCTCTTAGAATTAAAAAAAATGTTTTCTTATGAATAAATCCAGAAGAAAGGGTCTACAAGAATCTGCAATAGGTACCCAATATATTGTAATGTTATCATACACCTATCCCTGTTTACAACTCCATTTTTTACTTGACAGATGAGCATTCAGGTGTAGGTAATCTAAAAAACATAAAAAGCACTAAATTAATTTTATATTTATGAAACTCTGGCTAGCTATCTGATCTGTGTCTTTTTAATTCAATTTATTTCACACGATTGCACACATGTGAATTATTTTTAAATTCTTTCAATTTATCTTAATTCAACGCTATACCAATGATAGAGAATGTTAAACTCCTCAAGTTGGCATCATTGATGTTTTCTTCGCATATGTACGAGTCGTTGTCTGATTTTGGCTGAGTAGCCGTCTGATGTAGAAGGGAGGGGCGAGGAATGTTGGTCAGCAGAGATCTTATTATAAGTCCAGCCAACGACAAGGACAGAAAGATGTTAAATTCACTACAATATGTTTAATTATCGATTTTAAGGTACAAAATTAAACTATTAAATCACCACGCAAGACGAAGAAAACCACCCAGTTAGGGCTATTTTAAAAAAGAAAAAGTAGGTGGTAATGAAATCATCAACTTTACGGTGACTTTGTATACCACGATTTTTGACCGGATCTGTAGGAAATTAATCTCGATTTGACGATTATTGGCAGTTGCGAATCGATACGTATTTCTAGAACATTGGAAGACAATTACAAATCAACGGCTACAAATACCCGTGAGCTGGCAGAAAACGCTCCCTTTCAGAATAGAACGTCGTCCAGAGCGTTTATTTCTTCGTAAATTTTATTAAATTACTAAATTTCCAGTCCAAAATATTGTTAAAAAAATTTAAAATTATAATATTTTTTTAAGTAACTTTTATTGTATAAAAAATATTTAAAAGGTAAATAAGTTATTTATTGTAATAAAAATTGTTAAAGTTCAATTCGAAATAGTGAAAACTCTAAGTCCAAACTGAAAGTTGGAAATTTTCTCAAAAAGTCCGAGAATTTTAAAAAAGGTAATAAATAATTTGTGGTGTAACTGTAAAGGTGCAGTCAGAACCTCCAAATTAGTAATTATACTTAGGGTCATATTTATAGTCCGTGCTTGAGGTTGTGTCGATGCTTGAGCACGCGATTTTGACACATCTCTAATAACATTTACATCAAAATCGCGTGCTGAAGCATCGACATAACCTCAAGCACTAACTATAAATATGACCGTTAGTGAGTATAATTAGTCCGTAACGAAACTACAAACTCGTCATTCGGAACCTCTCAAATTAAGCCGTTCAATTACAAACACGACGAACTGCCCTCTATGGGGAGTTGGTAGAAAACTGTGAATCTTGTGTAATTAAAGAACATATGGGGGTCATTTAATCGCATTTCTCGAATTAAATTATGGTAATCTCGTGGTAGTCTCCTTGTTGCAAACGTTGTTGATTAATAGGTCTAACCCACCATCTTCGTATTTTGATTCTTTTGGAGAAATAATATGCTCCCAAAGCTAATGACAGAAGTCCTAATTTTCTTCGTGTTATCTTCATGTTGTTTTAAAGCGTTGTGCTAGCTCAAAGTTTGAATATTCGAAATAACCTAACTTTTGTAATGTGTAGATGTCAAGAGGTAAACAATACATTTACTCATCCGTCTAGGCACGCGCGCGTACTAATTTACGGTAAATTAGTATAGCAGAAGTTTGGAGTTTGCAAATATCTGACGTTAATTCAAAAGTAAAGCTACTAATTTGGAGGTTGTGAATGATCCCGCTTAAAAGCATTGAGCCAAAATTTGGCGTTAAGTTCAACTACTAATTATAATTACTAATTTGGAGGTTGTGACTGCACCTTCTGTTTTTTAAGGTTCATTTTATTTGAATTAGTAAAATTATTTTTTTATGTAAACATCTTTCTTGTAATTTTTATTTGTAACTTTTCTTTACTTAGGTATTTTTTTTTTCGTACGATAAGCTTCTAAATTCTGTTCTCTACGTCCGCTGCAGAGATGAAAATTCGCGAACCCCTGAGATTAATTTTTATTAAAACCTCAATTTTTATTTAGAGTAAAACTCAAATTTTCTTAAATTATTATTTAAAATTTCCCATTACAATATTTTCCCTACTAGAAAATAATGTTATGTTCTAGTGTAGTAGTGACAGCATTTTAAATAATTAAAGGTTACTCTTCAGTTTTATTTATTTAATTACATAATAACAACATCAAACGTTTTACCCGATTTACAAAATAATTACTTAACAAAACGCTTAAGAATAGAAGAAAAACAAATTTATCGTTCTAAAGTGACATCCTATTTAGTCGATTAACAACGTTAATTAAAACGCAATCAGATTTGAAGTGATTTATAAACAGAATTAACAAACGGCTTTTGTAAACGTTAACTAATGGTGTTTCTATTATTGAAGCGAAACTTCGACGTGCGAGGGGACCGTCCCCCTCCTCCACAGTACATCCTCCATTACATTATAACAAATCGAAATTCACTATAGTACAGGGCAAACATAATCTCGCAAATTCGTTGAATTTTTATGACGTTATTATCGTCGAATTGGACCGCCCTCTATGTTCCCGATTAATGATCGATTTTAACGACGGATTTGATTGGAAAATGGGAAGTTTCGACGGTATAAATCGTGGAATAAATTGGAAACTGTGAAATGTATCAAGAAGTGGAATTATTTCGTTAAAATAAATTACTGACGTCTGAATTTAGTAAGAAATGTAGATTCGAAATGTACAAAACAGATTGTATTTCATAAATTACTGTCAGAATAAATTTATTTTTCTTGTTTATTGTAACTTTTTTGACTGCTACAGTATACCAATAGTACCACTACAGTGTAGTAGTCGCAACAATTTCCTAAGAAACATCGATTAGATAGGAGATCAAAATCTACAAAGTTGCAATACCAGAACCCAGAAATTTTTAGGGATTTTATTCTAAGACTCCTTTACAACACGAAAATCTACAATAAATCTAAATAACCATCGTCCTCGGCGTATATTATTCAAACCGTACCCGTTAATAAGTCATCCTTTTACATTTCCAACGGTCGGTCGGTAAAGTAGAAACTTATCTTCCCAACCTACATAAATTACGCCTTTTTTCTTGCGTATCTATCACGTTACACATCTTTCCGGGCACACGTACAGAGCGCGGATTAAATCGTTGAAAATAAATGATGCATTGTTAGAAGTCGGTGGCACAATGAGCAAACCCATTTTAACGGCACAAGCGCTATTGTTTTTCGCAGGCGATCTGTAAAGATCATCGAAAAAACTGTAGCGTGCAGTTGAAACAATACCAGCCGTTTGTAATTAGGGGCAATTTTAACAACGAAATATCCAATAAGTGCTCTGTATAGGCGCCTGTATTACCGACAGGATGTTCGAGTCCCTGTTGAAAAGAACATCATTTCCCGTTCGGATTCCACATCTTTGTGTTTGTTTAGTTTGACGAAATGAATACGAGGTTTGTAGTACCCATTTTTAATAAACGAAATGCCGGTGCATAGCGAGAGCTTCATCAAACACGAAATTAAAAAAAAATTGCATGTATCTACTTCATAGTTTTTTGTTGTAGTCATACGAGTGTACGCATTGTCTGTGTTATTGTGATTCGCAATTTTCTAGTCCCGTTTCTGTGAATTGCGCTTTGTTTCTCTCTTTTCCTTAATTTTAATAAAACAGGGTCATGTTGTGATGTTACGTTGCTTTTAACTCTGTTTCTGTATAACATATTTTTAAAACTACAGCGCGAAAGGAACGTATTTAGCTATAAAAAAAGGATAATCATAAAGGTGGAGTGTTTCATGCGGAAATGTGTATTCATAGGAATGTATACATCATTCACTTTAAGAGTGCAGCGTTAGAAAAGATAGGACCTTATTTTACGGCTTGTGATTGGTCAATTATCGAGGCACGTACACACTGTGTAAAATACTGTTCTTATACGTATGAAATTTGAGGTTAAAAGCGATACGTCAAATTTGTTTATGCTGTTTTGTTCGTATATATTTGCTGTATTGTGATATTTCCTTACGTTTTTCTTTGTACTTTCAAATTTTGCAAGCACCTTACATTAACAGCAAAGTTCTTTTCAGTATTACTTGCAAATTCAAGGTATCTATTATTATCCGTATTCATCTAATATTACTATTACACTTGAAGGATCCTCAAAAAATCCTTCGCAGGAAAACATATAAGTAGTAGGCAGAGGCAAATGGCATATAATTTATATTTGCAACAGAAGCAGAACAATTCAAAGTCAGCTTTTATTACATTGACTGCGAAACAACTTGGACTTGGAAAGAGAACAGTATTGAATATTGTGAAGGATATAGATACTGCAGGTGTGTCTCATTCACCTTGATAATTTGGATGAAGGCCAGCGGTCAGCAATCCGAAGACAAGTGCATTCCTTTTTCTTGAAAAATGAGTTACCTACGTGTACAAAAATATTGAGCGTAAATATATTTCAATTAACGTTAGCATGATCTAATTAATGTTTGTAGGTTGTTAATGCAGATGAGAATTTGGCAGACTTTAAGCAAACAACATTATGGAAAATTCTCAAAAAATTAGAACTTATGTGGGTGAAACGCAACCAAGAAAGTGTGCTAATGGAGCGACAAGATATTGTTTTACGGATACACCTTGAAAAAAGAAGCATTAGTTGAATGGCTTAATTTAAAAGGAATTGTTGTTGATAATTTTTTATTAAAAGTTAAATTACTGGAACTTACTAAAAAAATATATTACTGACAATCCTATTACATACATTATTGACAAAATAGTAGCAGAAAGTGTTCGCACAATATTACGATTGTCCCCACATCATTGTAATTTGAATCTCATCGAATTAATATGAGCTCAAGTGAAGCACCATGTTGCTAATAATAGAACTTTTAAGTTAGCGGAAGTAAAAACTTTATTATTGGATGGAGTTAATCATGTCACTGCTGAAGTCTCGACTAATTGCATCAAACATTCTATCGCAGAAGAAAATACGATGTATGATTTGGATTTTTGCGTGTTATATCATACAAATATTTAAATATATTTCTTATGTACAATAAACTTGAAAAATACATTGTGTATACAATTATTGTGTTTCTATACATAAATATTAATAAATATAACATAGTTATATATCTTATATACAATTTCTATACATAGTCTGAATAAGTTTTTATTACGAACATATAAATTTTACGTTTTAAAAATCAATCTTATCATTAGTTGCCTGTAAAAAGCTGTAAAAAAGTTCAACAAAACTTAATAAAATAGAAATGTATTGATTCATAATGTTATATAGACATTATTAGCTAAAATATACATATGTTGTAATAATATTTGTATATTTACCGCATTTGAAGGTTAGGCTACGTCAATGTCGATTTTGAATTGAGCGGTATATTTAAATTCTCTAGTGTAAAACCAACGCCGATTGTGGCGCCAACTACTGCACTCTTAAGTTGAATGGAGTATAGGTAGGTTTAAAAAAAAGTTCGCTTGCTCTTTCGTTTCATGATGGTGGAGGTGAAGTAAAAAGACATGTAGTTGTAGTTTATAATGAGCGTTAGTTTCCAAGAAAACGATGCAGGTATCTATCTAGAGAGCTTTCATACCTGTAGAAGGTTAACATAATTTTGACATTGACGAAATCGTCCTGTCAGATTTATTGATGATTTGTGACCTTTTGTTGCGCATCTTTATGTATTCCTTCAATCAACGTTTTAAATATTGCAGTTTTATTGATATTGACATATGACACTGACAATTATGCGCGTCATTGTCAGTATCGTATTGACGTTATGCAAAAAATGTCAAATTGACGTATAGCGAGTAATGTCAAACTGACGTTTAGCGAGTAATGTCAAATCGAAAAATAAACATCTTTATTACGTCATCAGTTGATCATTCATTGATATCTTCGGCCATTCAGTACCTACCTTAAATTGACGTTAATATGAGCCCATACAGCACCATATATTTCAGAAACATTTCCTTTAGGTTTCCAATGTTTCGAAATGATATCATTTCACTGATAGGATTGCAGCAATGTTACATTTATGTTTCAAAGTAACTAAACATCGTGGTTTCTAAGGTTATATTTCAGTATCGCTTCATAAATATTACATATATTTCATTAGCAGACTAAACTATAAAATCGACGAAGTAATCTATAACTTTTGTTCAAAGAATGCATAGTTGATAATTATATTGTAAATATAACATTTTTAATAGAGACGATAATCTTTTGTAACGGCTGCGTTGCGGAGTCGGTTATAACTTACAACTTTGAAGTTCGCGTATGGCGCATGCGGCATGCCCACGATGCCTACCATTCCGCCATATGTTAACGCCGCAGTTTACGCGGATTTTAGTTTGCTGTTGTGTTCAGTGTTGTGTAAGCGAAGTTTGTTTACAATGGTAAGTTTTATTTGGCTATATTTTTTCCTGTAGGTATAGATACAAATAGATTCTTTCTTGCACAACAATTTGATCACGTAGCGACCTAACCTGTACCTGTAGATACATTTGTTTCATTGTTAATAGATACAGTGAGGCAGCATCAACCTCAGGGTACAGAAAACGAAATAGCTGTACATGTTGCCCCGTGGCTTAGACAAGCAGCATTATGTTTAGCTAAAGAAGAAGGGTACATTCATATTCCGTACTCTAACCTACAATCTTTTATTAGGAGGAAACATTCGAACATAGAAGACGCCTGAGTTAAGATATGTAATAATTACTTATATATTCACTTAAAGATAAATATATAGTACTTCATCGTTACTTTTTTCCATCTTATATACATATATACTAAGCTATTTTTAAATAAACTGTATTTATATGATATATTTTAGTTTTATTGTTCAACCTTATTCACCAGCAAAGTTTTTCACCTAAGATACTCTTTTTAGAATTTTTTCATCAATCTTTTAATTTGCAACATTACAGCCTGTTGGATTGTACTACAGTTACTATCTCAATATTAAGCCGGCTATGCACAGAAACAGTAGCAAAGCAAATTAAATGTACAACTTATTCTTGTGTATTGCTTTGTATATTATAAAACAAGTTAACATATATATACGAGGCTTGTGACATACATCCACTTGATTTGAACTTAACTGGCTTCCTGTAGGTATATCGTCGCCTGGATGCAGAAGTGGCCTATCTCTACTTGTGTGCTATTTCGACAATATCTGTTGATTTTATACTACAAGTAATTTTAAATTTGATGCGGAAGGATCGCCATTTTCACAGTTACTGTTGATAGCAGTCAAACCTCGACCTAGCTTGTGTTCAGCATCTAATATAAAAGTTCTTGTAGTATCAAATCAACAGATACTGTCAAAATAGCAAAAAAATGGGGATAGGATAATTTTACATCCAAGGAACGATATATATATGTATGTACAAATCGATACTTCTGACATATTTCATATATATTCATTGTAACATCAGAGAAATGTTTCACACATTGTTCAGTTCTGTATGAGAAACAATGCAGAAACATTTCGAACTATATTGCAGAAATATTACAGAAACATGACACTTTTTGAAACATTCGCGGACAAATTGATATTTATAACATGTTTCATAAATGTTTCAAATATGTACCGAAAGGTTCCAGAAACATACTGTATGATTCATAGTAACACTAGTGAAATGTTTCAGACACTATTTGGTGCTGTATGGGAGGTACAGGTGCTGCTTGGATAAAATTAACAAAATGGATACGAGGAAGAAAATTTGAAAACAAATTGCTTATAAAAATAAACATTATTTACACAAAACATTTATTGTTAAATAAAAATATTTCAAAACGAGATGCTAACAATTAAAACGTAGTCGTTAACAAATTAATGTCCACGAATATACGTAAATATGAACATCGAATATTCAAGCGACACCCATGCAGGCACATATCATCAATTTACTGGCGGCATGAGTTTCCAATTAATTTGATTATTTGTTGACATGATAAATACGGCAACCGACCATGTACTTGTCGAATTTTCACTTAAATGAACAGCTCGTCAGTAGCAGTGTTAGTTGCGTCGAAATAACGTGGTTTGCTGTGAATCGAATACTATTAGTCTAAATTATGTGTGCATAGTCTGTCTGCATCAGTAAGTCCTCTCTCTCCATTCATGTTTCATCGAAAGTGCTTTGATGAATATAATTCAATCGTAAAATAATATTTAGTATGATGTAAACGGAAGAGTTTGTTTGAAGTTATTTTCCGATTTTTAATGTAATTCGTTATTAAATTATTTTCTTGTTACGCCACTGTCAATGTTCGACCCCTAAATGAAAATAATCCACCCCGCAAAATCGTATACTGTCTACGTCTACTGCTCCTGTCGTCTACCCTAATTTTCCCCCCGTTACGTTACGCACAGACGGTACAGTTATCGCATAAATTCTATCAAAACGGATATGCATCCATTGATTTTCTTCCTTTACCGGATACTTCAAGTACATCAGAATAAAAGCTGTATCTTCTTGTGTTATGTTTCTGCTAGGATATCGTAAAATAATACTTCACGTTTGTTTTAAAAAAATAATCTTTTGTTGACGATGATGTGAATGAATTAATTACATTAACGAGAGTGAATAAAAAAATTGTGACAGCGGTGGGATTCGAACCCACGCCCTTTCGGACTGGTGCCTAAAACCAGCGCCTTAGACCGCTCGGCCACGCTGCCTCATGACTACCAGGTTTCAATAAAATGATATTTATCTGTACGAAAGCGTTTACGTAGTAATTTATTGAAGGATAATTATCCGTGCAAATCTATGTTTTTTTCAGGAAGTGTATTAAAGATGTTGTATGATTTAAATGTTATAAAGTTCTCTACTAAACATTTATATGTACTGCCAGATAAATGTAGTACAAGCGTTTTTTTTTTAATTTGTATGGTGTAAGTTTGTGTTTCGGTATGATTTGACATTTGACTTTTATGGCAAGCATCAGCTTATGCTAAAGCTCGTCGTACAATAATAAAATTTCAAATTTTTGATATAAAGAATGGGCCACTTAAAATGATGCACTAGAATTACGGCCAAGCTAAATAAGAATCTTAAAATCCAACCAGGTAGACCTATAGAGGTCGATGAGGAACATATTTTAAAATAACAATATAAATTTTATAAAAACATTCATGGTGACGTCACGCCGAAATCAATTTACATTTTATTAATAAATACCACATTTATGCTTTCTGTCACTGTATTGTAACAAGATGGTATTTCTAATACATCACAATCACTTATTAAATATTCAATCCAACTATGTTTGCAATTACAAAGAATGAAATTTGATTATTTAAATTTCGTGGTGTCGAAGTTTAAAGCTTGATTTACCAATATTTTACGTAACGCGTGTTAGTGTGTTTTTCGCATTTGTCAGATTTGACTTAAATCACTATTCTGCCATTTGCTTAATTTAAAATATGAAGTGTAAACTATGAAATCTACAAAAGCTACAAAACGAATAATTAATTTTGAATGTTTGTCAGTTGCCAAGTGACAATTAATGACATATCTAGATAGAGCCCAATTCAAATTTTGCGTTTTACGCAAATATGCATCAGGTAAATAACAATATTTGCGCGCTTGAAAATTTGAAATATTGGCGGCAATTTCAAGAAGTTGTTGATTTCATTCCTTATTAAAATCGGTCATATTTTATACACTTATACATTAAAAAATTGGTTGTTTAAGAAATTTACAATAAAAATACCACATTCCGTTTAAATAAATGCAAATTGATTTCGGTATGAGGTTATGATGAATATATACTATTGGATCGCGCTTATGATGAATGGTATAAAACCCATATTTTTATTAAAATGTACTTCCCTTAGAACTCTATAACTTCACCTGGTCCGATTTTAAATTTCTTATTTAGTTTGGCCATAATTTCAATGCATCATTTTAAGTAGCCCACCCTGTATATGAAATTTAAGATTGTACTACATTTGTCTGGTCACGAGTGTACAGTCACGAGCACGGAATTGCAGACACAAGTAATTATTTTGTACTCGCTTATCAAAACCTGTCATTTCACGATTCGATTTGCGTGCGTAAAAAGTCACTTTAAGCACGAGTGCGTAAAAGTAAAGTTGGTACTTTGGAACTTGATTAATTTAGTGACATTTTAAAATCATAAATCCCTAACCTTAATAATATGGTCATAAACGATAACGTATTTAACATTTTAATTCGTGTCCGGCTCGCGCTTTAAGCTGGTCACTCATTCGCGAAATATGATTTCACGCACTTGGTTTGTAAATAACTATGACAAAAAAAAAATCTGTTCTGACAGTTATTGACCCTGTAATTATTTTGTAAAACTAATTTAGTACATTTGTATTGTATTGAAAATAACATGAATTTTTCTCGTAAAAACTTAATAGATATGCTGTGGATGTTGGGAAAATGTAATAGAATGTTTTGTTGGCAATGTTGTCGTTCTAACGACAAAATGTTGATAGATATATACGCTCGAATTTAATTTTAAATTTTTTTTTTTCCTGAATATACCCTATTTGAATAGTAGGTATTGAAAATGTCGAGCCTATTGTAATACATAAAAAGCATCTTTTGTAAGAAAATGCACCTGTATACAGGTCTACAAAAATGGTTAACTCTGTTTACAACCCACTCACATGAATGTCCCAACATAAAAAGCTTCTCCAAACGATTTATTTCTTTTTTTTGTATGCATATACCGATAACTGATCCTTTTGTAAAGGTTATGATTTCTTTGTTGTAAATTTTCCAGTTTATATTCTAAGAAATCCCCTAATCAACAAGATCAAGGTCTCATATCCATACAACGCCCATCTTTGATTTTTCCTTGTGTATTTCATATGACGTTAAATTTAGTGTTCGTACTTACTTTAGGTGTTTTTCAAAAATAGATTTGTGATTATTTAAGGACCTTTTTTGTGTCAGGTAGATTCTGGAAAGTGTAGTGAATTAGTGAATCATTCAACACAATCTTAGGTGTAAGTTGGGGAAAAATCAAAGATGGTCGTTGTTTGGTTATGACGTCTCTGACTTCACCACAGAAACCATACGTATTCGAAACATATGTTAGCCGCGTATGTCCAACTGATGACGTGATAAAAAGGAGTTTTCGATGTGACTAGCAAAACATTAATTTAATTTTACTCAGTTAAATGTCAACATCTAATTTGCTTTTTCAAGGTTTTTTTCTTCTATTATATTTTTTCACCTCTTTAAAATTAAAAATGCGTCAGCATCAAAACTTAAGCTTGAACTTATTGGAATGTGTAAACGCTAAAATTGTCGTGAATTTTGCTTGTCAAATAAATTCGCTCTTTTTGTAATTCCCATTTCTACTACAATATAATAATAATAATAATAATAGATAACAATAAGTTAAATGTAACCTCCAAATTCATAAATGACACAAACGTAAACAGATTTTAGGTTGCTAAAAAACAAAAGTCACTATTTGAGGATTGGCATTCATGAGTTCGTTTAATGTATCGGATTAACTTTTACTGTTTACATGATTCAATAAATTGAGAAATATATTCATAAAGTTTTTGCATGAATAAATTCATCAATTTCTTTGACTGTGTAAACTTAGCTTTATACCTTATTTCAAAAAGAGAGAGACAAAATTCTGAACAGACCCAAACGACACTTTTTTCTTATTGGCTGAAAGCAGGGCAAAATCACATTATGCAACGTTCTGATATTTCTGTTAATTTTCAAACATTCTGACATTGTTTATACCACAGGTGTATTTAAAGTTTTACTATAATTATTACATTAGTTTATCTATTTTTTCGGTGTAGATTAGTTCTCTTTTACCTTACTTATCAGAGAATGTGACATAAAATTTATTTTGCGAATTATATATAAGTATTGTAATTTGGGCTAGAGGTCTGTTCAGAATTTTGTCGCTCTCTTTTTGAAATAA
The DNA here is from genome assembly GCA_023690525.1 of Holotrichia oblita. Lineage (NCBI taxonomy): Eukaryota > Metazoa > Arthropoda > Insecta > Coleoptera > Scarabaeidae > Holotrichia > Holotrichia oblita. The sequence continues at coordinate 84,313,774 of CM043021.1, read as the reverse complement.
AGTATACATGAATTAAAAAAATTATTGTAAGTTTATGCATATGTGTATATTCCCACGAAAATACCATTCAGCAGATTTCATATTGTCAGTTTGTTTCGGTGGTCGTCGGACAGGAAGATCACACGACCCTTAGCTTGAGCTTGCTTATTCATTGTTGTTTCGTGTTGTTGTTCATTTTTTCATAGAAAAACTACCGTATTATGTGGGTTATGAACATGTGTATAAGATGGTACCAGTAACATATTCGTAAAAATGACATTATTTGTACAGTAGGAAGAAAAAGTTTCCTGCCGAACTTCCCTCAAAAAATGTTGAAAATTTTTGTTTTAGTGTACACTGGCTTGCAATAAAATCTCGTACACCTTAATGTCAACCAAACTAAGCTGACTTTAGATTTGACAGATGTAATAGATTATGCGTAGAGGTTATGATAAATTATATGGAAGTAGTGTATTTTTGAAAATAAAACGTCAAATTAGAAATGTCACAAAAAGGTGAAATCAATATACCTATGTAGGTAAAACTAGGTGTACGAGATTTTATTGCAAGCCAGTGTACCTGCATGGACTGTATGTGGTACAGACATCCTTTGTATCCATACTAGGTCAATAAAGTTCCCGTATAGTTTTAGTTTCTTCCTTCCTCCTTCTTTCGCGCACTGGCAGGATACTTTTTTCGCCATTGTACATACGTCAAATGTTATTGTTATTTGTACGTCAGTTTTTCTGGTACTTCTTAGTAACGTCATGTTGGTTGGAGAATAGCTATACTTATTGGGAATACATAGTGTCCAACTCGAAGTGCACCGGGTTGGCAACACAAAAATCCCTTCTTCGATGAAAAATAGTTCAGTTTTATTTTTATATGTTGGACCTATGTGTTGAACAGGTTAATCCCTCCTAGTGCTGTCAGTTTTCACTGTTATTATGGCATTTACATTTTTGTTGTAGTGATTCTATCAGCTTTTGCGTTTATTTATTAAATTTAATGATGATTAGTATTTGGTTTTTCTGAAAAAAAAAGTTATCAATTCAATGATGGATAATCTTGAAGTAAGATTTTCATTTTTGACAACTAAACATAATAAGAATGAAGTTACCCAGTCAAGGCAGGCAATATTAAAGTCTCACCAAATTAAATATGGCGTTGCCAACCTGGTGCACTTGACCTTGGACACCTTGTAGGTGAATTTTTTAGAGGTACACAGAAAGAAACGTAACTCTGATGTCCTTTAGACGACATGTTTTAATAATCATTTATGCAATTTTAATCGAAAATATGACATAATTGTCATTATAAATTGATGCAAATATATAGATCTATATGTTAAATGTTGACGTTAGTTTTACATCTTGTGTTGGTATCATTTGTACATTAATAAATAAAGTCTTCTTGTTGTGACAAATTGACGTCAGTTTCTGATACCTCAGGTGACTTTCATAACGTCGAGGTCGCTATTTTTGCAGCAATTAATATTGAAATCAAGTGGGTTCGTAAGATACGGGTAAAAAATCCGTTAGAGCAACACCACACGCTTTTCGATTGATGTTATTCGATGATGAGGGCTTATGAGCCCTCAAAACACATGTCCCGAATTAATTAATTAAATGCTGCTGTGTTGGTATTACCGATTCTTTATCTGGATTTGAATATGGTAAAAAAATTGTAATTATTTGCTGAAAGATAATTATCCATGAAGAATGCATATTTTACCGGAAGATTTCTAACGACTTTGAGATTATTGAAATTTAATTTTCAAATGTTTAGTAATAATCTTTCAAGCCAACTGAAGAATGACAAAAGATGATTTTTCATTTTCCTGTTATTCCCAGATATTTTCTTCGCTTCTAGAGCCTTAATAACATTACAAACGAATAATTATCCTCCATATAAAATGTTGATTTACAGCGGCGTTTTCTACACATTTTTAGTTCTGTTTCTTGATATTTTCTAGTTAAGACTTCGTGTAGGTACATTTGATTAATTAAAATTATATATTTTGTTGCCATTTACATGTCTGGTAGTGTACATCAATCTAAGCTATATCATATACGGATGTGTATGGAGACAAACATTGCAAACGGATCCCGTGCGGACGAAATTTCGTTAAGCCCTTTCGACGGGACAAAGACGAACGATACGATAGAATAGTGGCATGTTACACGCGATAGCGTTTGAACGAACAGAACTCCCAAAGTATCTATCCGTTTATATATACTGCCTGCCCAGTTAGCTAACAGTATAGAGGGCTTTTGGGTAGGTCTATATTCCCCGAATAACCGATGTCGCCGCAAACGGGATGGTATACGGTTCACGAATCCGTTTCAAATTGGTCAGTTTACCTAATAAAATTCCACATGTAATCGAATACATTCTATGTCATTGTTATTTAAACAAGAAAAGCCATTTGCGACGTATAATATGTGTACAGACCATTATGTATTGTGTAACTGCGGTCGTATGCTTTTGACATTCTGCCATCCTGACACATCATTAACTCTAAATCGAATCGAATCGGTATGATTCGATATATCGGAGTATATTCCTATATAGTAGTGTTTGATTTCAATGTTTAGATGTTCGTGTAATAGTGATATCAGTAGGGAGGAGTCAGTTGTGTTTCGATATCCTAAACAGTTATTCTATTCATTTCTAAGTCTCTATACATTACTTCTGCTTCAGTTTGATAACTAATAATACGAAATATTAGCTTAGATTGTAAATTTTTGTCCAAAAAACGAAAGTATAACCAGGTCAATAACCATCAATCTATAGGTTGGAATCTATATTACAGATTTGATAAGATTTTCCAAATTGACCATTTACAAGTGCTTATTGAAGTTTTACGAGTGGACCCCGACCTAATATTGCAGTTGTGTCGCAGCGGATTCGTATTAGAAAGAGGCCGCGGGTTAGGTATTCAAGCTCCGTTCATTCCAGGCGAAAGTTTCCGTCGAATTCACCGTACCGTCCTGCACTGAAGTAGGAAAACTTGTTCATTTAAAGAATCGGGGAAGTATTAAATTTTTGATCGAAATCGGGATTATTACATTTTCCTTTTCTCGTGCGCTAGTGTTAAAAATGAATTTCCTGTTTAATTCCTTTTTGTTCCTTCGATAACGTTACAAAAATGTTTGGTGTTTTTATCGGCTTTAAAAAGTTTCCCCGAGAGAAACTTTATTTTCCTGTAATGGGAGGCGAAGTAGGTCAATTTCAGTAGAAGTTGATGATAATGGCGCCAATATAAAGCCTGCTTAAATATTTCTATACCGTTTTGTGATTGTAAAGTTTCTTCCTTACTGATTTTGCACGGTTTTACGCTTTACAATAGATAGTTGTGCACCTCATTTCTAATTAAAATAAACGATGTGGATTGGTAACACTACTCATAGTATAGATACCTATATTCACGCTATTGTGAGCATATTTATATGTAATGGATGTACTATCTCTGACAAAAGAAATGAATCACCTATTTTGCGGGGTGCCGATAGCGATTTAATCGCTGATTTACTATTTGTTTGGTCTACTGTATGTCTCAGGTATACGGTTTTACATATTTATGTATAAAATCCGCTTCAGTTTATATCGCCATATACAGATCAAACAGCCGCCCTATAGTCGGGGCATTGTATATCGGAACTATTCGGGAATAGAGAAGTAGGGATGTATTACTAGATAGTTAGATGCACGCTTCACTTGAGAGCGTACGGTTCTGTTCTGTTCAATACATATGCACAATACAATAATTATTTGCTTATTCTCAAAATGTCTATAAACTTTATAAACTAATCAGAAGCTTCTGGTAAAAACATAGATGATGAACTGTTAGTTTTATTAATTTATTTTAAGTTTTATTTTACTTTATTGTTTACAAACTTCCTATACATTTATAACACTTGTATTAATATAACGGTTACTTAAAATATATCGAACACACGAACACTATTTTGCTTGATGCTTAGAGCATACATACATACATGTCATATGGAATAAAATTCGGTTATGTATACTAACTAAAATAAGTTACATTGGCGCGCAATTCAAAAATGATTAACATCTAACATGAACTCTTCTTCAAAATGTGATTCACAAATAAGAGAAGCAATTACACACGTAAAGAAGACAATAAAGTATTTCCCCTGTAAAAAAAAACATCTTTCCGTAAGCTGTCCCTTGAAAATGTGCAAATAAGTAAGCTTTTCTAATATAGCAATCTTGAATTTAGAATTCATTTAATAAAAACTGTTCTAGTAAAAAATTTAGAAATAACGCAAAAATTATTCTAAAACCTAAATAATGTATTTCCTTAGAATAGTAAACCACAAACGATGTTTTATTGGTGAAGTCTAAATAAACGATAAGGCAAACAAGTCGTCAATTTATGGTATTACATGTTCAAAACGATCTCCTGCTGCGAAGACACAATACCCTATTCTATCGTAGAAGCTTCTCAGAACATTTGAAATTGTTTCAGGTAGAATATTTGCCATATGATGGACAATTTGTGCTCGTAATTGTTCTATTGTGTTAGGCCTGTTATTTCGAAATTGATAAATTGAAGACTTAAGGTACCCCCATAGAAAAAAATCATTAGGGGCAAGGTCAGGTGATCTGGGAGGCCAGTGAATAGCACTCCAGTTAGTTAACAACCTGTTATCAAATATGCTTCGCAAATATTGTTGTACCGGTGCAGCACTGTGCGCAGGACATTCGTCTTGCTGGAATCAAAGCGTATTTATATCTGCTACATTTCGTAAAGCTGGAATTATATTATTCTGTAAAAGATCGAGATATTTTGCTGCATTTAGATTTCCCTCTATGAAAAATGGCCCAATTATATTGTTATGTAATAGGCCAGCCCAAACATTTAATTTTGCAGGGTATTGTGTTCGAGCGTCATAAGTACAAGGTCTCTTTTCTTGTGACCAATACCTTGCAACACTTGGGTTGTGTCGACCATGTAAAGCGAACGAAGATTCGTCTGTAAATACAATTTTTTTTATAAACTCGACGTCATTGTTACATTCTTCGATAATCCTCTCGCAAAATTCTAGGCGTTCATATTTATCATCGGGAAATATTTCATTTGATTTTTGTAATTTATACGAGCGATATTTACATTTTTTTAACACACTACGAACCGTAGTGGCAGAAACATCAAATTGTTCTGCGATGTTTTGCGAAGATATTTGTGGTTGCTCCTCTACAGCAGCACAAATTAAAACCTCGCGTTGCTCATTTTGTAGCACTTTCTCCTTTTTGTGTTTACACGGATTTAAACAGCCATACCATTCAAAGTTATTGATTATATGAGGAACTGTTTCAAAACAAATAGTTTATTGGAACTCATCGAGTAACCACAGTGATGTTGTTTTATAACATATTTCTTTTGTTGAAGGGTAAAAATGTCCATCATGAATTACAAAACAATCAGCATCTGTAATAGTAACAATAATAGTCATATATTTACGATAGCATGAATTACTCTAACTCGCTAACAGACTACAACTGTGCGCTGTCGAGTAAAGCCTACTAATGCATCCCTACTTCTCTACTTCCGAATGCTGACTATAGGGAGGCTGTTTGATCTGTATGTATGTATATGTATACGTTTATTAAAATATATACCTATACTTTTAAGCCTTAACGTATCAATTACAACCCTCTTGCATTTGCACAACAATTAGTATACATACTTAAAATTTATTATTATTATTAATAATTAAATTATTTTTTATTCAATACGTCAATCAATATTTCCTGATATACATACAATACGTATATAGTACCATTATATCATATAAAGTAATTCGCTATATAGTGCGTGCAAAGAGACGAAGTCAACTAAAATACTATGAAAAAACAATAGAAACAATTTAATCTGAAAAATGATTATTTATCTACGACGACAAAATACATGATGGAGTATTTTGCAATACTTAAGAGGGTCGTCTACCAGCTGATTGTTTTACAGCGGTGCCATATTTACATAATTCTATAAATCGATTGCTTCATTTTATTGCAATATAATTTGAAAATTGGATTTCATACACATATTTCTACAAATATTTTATATTATTTTATACATATTTTATATATACATATTTTATGTTATTATATACAATTTTGTCCATTAATATTCGATATTAACTTCACAATCTCTATTCCCGTTTACCTTGATAGGGAAATAGAGATTATTCAATTAATTTTTATATTTAATTATTGAAATTTGCCATGAACATGCAAAATACGTCTACACATGTCTGTATCAAGCCCAATTTTAAAATACGGTTTAAATAAATTATAAAAACATTATATTATGAGAAAATTTAATTGTGGCAACATCGCCAACTGTCAAACGGTAATCGGCCCTCTTAATAATTCACAAAGATATTTTCTATTATTATTTTTTGAATGTTGTAGTTAAACTTAGAACTTAAAACAGTAATAAACGGTAAAGATTTACTGCAAATAGGTATACAGGGTGACTGGTAATGAAACCGTCATACTTTATAGCGTGTTAGTAAAGATCATTTGCAATAAATATAGCCCAATTGTCCTTATCGAAATGGCGCCCGTTTTTGACATATTGTGTATTTTTGTTCACTAATTACGCTCACTCAAACTTAAAATTTACGAAAATAATGGAGCTCTTTCTCAATTTTTCAGTTTGTCTGCGTAGAGGACAACTCAACACACATTATTTATCCGGTGACAATTACGTTAAATACTTGGAAAATTAAAACTTCTGGTTTTGATAAAACTGTAGACACAACCGCTACCTTTGTGACTATTTATTTAGCGATTGTGTCTACAGTTTCATCAAAAGCGGACGTTTTAATTTTTTTTAATTTTCCAACAATTAACAATAAAGGTTAACTAACACAAAAAAAATCTACTTAACATAACATTTCAGGAAAATGTTGAAGATTTTAATGCGATAAGACATTAACACTTCGAAAGGATCATCATTTTCTATAGCCACATCTATAATCATTTGTAATTAACCGAATAATCTATAAATCGATCAGATAAACGAATATATGCATACCATATAATAATACAATCATTGTAAAATAAAAGTATTAATTATTTGTATTACCAAATCCGTAACTACATTAGAAACTCTTTCTAAGAGGTAAATATCCATCTATTAGTCTAATTAAGGATCGAGCGCAGTGCTCTAATTCTGTAAAAAAATATTTTTTCTTAAAGTAGCATTTTATATATGGCAAGCTATTTGTAGGTGTATTAAATTTACAGTGCATGCTATTGCGGAAGATATTACTACCTAATGTCTTTCTACTTATGTCTAAAATATTTTACAGCATACAGCTGCTGGCACTTTACAGTTGACCAAGTTGTTTGTCTGTTTATATTTCGCTACCTGATTTAGTCCCGAGGAAATTTTATGGCTTTTCGATGCAATTCTTGTGTCTTTTATAGTACATTCAAAGAAAAAAGTAATAGATTTTTATGATTACATGCAACTAATTTATTTCTTAATAGAAATAATATAATTATTAATATAAACAATAAGATGATTAACTAATCCCAAGCATTTTGATTCAAATATGGTTTTTTAATTCGTCTAAATTTTTAGGGAGATTATAAAAGCGATCCTTTAGGTAACCCCAAACAGAAAACGATGATTTTACAGGTCAGTCTATCGCTCCTTGTCTACCAACCCACCCATCTGGAAAAAATCACCGTCTCCTTGTTTTGTATTAGGATTTTATTTCCCTCTTTTCTTCAAAATAAACGAATTGTAGCCTCAAGCAATATTGGTATTATCTGCAGGTAATGAAACACATCCAATACTTGTTGAAATATATGTATTTATTCTCTTATATGTATGTATCTACTAACATGTGTACGAGTACATCCAGTAATACATACAGCCACACATATAAACTATCCTGCAGAAGTGTCCTACAAATAGATATTTCTGTTAGAAGACATCATCAACAAAAATGATTAGATATTTAAGTTTCACATTTAACAATATAAAAGAGTTATCATTAATCAATTTTTCAGAATATTTAGTCTTGTATTAAAATATTCCTTTTTTAATATTGGCTGTAATAATAATAGCCCAATATTTTGGGCCTTTATTATTTCGAGAGTAGTGGCTAAAATGTTGCAGTATCAAATTTAACGATTAACCAACACGTGGAAAGTTATTATCATGATATATTGGTGTGTTGTTATTTTGCCAATGTTGGTATAGGTAACGTAAGAACATATTGATCCAATAGTACATTTTCAAGTCCATCAGCCAATGTAGTGAAACTGACAATGGTGGAACATTGGGTCGATATTGTTTTGACAATATTGGCATTTGGTAACCTACAAAATATTGGTGTATTGTTTGTTTTAACAATTTGACCAATATTTGAAAATTTATCGTGGCATAATATTGGGGCAATGTTGATATAATAATATCGGCGTCAGTTACATTAAAAAATATTAACCCAATATTGGTAACATAAATTTAATATTGGCCCAATGTATTTATATGCGCCCAATATTGGACCATCATATTTGTTCTCCTTGGGTCTTCTAATGGTTTTGCGTTCCAAGATATGAGATCATTAATTTAGCCGAAGAATCACCAGATAAGTCTTTGGGGGAAATCTTTCTTCAATAATAATACGAGGCAGCGTTTTTATATTCGCGGAATGGAGGATAAATGTGGAAATAAAAAAACCAAATTATTTTTCTTTTTCAATATATTCACCTGCAAGACGGATACATTTTTCACATCTTTGAATTAATTTATTTATACCCTAATAAAAAAATGATTTCTCTTTATCTGCAAAATACGCCGAAACTGCCTCCTTGACTTCATCATCGGCAGTAAATTTTTTACCCCGCAGCTCTTTTTTCATTTTCGGAAACAGGTAATAATCACTCGGGGCCAGGTCTGGGCTGTAGGGTGGGTGATTCACAATTTCGAAGCCCACCTCATGCAGGGCAGCTAACGCAACGCGGCTCTTGTGGACGGGCGCGTTGTCGTGCAAAAGCAGCACACCTTCCGTCAATTTTCCCCGACTTTCTCTTTAATGGCTTCTTTTAGTCGCTCTAATATTGAAGCGTAATATTCTCCGGTTATAGAAACACCTTTATCTTTATAATCAATCAACAATATTCCTTCCGAGTCCCAAAATACCGTTGCCATGAGTTTCCCAGCTGATCGTGACACTTTAAATTTCTTGGGAGGTGCTGTGCCCTTTTTATGCCACTGCATGGAGTCTTGTTTGGACTCAGGTTCATAATGATGAACCCAAGTTTCGTCTCCAGTAACAATTCGACTCAATACACCATCCTTGTCTTCATTACAGAGGTCCAAAAATGCACGCGAACACTCTACGCGCTGTTGTTTTTGCGGCGGCGTGAGCATTCTCGGCACCCATCTTGCGCTGACCTTAGACATGCCGAGATGATCGTGTAGGATTTTAAAAATTGTTGTATCGGATACTCCAACCATTTCTGCGAGTTGTTTCTTCTTTAGTCGAGCATCTTCGAGTACAATTTTTTCAACTTTTTGGATAAGTGCTGGCGTGGTCACCTCAATGCTCCTGCCCGGCCTCGGGTCGTCTTCAAGGGATTCCCTTCCTTGTTTAAATAAACTATGCCACTTGTACACCATGGTTTTTCCCTCGATTCGATCCAGCTGCGCTTGGGCGAGTTGAGCTGCGATCTCGGGACTCTTCGAGGTAGCCACTATAGCGGTGTCATCCGCATAGATGGCGTTAAACACTCGTCGGTCGGTCGGTTTGGGAATGTCCGCAACGTAGATGCTGAACAGTGCCGGGCCCAGTGCCGAGCCTTGTGGAACTCCAGACAGCATTTGCCTCTCTGATGATTCCGTTCCGTTAACAACGGTGTGGAATCTTCGGTCCTTGAGGTACGATCTGATGGTCTTCAGGATTCGCGGCTGAAAGCCGGCTACGTTCATCTTCGTCAGCAAGCCTTCATGGCGGATCTTGTCGAACGCCTTCTCCAGGTCCAGGGATACTATAATGGTCGTCTGTTTCCTATTGAATGCGGTGGTGACGTGATCCGTGATCCTGAATAGCTGCATCGTGGTCGAATGTCCGGGTCTAAATACGAACTGGTCGTTATCCATGAGATGGCCATCTTCCAAATGGTCGCTGATCCGGCGCAACAACAAGGTTTCTAGGACTTTGCTTATTGTGCCCAGCAACGATATCGGCCGATAGCTCTCAGGGGAGTGCGGTTCCTTCTTAGGTTTCAGTGCTGGAATAATCCTTGCGGATTTCCACCTGGTCGGATAGCATGTCAACCGGAGTGTCGCGTTAAAGATCGCCGTCAAGTTGACTAGCAGCTTGAGCGGCAGATTTTTGAGCGCTCCATTGGGAATGCCATCCTGCCCAGGGGCCTTCCCGTTAGGGATACCCTTGATAACCTGCAGGACCTCCTTGGGAGTCACAACGATAGATGGACCTGGGTCCATCTCGTCAACTGTCTAATAACAATGAAACTTCGTATTTATACTAATTATGAGTCGCTGCACAGGCCACGCCCCCAGTGCGCCTAATCACCCCCCTACAACCCGCTCATTCCGCGAATATAAAAACGCTCCCTCGTAATATGACAGCTTTAATCTGTACGAAATCGTTGATAAAAGTACAATAGCATTTATAAATCTATCTAACTACTGTTCATATAAACTTAGAGAATTTCACTTTCATATAATACGAGTATAGCTTCCCGATTGATTTTCTACAAATTTCCACAGTTTTAGACATTACACTAGACGTTATTGCTGGCTAGAGATTAAAATGTCATCAGTTATAGCCACTTCATCATGGTACTTCGGTATCAAAATCTATAATAACAGGTGTAACACCTTGTCTTTACTACAGGGACTTCCGATATTTTATTGCCAGTATTTCGTACGCGATTAAATACCACAACCTATTGCGGCCCAACATCAAGCTAAGCTCCCTTCGAACACGATCTGATCTGTTTGTCCGATCGGTGGTAAATGGGTATTTATAACCCCATAACTTGACACAACCATTTCATTTCATTTAACCTATACTTCGTATGTGTCCTCTCTCTCTCTCTCTCTCGCTGAATTCACCGCACCGAAAGTAATTAAGAGTAGATATCGTATACGTTGGGGCATGTTTGTCCCGCTACCGTGCTCGGTTGTGCCATATACAACCACCACTCCACTCTTTCATGTATCCGTTTTCCCGGAGAAACACAGGACGAACTAGTAACAGAAGCACGAAATCAAAGGAGTCTGTCGATAAAATCTAGAGGGTGTAGGGTGAGCGCAACAGACATCGGTTCTCCTGCTATCACATCACGCCAAATGCCTCCTCTTCACCGTACTAATTACAATGAGAGCTTTGTTTCGCTTACTGGGCAGCACCAAACTTCACTCTGTTAAACTCGACCGAGATTAATCCGGCTAATGACCGAAGAAAATACAGGCATAGTTCTTGACTTTAACGCATCTAGACAAGTTGTGTCTGTCAGAACCGGAGTCTGTGAATGTTGTTCCGTTCCGGACATCCATTACTAACTAACTATTATGCAACAAGAGTTTCATTTAATTACCTCGAATAATCCTCCTCAAAAATATCCTTTCTACATGGAGTTCGTTTAATTCGAGTAGAATTTTCCGGTCTTCTTTTTTTATGTCGTTTTATTTAAATCTCTTTGTTATATTATGTATGTGGAAGTTTTTCATCGTAACAATCGAAGTACTACGAGAACTACCACGATTTTTTCGCTGTAATAATATGAAAATAATTGTATCGAAAGATAATCTTCCTGATCGACACATCATAATCCACTATCCAATATATATTATACCGGCCTTGCTATACATTTATAACCTTAAGTTTCAATTTTAAACACCACGTACGTACCTACATACTTTACCAAGATACAACATCGTCGTGTCATTTAATTTCCTCCTCAAATCTAATTTTCCCGTTACCTTATTTTGTTCACCTTTAATTTCCTGCTCGCGGCATTTTCTTCGACGCCATTTTAACTACATTCCCCAGCTTCTTATTGGTTTCATAACGTCGTTATTATAACTACGTAAACCAATTTGGTTAGGTACATCCAATTTTAAAGTACGTAGCTATACGAAGTTGCGCACTTCCCCTAATCAATCCAAATATCTTTTTTTTATTTTTAAGGTTAGAATTATCCTCCATAATGCATGCATTAAAGTTGTAGTGGGAGTTGAACGAGAAACAATTATCTTTCTGAAATTAGGTTCTTCGTCCCAACGAAACGGAATACAACTCCAATGTCGGGGAAGTTCTTTCAAGTTGGAGGGGAAGTACCTACAGTAGTAGACGCTGAAAGCATAGAAATTACGTAAATTTGCTCAACTTTTCAATTTCGAACTTTCATATGCGATTAAAGTAAGTTTCACGCAAAGTTATTCTCCACTGAAGAGGTAATATAATATACATACATACAGACGATACAGTTTATAATTGGGAAGGAATAGCGTAAACTCAGACATATATAGATATAAATGAGTATACAGTGAGTCATTTTAGTATAAAAAAAAATGGTAAAAAAGGCCGTAGCCGGGTAAGTATGGATTGCCGGCCCCCGGCGATTTTTGGCTGAAAATTAAGGCACATATTTGACCCCCTAAAAGTCGCCTACAGCCAAATTTTCAGCTTAGAATATTGAACGGCCTTCGAGTAAAAAATTAAAAACCAAAATTTTTTTGAAAATTTATATTTCACGATTGGGTTGTCCGATCGGAACGAAAAAAAGATGGAAATATGCACTTTTTTAGACGCTATCAGAAAAAAAAATTCGGTTTCCGTCCGTCACGTGATCAATTTTTTTTTCAAGTTTTTGTTTTTTGATTTTTTTTGACAAAGTAGCCGTTTTGGTACGATCACCAAAATTTTTTTAAATCTTCTTTTACTATTTCCCTACTACCTTAATTTTTTTCTAGACGATCCAAGTGGTACGCTATAGAAAAAAAAACATTCAGTTAACATTGTCGCGTCAACATTTACCTATCTAACGAATTTGTACAATAATTTTTATTTATTTATTGATAAATCCACAAATTGTTGCAAGAAAAGTTATTTGTGTAGATATCAATATAATTTTAAGCCGTTGATAGCATTCACCTAAAGGCAGGGCTCGATTTGAGGAGGAACGCGCCGGAACGGCGTTCCGAAACCTCTCTCACTAAAAAAAAAAATGGTTGCCTTAATTTTAATGTACTAGGTAGGTAATCAATAGAGGTACGGACGTGAGAGTTCAAAATTACGTATTAGGTGTTTAAATAACGTTTTAAGAAGCTAAAAACCGGACCCTGTAGATTGTAGTTCCGGCACCTCAATTTTTAGAAATCGAGCACTGCCTAAAGGTTATATAAAAATAAATTATCAAAGCAAAATAGTAGATTTTTTAATGAATTTCTTATTCAACCAATAAAAAAACGACATACAAACATACTAATTAATCTTCGTCCCTATCATCCGGTTCAATCAATGGTTTTTTTGTCGTTACCAAATAATTCACTCAATATTTGAGTCGGTTTTGGAATTTTTGACAGGTTTCTTGCAAATGTCAAATAGTAAATAATTGCTGCTACATGTGAACAGCACCCAACAGTTCTTTGTCCGTTAGCACACTCACACATATCGCCGAATAGCAGAATATCCAACACCTTGATAATGATCCTTGATAAACTGCAGATTAATTGAATCCCAGTCAGCCATCATTTCAGCTAAATATGATATCGCTAGTTTATATTGATATGAACCAGTGAATAAAATCTTCAGCTCCTTGTCTGTCATTTCGGGAAAAACGCTCAAGTCGTCAGAGGTAATGATTTCAAACGGAAGTTTCTTGCGCTGCCAACAGTTGGCTTCAACTTCTGTAACTAACGTATTCTCAACATCTATTTGACTCTTCATTTTATTTACTATCTCATCGGAGTAACTAAAATCAGATGTAAGTCGTTTTCCAAACTGATTACGGAGAAAAGATGCTATTTTGAGGTAAATACCTATTTTTTGAAGCATTTTAATATCTAATCTTTTGTCGAGAAGCTGGAATTTTTGTTTTAACATACCATGTACTGATTCAACAGACCAACGAATTTTTGTTACAAACCGAGATTCCGCCGTTGTTAATTGTTTTCGCTACCTTTCAAAGCTGGCATTAGCACTTGAAACCCTTTATCTGCTAAATCAGTTTTTACGTCACAAAAACCTCGGTCCAGTACAAAAATATCTCCCGGTGCCATCAATTTGCCTAAGCCTTCTGGATCACATACAATTTCTTTCAAGATAGTTGCGTCATTTACATTAGTAAGATATGGTCCTACCATATCAACTATGTAATCATCAGTCTTGCATACGGTAAATGGTTTACATAGAGGACTTCTATTTGCCACTGCAATACCAAAACGAGTAGAAAGCACAGCTGTCTCAAAAGCTCGAATAACTGACGCTGAAAACGTGGAAGCAGATTGTTCACGCTCTAGCTGAAGGAATGATGATATTAGTTTATTTGAATACATGTAAGACCGGTATAGATGCACATTTGCTCATCTGAAAATCGGTACTGATTAAGCTGATCGAATGATGTAGTGGTACATTCAAACGCTAAGGTTTCCATTACGTTTCGAAATTCACCAACTTGGAGGTTTGAAGAGTTAGAATAAATAACTTAATTCGTTAGATAAATGTTGCCGCGACACTCTTAACTGAATGTTTTTTTTTTACTATGGCGTACCACTTGGATCGTCTAGAGAAAAATTGAGGTAGTAGGGAAATAGTAAGAGGATTTATAAAAATTTTGGTGATTGTACCAAAACGGCTACTTTGTCAAAGAAAATTCAAAAAACAAAAACTTGAAAAAAAAATTGATCACGTGACGGACGGAAACCGAAAATTTTTTTTTCTGATAGCGTCTAAAAAAGTGCATATTTTCGTTTTGTTTTTCGTTCCGATCGGACAACCCAATCGTGAAATAAAAATTTTCAAAAAAATTTTGGTTTTTACTCGAAGGCCGTTCAATATTCAGAGCTAAAAATTTGGCTATAGGCGACTTTTAGGGGGTCAAATATATCCCTTAATTTTCAGCCAAGAAACGCCGGGGGCCGGCAACCCATACTTACCCGGCTACGGCCTTTAGACAAGTAGCATTTTTGAAAAAGAGATTTAGAAAATATGTCGAAAATTATCGACTCTAGACTATTTTTTAGAACAATAAGGGAATTCACGAGTTGTTAAACACGCGTGTATTTTTACAAATAAGTAAAGTTTTACGTAACTTTATAAACTTCGTAAAAATTCTCGATGCTCATTGGGTTTTCTAATATAGGAAACTGTGTGTGTACGATACTCATAAATAATGGAATCAATGGATATTGAAAGTTCTCAGTGTTCTGGTTCTCAGTTTGTAGAGTTTTATAGGAACCGACCTACCAAACCATCAACAGTAAGACAAATATCTCTTTAACTAGCTTAACACTTATCTCAAAACTTGGACCAACATTCAACGCAATACCCAAACGATCAACAGTAAGACAAAGATCTTCTTAAGTAGCTTAACACTTATCTCAAGATTTGGGCCAACATTCAACGCAATACCAGAACCTCCAATATCAACTGACATACCAAATCATCAACAGTAAGCCAAGGATCCCTTTGGGTAACTCAACACTTATCTCAAGACGAGGACGAACATTCAGCGCAATATCCAAATCTTCAATATGAACCGACCTACCAAACCATCAACAATAAGAACAGTTCTAATATGAACGCTTTTTTTTGGCATTCCATAGCCATTAATTAATCCAAACGGGATATAAATTAGATTGAGACTGTCCCTTTTGAGACTCTCACGGACGTCAAGCCTCCCTAATCGTTTGATAGACCCTCAGGAGGGTATGTAGTGTCAGCTGAACTATGCCATTAGAGCACCCACTCGGATAGAATCCGAGTGTCAAAACAATAGAGAGAGCCTGACGAACACAAGAGCTGTAGAGGGACAACTCGCACTAACGTATACCTCGGTGTATCAAAGCAAAATTTGAATTCGAACTAGCGTTCATATTAGGTAGTTCCTTCATTTAACGCAATATCCAAACCTTTTATAGCAACCGACCTACCAAACCATCAACAGTAAGACAAAGATCTCTTTAAGTTGCTTAACACTTATCTCGAGAGGTGAATCAACATTCAACGCAATAGCCAAACGTTCTATCGGAAACGACCTACCAAACCATCAACAATAAGACAAAGATCTCCTTAAGTAACTTAATATTTATTTCAAAACGTGGACCAACATTCAACGCAATACCCAAACCGTCGACATCAACCGACCCACCAAACCATCAACAGTAAGTAGTTTAAAACTTAACTCAAGACGTGGACCAACATTCAACGCAATACCCAAACGATAAACAGGAAGGCAAATATCTCCTTAAGTAGTTTAACAGTTATCTCTAGACGTGGACCAAAATCAACGCAATACCCAAACATTAGATATGAACCGACCTACCAAACCATCAACAATAAGAACAGTTCTAATATGAACGCTTGTTTTTTTTGGCATTCTACATCCATTAATTAATCCAAACGGGATATAAATTAGATTGAGACTCTCACAGACGTCAAACCTCTTTAATCGTTTGATAGACCCTCACGAGGGTATGTAGTGTCAGCGGAACTATGCCATTAGAGCACCCACCCGTACAGAATCCGAGTGTCAAAACAATAGAGAGAATCTGACGAACACAAGAGCTGTAGAGGGACAACTCGCACTAACGTACACCTCGTTGTATCAAGGAAAATTTGAGTTAGAACTAGCGTTCATATTAGGCAGTTCCTTCATTTAACGCAATACCCGAGCCTTTTATAGAAACTGACCTACCAAAGCATCAACCATAACACAATCTATCTTTCGATAACTTCCATTCGTAATATCACGAGAAACGATTCCCAAAATTTCAGTAAAATTACAAGAATTCAATTCGTCCGATGTAAAATAACACAACCGTCTCTATAGATGTTACCTCTACCGTTGTCAACGGTCAACTGAATTGAGTTTGTCGACCTTAGGTCGTTAAAATGTTATGGTGACGTCAATGTGACGTCAACCGGAAGTTATAAAAATGTCATTAAGTCAGTATTGTTGTTATACCGTAATTACGTCATTTTATAATGTATCGGGTAATTAAAATTAAATAGAAAGAATAAATAATGTTCTATTCTGTTTGTTTCAATAGTGCGGTGTCGGTCGGTGTCTCGATACCTGTTGAAGATAAAAAAACTTTTAAAATGAAAGTGCTTTTATTCTTAAAGGGGGAAATAGCTTAAAATTGCTTTCGTTTATACAGGGTGTTTCGTTTATACTGCCTTTAAAATGCAAAAATGCATATGACAGGAATGTCGGTGGTTCTTCAGTTGCAATTAGTATACAATGCAATTTCGGTTTTCCCATAATATAAACTTTCTTTAGCACATTCTACGCGTTTATATTCCAAAACATATATGTAAATAGCTAAATAAGCAAACAGCAACGTTTAAATAACACTTAGGATAAGCGTTAGCGTGTATACAATTGTGTATATGCAATTGTATACAGATCAAACAGCCGCCCTATAGTCGGGGCATCGTTTGTCGGAAGCATTCGGGAGTAGAGAAGTAGGGATGCATTAGTAGGCTTAACTCGACAGCGCACAGTTGTATTGTATTAGCGAGATAAAGTAATTCATGCTATCGTAAATATACGATTATTATTGTTACTATTACTGATGCTGATTGTTTTGTAATTCATTATGGACATTTTTACCCTTCAACAAAAGAAATATGTTACAAAACAACATCATCGTGGTTACTCAATAAGAGATATTGTACGTCTATTTAACGATGAGTTCCAATAAACTATTTGTTTTGAAACAGTTCGTCATATAATCAATAACTTTGAAATGTATGGTTGTTTAAATCCGTGTAAAACTTGTATTTACAGACGAATCTTCGTTCGCTTTACATGGTCGATACAACCCAAGTGTTGCAAGGTATTGGTCACAAGAAAAGAGACCTTGTACTTCTGACGCTCGAACACAATACTCTGCAAAATTAAATGTTTCGGCTGGCCTATTACATAACATAATTGGGCCATTTAATTTATTTACTTATGAACAGAAATTATTGTCTTCGTTACGTGTGTAATTGCTTCTCCTATTTGTGACGTCTATATTTTTACCACAAACTTCTGTTTAGTTTATAAAGTTTATAGAAATTTTGAGAATAAGCAAACAATTATTGTATTGTGCATATGTATTGAACAGAATACAACCGTGCGGTCTCGAGTGAAGCGTACATCTAACTATTTACCAGGGGCCCGATTCTCGAATCTCGAACGAAATTTGTCGCGTACGACAAATGTCGCACGAATTTGTCGAGTGACGTTGAGATGATCTATTCTCGAATACTCATCGACACTAAGACGATCGCTCGAAATAATTGTCGATTGGTAAGTAGCGGCAACAGCGCTTTAATGGATATAAATGTGCATCTACTATATCGATTGATGAAATATTGCTCATACTCACTCACACTCAGTCATGCTCAGTCATACTTGTGCGAGTTCCTGTCATCAACGTAACGTCAAAATTACATCTTTTTTTTTGTAATTATTGTGAGTACTTACAATGGATAAATAAAATAGTATTGTAGTAATGAGCAAAAGAATGTAGAGTTTTCTATTGCAGCAAGCATGATTCCTTCTTCCATGTTTGCCATTTTTACTTTATGTCAGATATATAGAAACGAGACACTACAATACATACACATATTAATACAGTTAAATAGAATAAAATGCATAAAAAAATTACCGAAATCACTTATGTATAGGGTAATGTGAGGTAATATGAGCATGGGAAAAGACGAGGTATAAAATGTTTCCAAATATAGCCTCTACAAACATGATCATGTTAAAAACACAAATTATTGTACAGTACTTGATAATAGTAATTATATACCAAGGGAGAGAAGACATTTTTCTCAGCCGAGTAGCATTATTTCCCGAGACGCGAAGCGTCGAGGGAAATAATGGCTAAGAGGCTGAGAAAAATCTTCTCTGCCGTGGTTTATATACTATTTTTTCCACTACTAGCATATTTAACCGCTTTCTAATAATGTAATATAATAAGCCGTTCCGATAAATGTTTAATTTAAGATATCCATAGAAAACATGTTAGTCTGTAAAAACAAATGAATAAACATTTAATGTCAAATTGAGATTTTATTCATGTCTTGTTACAATACCAAAAAAAATGTCAGACAGTAGTTGTACTCCTGCAGAAATCCGCAAGGAAGCAAATCAAATAGAGTATGAAAAATACTGGTACACTGGCTTGCAATAAAATCTCGTACACCTTAATGTCAAGCAAGCTAATTTTTGAAGATTATTTTTCAATGTAAGCTGACTTTAGATTTGACGGATGTGACACTCTTTGGTGACACTTGGACACTATGCATAGTGGTTGTGGTGACTTATAAAAATAGTGTACTTTTGGAAATGAAACGTCAAATTAGAAATGTCACAAAAGGTGAAATCAATATAGGTAAAACTAGGTGTACGAGATTTTATTGCAAGCCAGTACGTCAGGAATTAACATAACCTGCCATAATTGCGCTATTAATTATTATTTTAATAAGTAGTGTTTACCAAATTACGTATTTCCTACTTTGTTTATTTATGTTAAATGTTAACCTAACCTTTTTTCTTGAATTGCAGATTTCATTCGTAATCATAATTTTATTAGTGTCAATTGTTTTTATTATTTACTAGTAGGAGATAATTTTTATTATTGACTACTAGGAGAGAAATTCATCTCGGCCCGAAAACATACCAAATAATGACATCTTCTAACGCTAGTAGTGGAAAAAGAATGTTATTTTGCATGATAAAAAATATTCATGTTGGTTGAACTTTGATAATTACGAAAAATATATGACATTCACTTAACGTGCTCATATTACCCGACATTACCCTATATTACAGTAATATTTTCACTATTTTATAATATACTATATTTACGCCGCCAAGTGTAAGCAAGTAGCACTATTGTCGCATAAGATTTTGTATGTCGAATGGTTGTTACCCACTCGCTGAAATCTCGACTAAAAATTGTAGCACACGACATTCAAGAATACGACTGCGCACATTTCATTCGACATTTGGCTTATGTCGCATGCGACGTTCATCATTCGAGATTCGAGAATCGGGCCCCAGGGGGTAGAATCATAATAAGAAAAATTTGGCTGGACTTCTCATTGGTTCATGTAATCACATGGTAAATTTAGTTCCTTGTGCTGAGGTGACAGCGTTGTAAGCATTTAGCAACCTATATTATCGACGTAACGGGAAGGCATGGAAAACACCATATTTGATATTTCACTTGTTTGTTTATCTTGCGTGGGCACCCTTGGTTTGGCTTTTGTAGTAACTGTTATTTATCTTCTTTTCGTTTATTTTAGTTTTATTTTACGTAGTATTTTCTTTATAGTACATATTGTAGTAGTAGTTTATAGTTTTATTAGTAGTATTAGCAATAGTAATACTACTATCTAATAAGTAGCTCTAGTTTAGGTTAGGATTCCTTTTGTAAGAATTATTTTATTTTCTATTTTTAGCATCAAGCGTTTGTTGTTGCATTTTCTTTTGTAGTATTGTAATAGTCTTTTTATTGTTACCGAGTTACATAATTTGTTATACTTAATTGAAAATAAAATTTTGAACATTTACGGGCCACTGTGGTATTTATTGAGGTCAATTGTCGAATCTTTATTCCCCTGAGACTTTTAAGAGAGTTGGTTGTTTTAGCTCGATCCAACAACAGGTAGTAGTGCAATAGATTAGATTTGTTTTAAAATCTCTTTATGTATTAGTGTAACATATTTGTAGTATGTAGGTACTTATCTCTCGAACCTATTGTAACAGTTTCTTATAAAGTATTTTTATATATTATTCCACTGTATTTATACCCAGATTTTCTGATATGTGTATATACCAAATATTTCATAATTATATTAGTATAGTTATATACTATTATAGTTATGAAATATTTGGTATATACTTTAATAAAAATCTTCAATATTAATAAAGTAATCCCTTTGAATGTCCCGCCACCTGTAGTTCGTTGCGCTGAAGTTGGTGGCGCACTATCTTATCAACAAAATAGAACACTGTCTCCACTCCCGATAATATAGGTTGCTTAATGCTTACAACGCTGTCACCACAGCACAAGGAACTAAATTTACCGTGTGATTACAGGAACCAATGAGAAGTCGAGCCAAATTTTTCTTATTCAGATTGCTATAGGACGGCTGTTTCATCTGTATTGTAATAGCGACAAACTACGGTTACACTAAGCAGGTAGTAAGCTGGCTTTGCTGCTCTTTGAAATAAAGCATTGAGCGCAAGGTATTTCTCTATTTAATCGTGTCCGGATACCTTTGAAGGTCACTGTACATCAACTAGAAAAATATATTGGAGCAATTCCTTGTCCAATTGAATTGACTTGATTATACAGTCTGTCTCAGATTCAATAAGATTGGTCTAAAACAAAGATACAAAGCGTTTATTATTTTGATTTCTTAATTTTGTGTTCACAACAAATTTCAGTTTGGGAAATAGCGAAATCAGGTGAATATGGTGGATAATCGCTAACAATGATGCCTTTTTTGTACAAGAATTGCCCAAAACTGTCTGGCTCTCGATATTCCGGTCAAACTACTCAAATTCTTGCCCTCAATCGTTGTAGAACTACCAGATAATATTCTGCGTTCACCGTTTAACCTTTTAGGACAAATTCACTGTGAATAATCTCTTTGAGTTGTCTTAATTTTTCTCTTCTGAGAGTGTAGTTTTTCCTCTTTTGGCTTTTTTGGTGACTTTCATGCCGCACTCCGACGTTTTGTTTTTGGCTCGTATTGAAAACACTACGTTTTGCCATCAGCGGTACAATGGTTGACATGCTTGCCGGTTTGCTCTGTGACATTTTTAACATGTCTTAAAATACTGTGTAACAGTGTTTATATTTGTGTTAAGGTTAAGCCTCTTACACTTCTAGACCACTGTGTGTTTGAAATTCCTTCTATACATAATTAAAATGTAAGCCTTCAAACGTATTTTATGCTGATAATACTCCTGTATATCATTTCAGATCTATACATATATGTATATTCTTCATTTTTTTTTTGTAATCTTCTTACATATTTAATCCACCACATCACATATTTACTGAGCACTTTACTTATCTCTCCCTTTTTATTCGCGACAAACGCATAGGACGTTGTTGACGATAATATGAAGCCCCTCGTTAATGAAGGTATGGGGACCCTCTCCCCCAAATAACCGCTCACGTATTTCACGTGAAGTATTCACACAATGAGGAGAAGTAAAGGACCCAACAGATATTGAATAATGAAGCGAACATTGTGCCGCGTCGTGGAACATTGGCAGGAGGCGATAGCAGCCTACTGCTTTTACCTACATACGTAGGTTCTAACATATCACGCGTCCCTAGAACGCCGATAAACCTCAACAACGATGAAATGTCCAAAGCTCCGAAGGGAGAAGGTATACAGGCGGAGAACCGTTGTAGCTGTTGTATAGCCTACATAAAACTTTGCCCAACCATTTTGCTCCGGCGACAAGCATCAAAGCCCAAGTCTTGTTGATGAGTAAGTAGCTGTATAACATTAATATTGAGTTAGTGGATGCAATATCTTGCAAGATTGAAAGTACGTGAATATAACTTTAATTAATTTTTTTATAAATTAGTTGGCAGTGAAAAGCAAATTATTAACCACGTTTTTTCATTGAAATAAAAATGGCTGCTACATCATCTAGTCATCAGGCTTATACATACCAGGAAAAAGACGACGCTGCGCTGTTAATTACAGAAAAGTAAAGAGAAATCTCTCACCTAATATTAGGGATATTATTAATTTGTACAAGCACACCATTTTCTTACCAAAAATAAATTAGAAAAACCAAACTAATTATCTCCTATTCCTCTTATTTTGATTCTTGCCGCGTATATTAAATCTTATCCCTTTGAATCTAGAATATGAGTAGATCCCAAGCATAATTAGTATATTTTTTTTCTTTCTCGTGGCAATTTCCGATTTCTAATTTATATAAAAGGGAAACAAGGAACCCAAGGAAGCTCTTTATCAATGTCGTCCTAAGTAATTGAAATATATTCACGACGAACCGAAGATATAGTACGTCCGGGAGAGACGAGAGCACCACCGAGAGCTGGAAGGCAAAAAAAAAACGAAGAAACGGGAAAAAGCAAATCGAGGAATCCCCGAACTAGCTTAATTAAAAGTGAAGTGTATAATATGGCGTTCTCTGCGTTTATCGCTAGCAGATATGACTCGAATGCGAAGAATTCCCGAGAACCTTAATTAATTTCTCATCGGGGAGTTTTGGGCGAAACACATAGATAACAGATATAAATAGTCCTCTCACCTTGATGCGCCATAGCGGATATTGCGAGTTTCTGCCCTTTAAATGGTACAAATATTTATGAATGATGAATGCTTTTTATCCAAATAAGAACATAATTAAATCGTAGGACATTAAAGTAACATTATACAGAATGCACCATTTTTTTAAACTGAATGTTAAATATCTTCATCTGCCTTGATCTGCGTCGGCTATTTTGTGAAGTTCAATTTCTTCTGTCACACCCTCGTTGTTACCAACGCAAATTTAAGCCATTTTAAAACTGACAGCACTGATAGGAATTTTTTAGGCTGACTAGAATTTTATGCCTAATTGAATCTACGTTATGCAAATGGCATTATCAGCAAAGGTTCTTTCCAACAACGCTTAGAACCGGTTCAGAATTAGTCAGCGCATGCGCAAATGCATATTTGAACTAGTAAACAACTGGAATCGGGATAGAAAAATCACTATTCCTACAGTTTACGAACTAGTACCAAAACGAATTCAAGAACGGTGAAACCAGTAGCTGATTAAGGTAGGAACTACTAGAATCGACATGTGTACACGCAGGCGAGTACCGGAGAGGCGCACCTAACTATGATGAAACATTTTTCCAACATTTCCGAATAAAACGAGAACACATGAATGATCTTGCACAACAATATGAAAACAGTAACTATTTCAGAACACAAACAGGGTAATATGGTAAAATTGCTGCATTAAATCAGGTAATTATCTATTTTGGTGGTCTAAATATGTAACTATTTTATGCAACGTTAAACTTATTGCAGATTTTAATATACACTTGGTATATTATTGGGCATCAGGCAGCAAGTTTTCAAGATGTTGCTGATCGATTTGGGGTAACAGTCAGTACATTACATCGAATTATTACAAAAATGACAATTATTATAAGCAATTTATCCCCAAAAATCATTCAATGGCCAAACGACAATGAAAAGCGAGAAATTGATGTATGATGATGATGATGTATGTGTGGGGTATCCAGAGTCAGTTCATGATGCCCGGGTATTTAGAAACTCGCCAATAGGTAACACCTTAGAGGAAAAATGTGGACAATATTTTTTACTAAGTGATAGTGCATATCCTCTGAAGCGAAATTTAATGACACCCTTTAAAGTTAGGGACCAATTAACCCCAAGACAAATAAATTATAATATACGATTATGTATGAATCGATATGTGGTAGAACATTGCTTCGGAATATTGAAGCAAAAGTTCAGGAAACTCTACCATGTAAAACTTAGATGGATCGAATACATAGTCCATTTAATAAGAGCTGCCTGTGTAGTACACAATATAGCTATAGATGATACACTACTAGACAATGAAAATAATGAAATGCTTGTTACCCAGTTGCCTGAGCATAATGAAGAAGATAATGATAGTGGATATTAGTATTAGTTATTTATATTTATATTTTTTCGGATGCCTTGTTTTTTCCTAAGAAGAACATATATTCTCTTGCAGAAGTCAATGTAAAGAAAGTAATTGTTCAACAATATTTAGAAAGTTATCACAAAATCATATATGGAAATGCTAAAGAAACTATTATTCTTAAAATAAAACTAAATATCTACCTACTAAAGAAACTAAAAGTATATACATTGTATGTCCCATGACTTATTTGTCACAAGAACAATTTTTTTCTTTTAAAATTTCGTTGCGTTCTCTTAGTAAAGCATTTCTTCTTTAAACGACTTTGCAATAGTGTGTCTATGACAGTGGCTATTCTTTTCCTATTCCTTATCCTTATGTTTTCACTGTTAATAGCAGATTCTGCGACATCTTTGTATCTGCTATTTGTAACAGTAGTTGTTTCCCGTTCTTTTATACTTCTGACGTTTCCCTTGCAAGCTATGATCTTTAATTGGTTTTTAGGGTTCACTGAAACGCCAGTTTCATCGCAATTAAAGCTTTGAGCAGCCGTTAGTTTGTGTTTGTCGATTAAATTTTTTAGCAATGAAAAAAAAAACTATCTACTGCTACTTTATTGAAGCCCATGGCTCTTGCACCAGATGTTGCCACGGGTTTGTGAACAGATGTCTCTTAAGGAATCCATTGACCCAATCTTGGCCTGCTATTCCATTTTTAAATCTCTTGCTAATGCCATTTCTCACAGCCAATTGATAAGCTAAGCTACGCAAGTGTTTCATTGTTAGACCGAATAACCTAGCCTCCATAGTGTTTAAGTAACTAACAAGCTCAAGTTCGTGTTCTTCCGCGAATACGTTTTTAAATTTTCCTGCCCTTTTATCAATGTTGTAGTCAGGATTTTCCCCTTCTTTCATCTGTTGCCATATGACATTCCACTTCCGGTTCATGTATTGTACTATTGTAGATAATAGAAGTTGAAGGACAACATGATTTTTTCCCATAAATAGTTCTGCCATTTCATCAGCAAATTCAAAATATTTACGCCCTCTTCCTGTTGAGGCTTTGTTCTCCACAAATTTCTTATAATTTCTGTCTAATACCTTGTATCTATTCTCACAACAACTTGCAGGTACAGGCTTTTTCAACGCTACCTTTAATTCTTTAGCAATAATTAACCACATGGCTTTCACAGTTTTTCGATTGTTCCAACTTTTTTTAAATATTTTTTATATAAATCTATAAGTACCATTGTACTTGCGTTATCCCACTTAAAATCTAGTATGATATCTTCTACCTGAATTATGTACTCGATGTTTTCTAAAAAGGTATTAAATTTTAGATATTTAAATTTGTGTTCCAACAAACGCTTATTTAGAATTAGTTCTGAACCGGTAGAGAAATCGCGCTTGCGCACTTTGCAGAGAGAGAAGTACATTTTACACTCAAAATGTCGGTGGGTTATAGCTAATAGCCAGCAGCAGTTCGTAGTATCGGTAATGAAGGTCATTGTGTTGCACATATTTGATAACAATGAAACCTGTATGACATAACATAACCTTACACCATAGATCATACACATTTAATTCTTTCACTTTACTTCTACTGTTTACAATACAACAACAAAAACGTATTTACAGTGAAAATGCCGCATTTTCATCTTCTGCAATATAGAGTCATTACTGTTAATGTCTGTTACTGTACTGATGAAAAATGTTGACTTCGCTGGGGCTAAAGGGTTTGATCATAAATTAGGATCGCTTATGTCACTAGTGTATTTATTTCTATCAGGTCACAGATATTGCTTTAGATAACTCTTCTTATTTTAGTATCTTACTAAAGTTCTTTTCAGTTAAACAAAAATATAAAAGTTGGCTTTCAAGTTGGGTTTTTTTGCACTATTTTCTCTTTTTACACTTTCATATAACAATGACTGTTTAATAAAATTAACTTGGGGGTGGTGAACTACGTACAGCGACAGAGAAGAAAGATGCGGTTGATTGTGATCTCAAACTGGTGTGGGTCGATGATTGCAATTGTCACAAAAATTATGACAGATGTCAAATTAAATAAACACATTTTTAATTTTTATGATATGATGATGATGATGTTAGAAAATTTCTGACAGCTACGAGGTTACATTGTTATGATTCGCAGATTAGAAACTTTGATTTTTTAGAATATTACACTGATCGACAAAAATGAACTTTTAGTTTGTCACATGAACTTTTTTAGCAGTTTGTACTTTATTTTGACTTCAAAAGCAGGTGTAGAAAAAATTTGGCACCCATAATTTTTTTGACAGGAATATTTCATAAAGAATACTGAGACTTTACTTACAATTAAACTTGAAAATAATATTTTTTGAACTCAAAGTTACGATTTTTTGAAATGCTTGACTTGAGGCTGGTCTCTTGCAAGTGTATAACAATAATCTCCTAACAGACGAGGACTCCATTTGCCCTGGTATCTTGTTTCTATGTTGGAAATGCCCTGATGGAACCTTTCTCCCTGTTCGTCTAGGTTGTCGGGAAGGAAGTCGAGGTGGGAGCGTGGAAAATGTATTTCAAAAATGTTTGTGCTACATTTTTAAAAGTTTTCCAATCGGATTTCTCTAACGAATTCAACCTTTATTCGAATATGTCATCTTTGTACCATGTCCATATCTGAGATCCGACGAAAATTCCTTCCTTTATTTTAGCGTCACTAACTTCAGGAAACTTTTCTTTCAAGTACATGAAATCTGAACCATTGCAATCCATGGCTTTGACAAAAATTTTGAACAAATCTAGTTTTATATGTAGTGGTGGTAAAAGTACTCTAGCAGGCTCGACAAGAGAAGGATGTAAAACATTTTTGTTTCCAGGAGTGAGGCACTCATGCTTAGGCCAGTCTTTCTTGTGGTAGCGATTGTTTCGATCTCTGCTCTCCCATTTGCATAAAAAGCAACAATACTTTGTAAAACCTAGCTCCAATCCGAGGAATAAATCAATGACTTTTAAGTCACCACATAGTAGAAATGAAAATGTATTAATACTGGATTTTTGCTAGTAGGAATTTCATGTTTTCGTAAGTCTCTTTCATACCGATTACATCATTTACTGCATCATTTGCCTAATTTGGCACTGCAGGTACAGGTAAATCACTACTATGAGGAAGTGGTCGTATTGCAGAATGTACATTTGTATATTTTACAGTATGTTTTGACGCCTTATTTATCCCATTGATATTGGTCAAGCAAAAGTAGCAATCAGATATGTGGTCTACAGACGCTGTCCAAATCATGGGTTTTCCGAAAGCCATATATCGCGTTCTTTTGCCCAACCTGTAAGATTCTTTAGACATGTCGTACGACATATATGAGGCGCCCAATTCTTATCTTGATGAGTCACAGAGAAGCCAAAATAGTCACGATAATACTGCTTTACCAATTCAGTGAGATTTCGTCGCTGACTTTTGAATGTTAGTTCACCACATACGCAACAAAAACTTTGCATATTGAAAAACTAACAACGATTACCTTATGTATGCTAAATTAATAAGTTAACACTGTTTTAAGTGAAAACTTGATGTAATTCGACCGTAGGTAGAGGAGTATTAGCGGTAACTACCGTAAAATCATATGTGGTTGTCACAACAAATCTGTAGGTGCCAGCTACAACATAGTTTGTGTTTTGTTTTGAGCGTCCACAGTGAACTAATAATTAGCATACCTGCAGAATCCGTGTGGCAAAACCTTATCGATCAGTGTTATTTAATATTATTATTATCTTCAATAATCTCGTTTCAATTTTGAAACAAAAATTCGAGGATAGTTTTCAAACCCTTTTCAGTTTTGCACTATTTTCTTTTTTTGAGGGTGTTAAAACATTGACAGAAACAAGTAAGACAGTCGGTACAGAAGTGATTATAACCTCAAAAAGCTGTTGGTGCATGGTGACAGTTTTAATGATTCTGACAGAAGTCAAACTAAACGATTTTTTAAATTTTAACCTAATTTAATTACTTTACATTATTTATACAGCAAGCTTGTATATATGAATGCATTTACCTTAAATAAAATTATTAAATATATTATATCACACAATTTACCATATAGGTATTCTACAATAGAATTTGTCTTAATTCGAAAGTATTTGGATCATACGTATAAATTGGATCAACAATCGGCTGCACATTCTCATACTTAAATTCCGCACTGTACGCCATCTTCTTGACATCATTTTTGGTCGCGTAATTTATTCTCTGCAACAATCCATCAGGATGATAGATATAATAAATACCCATGTTTTGATTTTGAATGAATTCTTCCCGATCTTTAAGCTTCTGATTTGATTCCGGTGGAACATCAACTGTAGTTGTTTCAGTAGTTGAAAAATCATTTTCGGTAGTCGTTTCAACCTTTTCCGGAACTCCATATACCGGTTTCGGCGCTGTTAATCGCTCTGGCAAATTAAACGGTTGATTTGGTCTGAATCCTCTCGGTGGATATGGTGCTGGTTGTTCGACCCTCTGAAATCTTCTCGGAAGAGGTGCTTCACCATTGATAACTGTCGCTACCATGAAAAGTACCACTATTGTTGAAGTATACATTGTTAGTGTTTGATGTCTTCAGTTGTTACTGTGATTAATGATTAATAAGCGTTCGATTTATATATTTATACAACTCAGATTTCTTTAACATTGATTGGTATAAATATAGAATATTTTTTTTTTGAATGAGGTGGCAATGACCTAATAGACGTAATAAGTTCGATGTTACAAAATTGCGTGTGCATATATAATATTTTATCTTGAATTCTATTTAAATTAGGAATGGCACGTAATAGGACAAGGTGCACGGTAGAGAACGCATCGCTAATAATTATTGTGTAGACAGTTCTCTGTAGAATTTTTAATTAATGCAGTTCCGTCTATGGATTGTTATACAAGTAACTGTTATAAAATATGTCTATGTAACTGAGATGCAAAATATGTTTTTTTTCCATATTATGAATATACGCAGGAGAATATATTGTGGAGCTTTGTTAAATTAGTTTTACGGTTAGTGTTTGTGGTTCAGACGGCGAAAATGTAATTAAAACTTTAAACGAATAGCGTAAAATGTATGATATGCTTTGCTGGAAATTGGTATATTACGCCATTTATTTACTGGTTCGATTAAGCGTTAGCATAATGGATAGCTATCACTACTTGTTTAAGGTTGGCTGATACTGTTTGATTTAATAATATTAATTAATAATAATTTGCCAACAATTTGCTGCTAGTTACACTGAAAAATTCAGTTGATTGAATATAGGCTTTTGCAGTCGTAATTTACTGAAGAATACTACAAACTACAAATCTAACAAATTCAAGTATTTAATGAAGCAAAACAAATAGTAAAATTCATGAAGGGATTGATAATATTTAAGATGACTCACTTTTCGAAACTTTAGGCCAGGCGAATAGAATGTTTAGTGAATTTCAACCGACTACAATCACACGATTAAAAGAGATACTTGCTTCAATGTCAAATAAATCAAGTTATTCAGGATGCATTTCCTGTGATTGGTGAGGTTTTGCTTGGAATAATTAATGAATCCAAGTATTTGGAAAACTTCCACAGTGACATCGATACCCAAGGCGAAAAATGCCAGAATTTGTAACGAATGTTGACCAATCAATCTGTTACCAACGCTGGAAAAAATATTGGAGCATGTTGCTAAAGAACAATTGGAAAATTTTATAGAAAATAATTCATTATTGGTAGATGTTCAGTCCGGTTTCAGGCGAAGTCATTCTTGTGAGACCGGTTTGAATTTGGTTATTGGAAAGAAAAAATAGAAAATGGCAATAAAATTGTTGCAGTTTATCTTGATCTGTAGAGAGCAATTGAAACAATTGACAGAAAACCTTTGATAGAAAAGCTTCACCATATTGGAATACGGGGAATCGTACTGAGATGGATTAAAGATTATATGCAAGGAAGAATGCAAGTAACTAAGTTTCAAAACAATACGTCGTCAATTAGAAGAATCTCGGTAGAAGTTCTGCAGGGGTCAAAATTGAGTCCACTCTTATTTGTTTTATATATTAATGATATATGCTGTGCAACTAGTGATTGTACTTTGAATATGTTCGCCGCTTGTGAGAGTTTCAGAAACCAATATTGCAATTACTATTATTAGTATTAATAAAATAACAAGGAACTAGAAAAAAATTCCAAGTGGCTAAAAGTAAATAAACTTAAATTAAATGCGTCCAAAACAAAAGCAATGATAATTGGTACAGTTGTGTGCGGATACTAATAGTGACATTGTTGTTGATGATGCATATATAGAACTTGTAAAAGAAATTAAATGCCTTGGTATTATTATAGACAACAGATTAGCTTTTAAAAACCATGTAGACTATATAGTTAAAAAGGTTGTTAAGAAAGTCGGATTTTTTGTAGAATTAGTTCCAAGCTTAATAACTGGGCAAGAATCTTGGTATATAAAAATATTATTGCCCCACACTTTGAGTGCTGTGCCTCAGTGTCAAATATTAAACTCGAATTTTTTTTGTCGTTTTTATGAATGAAAAAAGAGTAATATATAACGAATCGAATATTAAACTCGAATTTTTTTTTGCGTTTTTTGTGAATGAAAAAAAGAGTCGAAATTCTTTTTTTCGTTTTTAGGAAGGAAAAAAGGAGTAATATACAACGAATCAAATATTAAACTCGAACATTTTTTTGGCGTTTTTATGAATGAAAAAAAGTGTCGAATTTTTTTCTTTTTTATGAAGGAAAAAAAAGAGTAATATATAACGAATCAAATATTAAACACGAAATTTTTTTGTTGTTTTTATGAAGGAAGAAAAGAGTAATATACAAGCTGATTCATTTTCGGCCCTCACCATGGGGATCTCGCTTATTATTGGAGATAGAGTATAGGTTTAAATTTGGCAAAGTTGCTAAATTTTGTGCTTGTTATGAATCCGAAAAGAAAATTGACCTGTGACAATTGACGTTCGTTATTTCTTAAAAAAACGAGAAAACCGCATTTTCTTCTATAGCACCTACATTTGGCCCTTT
Organism: Holotrichia oblita; assembly: GCA_023690525.1. Lineage (NCBI taxonomy): Eukaryota > Metazoa > Arthropoda > Insecta > Coleoptera > Scarabaeidae > Holotrichia > Holotrichia oblita. Next base: position 84,281,799 of record CM043021.1, on the reverse strand, counting down.
AGAGAAAAAATAAAAACACATTCTCATGGCCACTTTTGAGCCTCTATCCAATGGTGTAATCGAAAATTTTATACGACGTTTCGTTTCTTTCTGACCATCATCAACTATCTAATTTCTTATAGGCGTCATATTGGATTTACACACCATCGGATAGGGTTTTTTTTTTCTGATTTCAACCATGTATCACATGTTGACGAAAGTTTTTGATATTATGCTTAAATTTAAAAAAATAGATTTTTTGGATAAAATAAGGTAGCCATGAAATTTCAATCTGTCAAACATTTCATTTATCGTTTATTAGTAATACGAAAATGTACAACAACGAAGAAAAACGATATATGTTAAGTATTTTTTATTCTTCGAATCGAAATACAACAATAGTGAGTACAAGATATTTACAAATGTATCCAGAACGACAACAGCCTCATCGTTCCATTTTTCTAGATCTTGATAGAAATTTGGTCGCGTATGGGTCGTTTACTAAGCCGCATAATGTTCATGCCAACAGGAATTTTAATGACAATCGGCAGAATATTTTACAAATGGTAAATTTAAGGCGTGTTTTGCAAAGTTTTACATACTAATCTCGTATTTTCTAGATAAATAATAATCCATCAACTTCTACACGCGAAGTGGCATCAGAATTAAATTTATCCCAGTCTAGAGTTTGGAGAACTTTACATCAAAATAGATTTAAACCATACAAGATCCACGTTAGTCACACTTTACTACCTGGAGATAATTTAAGAAGACTAGAGTACTGTAATTGGTTATTGGGAAGGATAGAAAATGACGAAAATTTTTTAAATAAAATTATCTGGACAGATGAATCAAAATTTACTAATTCTGGAATGTTCAACAGAAATACGGAGCACTATTGGGCAGTAGAAAATCCCCGACAAAACAGGGCAAGGAGACCACAACATCGTTTTGGAATAAACGTTTGGATGGGTATTTTGGGAAATCGTCTCTTAGGACCAGTTATGTATGAAGAAACATTAAACGGAGAAAGATATTTAAACCTTTTACGTACATACGTATCTAACTACCTTGACAACAATATTCCATTAAATCAACTACAACATTTATGGTGGCAACAAGACGGCGCACCAGCACACAACGCGGCAGTTGTTAGTAATTACTTGAATCAAGAGTTTCCAAATCGTTGGATTGGAAATAGAGGAGTTGTCGAATGGCCTGCGAGATCACCTGATTTAAGTCCGCTTGATTATTTTTTATGGGGATATGTTAAAAATAATATTTATAAATTAGATGCCCCACAAAACATTGAACAATTACGAGACAGACTTCAGAATGCCTTCGATGCAGTTCCAAGAAGAACTATACAAAGAGCTGTTCAAAATGCCAGAAGGCGTGCCCAACTGTGCATTAATGAAGATGGCCAGATAATTGAACATTTACTGTAATTGTTTATTGTTTACCTTTTTATGTATGTATTTTTTGTAAAATATCCTATCGATTTTCATTAAAATTCCTGTTGGCATGAACATTATGCGGCTTAGTAAACGACCCATACGCGACCAAATTTCTATCAAGATCTAGAAAAATGGAACGATGAGGCTGTTGTCGTTCTGGATACATTTGTAAATATCTTGTACTCGCTATTGTTGTATTTCGATTCGAAGAATAAAAAATACTTAACATATCTCGTTTTTCTTCGTTGTTGTACATTTTCGTATTACTAATAAACGATAAATGAAATGTTTGACAGATTGAAATTTCATGGCTACCTTATTTTATCTAAAAAATCTATTTTTTTTAATTTAAGCATAATATCAAAAACTATCGTCAACATGTGATACATGGTTGAAATCAGAAAAAAAAACCCTATCCGATGGTGTGTAAATCCAATATGACGCCTATAAGAAATTAGATAGTTGATGATGGTCAGAAAGAAACGAAACGTCGTATAAAATTTTCGATTACACCATTGGATAGAGGCTCAAAAGTGGCCATGAGAATGTGTTTTTATTTTTTCTCTAAAGGGCCAAATGTAGGTGCTATAGGTAAAAGAAGAAAATGCGGTTTTCGCGTTTTTTTAAGAAATAACGAACGTCAATTGTCACAGGTCAATTTTCTTTTCGGATTCATAACAAGTACAAAATTTAGCAACTTTGCCAAATTTAAACCTATACTCTATCTCCAATAATAAGCGAGATCCCCATGGTGAGGGCCGAAAATGAATCAGCTTGTATAGCGAATCGAATATTGAACTCGAATTTTTTTTGTCGTTTTTGTGAGTGAAAAAGAGTAATATATAACGAATCAAATATTAAACTCGAAATTTTTTTTGCGTTTTTTGTGAATGAGAAAAAGAGTCGAAAAATTTTTATTTATTAAACTCGATTTTTTTTGTCGTTTTTATGAAGAAAAAAAAGGTAATATAATAATATAACGAATCAAATATTATGCACGAAATTTTTTTGTCGTTTTTTATGAAGGAAAAAAGGAGTAATATAATCAAATATTAAACTCGAACATTTTTTTTTCGTTTTTGTGAAGGAAAAAAAAAGTAATATATCACGAATTAAATATTAAACTCGAAATTCTTCTTTGTCGTTTTTATTAAGGAAGAAAAGAGTAATATATGTATAACGATTTAAATATTAAACTCAAATTTTTTTTGTCGTTTTTATGAAGGAAATAAGGAGTAATATATAACGAATCAAATATTAAACTCGAACATTTTTTTTTGGCGTTTTTATGAATGAAAAAAAGAGAACACTAAACACTTTAACCCACTGAACACCAAACAAGTTTTAACTAAAACACCGACGCGTTTCAACAGCAATGCTGTTATTATCAAGGCGATAATAACTATGATGATGGAACTATGAAAAAAAGAGTCGAAAAATTGTTGTTTTCTTTTTTATGAAGGAAAAAAAGATTGGGTGGTAAAAGCTATCACTCTTTATGTTAATAGAAGGAAGATGGCAGCACTACAGAAATGCTGATCAGTGAGCTGCTGTTTATAGTCCTTAAAACGACTTTCCGTTTGAGCGTACCTCGTCGTAGTAGGCTGTCTCCTTCTCCTCATCACATTATCTATAGAGCCGTGTCCTGTTAATTTGGTTGAGAGCCAGCACATCTGCTGGTTAATGCTTTGGTGACTGCCCTATCATCCGTTTGCTGTCTATCTGTCCTTGAACATTGTTTCAGTGTACCTGGTGTTCTTTTCTGATCCACTCAGCGACTGCACCACGTATCGTGGTCTTGGATATCCTTAAACCTGGCTCAGATCTAGTGAATATTGTTTCAGCACCCTTTCTTGTCAGCTTGTTTACTATTTTGTTGTCTGGTATACCCTTATAACGCGGTACCCACACCAAGGTGTGATTTTGTTGTGTTTGGCCAGGGTTCTTAGGTTTCCCAGTCAGGCATTATCTGATAGGATGCTAATAAAGTTAGGGCCGCTAGCTCTGTGATAGGATATGAGTTAGCTGACCCTTAGGATGTTTTTCCAGTACCTCTCGGGCACAAGTCTCTATTGCTAGTATAAATAATGTCATAAATAAGATGATAAATGTCATTAGATTTTTGAAATTGAAAACGCGTTTATTAAACGATTCCAAACATTTATTGATTTGAGTATTGGCAAGAACATGGAAAAGGATCTCTGATATTGAAATATCATCGACCCAGATCTGAATCTTTTCCAAGAATCTCGCTTTCACAAAACGTTGTCGAAATTGTCGATTGCAAAACTGTTTTCCAGGCTGTTTATATTCAAATTAAAGCTTTGTTCTGTATCTTCAACAGAATTTTCATTATTTGCGAATGTTAGAATTTTTTGATAAGAAAGTTTCTGTATATCATTTCGAAGTTATGGATACTTTCCTGATCTTATGGCTGGAAATGAGATGGAGTGTTGCGGGGTAAAAAATCTTCACATTTTCAAATTTGAATTGGAGATAAGACGCTGCGTTATTCAGAAGTAATAGGACTCATTTGAGGCTTTCAAATTCCTAATTTTCATAGTTCCGACTTCTTTTGAAGCTGTCGACATTTTAGTTTACTGCAAAACCTATCTGTCTTTTTTCTTGTGTTCTGTATTCGAATCTTGTCCAAATTTTCTGCTTTTTTTTCAAAGTTATAGCATTGTGAGTTTTATCAAAACAAGTGATTCATAAACCTGCATTCCTTCATTTCAGTATGTGTAGCTATATTAGAACAGCCATACGGCATATGCTGTACTGGAGTTTATTACATTTTGCCTAATATAATTTGTAGTCCTGACTTTACTGTCATGTCTCCTGATGATTGTTATAATTGCGTTGAATACGGAAATTAGTTCTGATAAATAACGTAAAATATTAGAGTTTAATTGGAGTTTGTACGTTGATAGGACTACGGTTATTGTATTTAATTGAATTCAGTTAAATTGGCAAAACGAATACTACAAGATTAGTTTTGTATTGCTGCAGTTACGTGATTAAAATTTAATTAAATTTCTGCTCATATACTTATATTAATTTGTATGCAGATGGCAGCGCAAAAAGTACCTGACTGAGGATTATTATAAGCCTTTTTTAATTTGTTATTTTTGGCTCTAATTGATAACATATGTAAACATGAAATCTGGGTATTTCCGTTAATTTTTAAGGGTGTAGTTTTTATGATATCGTTTGATGTTTTTGTGTTTTGTAGTATTACAGCTTATTGTTATGAATACTGATTTAATCAAGCCGATATTTCGTTCTCGCAAATTGTTAACAAGGTATAAGTAGACATTGTCCTGGAATTGTACGATTTTGATTTATCACTGTTGATCAAAAAATAGTATACATGCAAGTCCACATTATAATAACACTATAGTCGACAATTTTAAATTTTTGATTGCTCACAAAATGCTTGCACCTAGCTCTAAATCATTCACGGTACGTTTAAAATTTTCATCTTTGAAAAGCTTCTTAATTTGTGGACCAACAAATATTCCTTCGCGAACTTTTACATTCGAGAGTTTTGGAAACTTATCCCTTAAGTATTAAAAATATTAAATTTTTCAGGAACAACGTCGTCCGTAGGAGCCATTCCTTTATTTGGTAATGTTGTTGAGCTGTTCAGCAACATTATCTATCCTACGGACATAAAAAAACAACAATATTTGGTAAACCGTCTTTCCAGTCCAAGTAATAAGGAAATAACATTAAGGTCACCACAGATTTGCCAAAGATGATTTGGATGTGAAATGAGATTTAATATACTTAACATACGTTTCTTTTGTCTTTGTAGAATGAGCCAATGAAATTGACGGTTTCGAGTTATTATTATAAAATAAAATTTTAAGACTTGTTTTTGACAACACTCATTTCATACAAAAGCCCGTTTACATCAGTGCAGTAAAAGAAATTTATTTCAACTTTATTAGAAGAACTGAATTTTTCTATCATTTTTGTTTGGTTAAATACAAATTTCGTATCAAGTCTTTGTGATCTGATTGAGTAATTAATGAGATGTGGTTCGTTAGAAGGAACATACATCACAATCAGTTCTTTTCAACGGTTTCCTTACAGATGGAATGTCTGGATACATTATTTTGTGTTTATTCTTTTTTGAAAATCCTTCAATTTTTACAAGACAGAAGTAGCAGTTCGTGAGGTGGTTGGTTCACGTCAAATCATTGTGACAGGATTTCAGAAGAATTAATTAAAGCTCAATATATCCACTAATATTAAAGATATCACAAAATGTTATATACAAAAATCATAGATAGTCTTAAGCTACATATTTTAAAATTATTTTCGTATATACAGAGTGTTTCATATTGCCAGGGTGAACCAAACATACATTTTCTTAAATGGGACAAACTATATATATTTTTTTCCTCATTCCTTCGATATAACGTTTCATTGAGTTTAATAAGTTTATCTCAATATATGATTTAATGGCATTTTACTGTCATTTTTTCAAGGCTAATTTGATATCTTAACAATTATCTTGAAAAAGCTCACCTTTCATTAAGAAAATATTAAATATCTCAGAAAATGCCGATTTTAGATATAGGGAGTGGTTAATAAAAATGAAAGTGAATACAGTGTCCTTCCCCTTCTTAATATAAAATACAGGGTGTTCTATTTAAATAAGATGAGAAAATAATGCATTTGCGTTTTGAATCGCCCTGTACACAGTTTTGGCAATATTGGCAAAATATTAGTTTGCCATGAAACTATAACAATATAAAAAAGTCATTCCAGTACCAAAAGAATTCCAAGTAGTTTCGTGTGGAATACGCAGAAGGTTGAACACGCAATAATTTTCAAACAAAATTGACCATAACTTCTGAAATACTCGGTATAACTCAATGAAACCTCATATCGAAGGAATGAGAAAGATATGCTTAATCTAAATTTGAAATAATATATAGTGTGTCCCATTTAAGAAAATATATGTTTGGTTTACCCTGGAAATATGAAACACTCTGTATATACGAAAATAATTTTAAAATATGTAGCTTAAGACTATCTGTGCTTTTTGTATATAACATTTTGTGATACCTTTAATATTAATGAATATATTGAGATTTGACGCACTAATGCCTCGTTCTGTATGAAGGAATGAACAGGTCGGTCAACGGTTTTGCTATCAACGAATAGTCTTTTATGTATTTCCTGTAAAGCCTGGGAAGCACTGTACTTTCTTCACGGTTGTAGGCTCAGTAAAATTTGCAACAGCCTCAATCTTCTTTGTTGATGGTCGAACCGTTCCTTTCTCTATTTCATCTCCCAAGTAGGTCACATTGCCTTTCAGAAATTGATATTTCTTCCATTTAATTTATAAGCGATTCTCTTGCGCAAATCGCAAGACAATCTTCAATTTTTCTAGTCCGTCCTCAACGTTATGACAATATCTTTTTTCATAAAATATCTGAAAACCTCATTGATATACGTCTCAAATACAGCCGGAGCATTACGTAATCCAAATGGTGTCTTCAGAAATTGATAATGACCATGTGGAGTTACGAAGGAAGTGTACTTGACAGGAAGGTGAAAAAATCCATTTCGTAAATCTGGGGTAGAGAAAACTTTGGCTTCGGCTAACTTGTCTATCTGGTCCTTGATTATGGGTAAAGGACATCTCTCCTTGACAATCTTCGGGTTTAATTTTCGATAGTCTATGCATGTTCTTCTAGTGTCATCCTTTTTCTTTACAAGAACTATTGGATTAGCAAAATTTAACACGCTTGGCCGTATCACTCCTTGTCGAAGCCATTCTTCGAGTTGTTCATCAACTTCTTTCGTTTCATGCACAGAAAGTCTTCTCGGTTTCTGATGGATAGGTATTTCGTCTTCTAAAATTATTTTGGAACATATCCTTGACTCTTTCGGTTTCTTAGCAACGTATTTGTTTATCATCTGTTTAATGGTTTGCTCATATCTCATCTTCGATATTTACTACTAACACGCCAAAAGTTTCAATTAATTCATCAATATTTTCTTCTTTTTGCTTCATATCTATATTTTGGTTTTTGGGAATAGTTGGTGCTGTAACATGGATTCCTTCTGAGCTAATGGTTAGTGTCACCCGGTGTAAGATCTGTTTGTCTACGATGGAGTTCGTTGGAAATTTGTAGTTAATCAAAGCTCTGTGTATCCCTGTCTCCACATATATGTGATATCCAGGTTTTGTTTTGATCTTTAATTTTGAAGCTAAAATATTGTCCTTAACATCTTTGAATTAATAATATAATTGAACCTCTTACATTGTCTTTCATTCTTGGAAATTATACGCTTAACATAGTCGATGTGGTTAGATAGCTGACTATTGTTGTGCCGGTACGATAGGAGCCGGGTTTCAATTCGCTGGAGGCACATTTTTTTAGAGAGTTGAAATCCGGATCGAGTTACCATTCGTTTTTCGGAGCAAAATGATTAACAGCGCGGCATTATAAAAGGCGATATGATGCTGTCACAAAGCCATTTGAATACAGGGAAGTTCTTCACTGAATCTCTTGGTGCAGAAGTAGTCAATCATACCGTATGTCCGTATTTTCTTTGGATAAGCAAACGTGTTCTGCACGCGCAGACTTATTCTATTGGACGTATAATGTGGGGGATTGCCCGTCAGTTACCACCTCCTATTCGTCTCATCATTCGACATTTCAAGAGCGACAGGTTGAGATCTAGTTCTAAATTAGTTTTAGAAGGCTTTAAATCATCTTCTTTAACCTTGGGATGTATCTGTTTTTAAACCGATTAAGGACGGATGGAATGCCAAATTATAAAATAGCAATGTGAACATCATGGGAAGAAAATATAAAAAAAGCTTCTAAAATACAACATAGCTTTAGAAAAACCAGCATCTACATCTTCAATGAGCACGTTGTAGAACCAAAAAGTTTCATCCCTCCGGTTCGTCAAACGCATCAGTTAACAACAGCATTTTTGACAGGAGAGAAGTAATAGACATTGCAACGCCAACCAATCTTAACAAATTATACTTCTAGAAATACGCCCTGGATACCCATTATCTGGGACCAAATCTTAGTCATAACTTTTGAAGCAGATAACTAACAAAGACAGTCCAATAAGAGGATGGCAGATATAAAGTGGCGCAAAAGTAATGTCATAATTTGATTTGGCTGGCATTTTGGAATTAGTTATCAAAAACCCATGGAGCGATACACACTTCAAGAACGTGGAATTATTCTTACTGCTTATTTGGCAAATTCTCAGTCTGTTGTTTTAACGCAGCATAAATTTCGTCGTCGTTTTCTTCGTCGTCGCGTTCCATGTGCTCGTTTGGTTCCAGAGTGTTGGAGTACAGAGAATCGATATGCAATGCAAGAAGAGCCATTGCATTCCCTCAAAGTGACGGTTATTTGGTGCGGCATTTGCAGAGAAAAAAGTGATTGGCCCCTATTTTTTTTAAAGACGCCGATGGCAGCACCGTAACCGTAACTGGTGAGCGTTACAGGCAGATGTTAAACGAGTTTTTTTTCCGCAAGTTTCTGCATTGGGTCTCGATCATTGTTGGTTTTAACAAGACGGAGTAACCGCTCACACAGCTCGGGTAACTATGGAGATTTTGAGACACCAATTTCCAGGTCTAGTGATCCCCCGTTTTGGAGATTGAACACACGTTAAAAAAACACAATTTGCGGAACACTGCTTCAAATTAAGTGACAGTTCAGTGACATTTCATTTGTCTCTTGCCAGACCGCGTCAATAACTAAACAATAAATGAATCATGCTGCAACCTTTACATCTGCTCTCGATTCTAGAAGTTTCCATTTTAATATTTTCCTCGAGGATTAATTTATTAGAATTCTCTACTTCGCTCTGGAAGGTGTGACGTCGTATCCTTTATAGTTGCCGTTTACTCTTTTAATTTTAAATTTATTTTGAAAATATGACGTGATATAATTTTTAAACATAAAAACTGTATTCTAACATACAGTTTTTATGTTTAAAAATCGTGTCGACTAATGCAATATTGTAGATATATTAAAGTTACGTTGACAAGGAAGCCAATATAGCAGTATATGTATGTAATACGAAAGCATTACCACTTTCTCTTCTATAAAACAATGATCTCGCAATTCTCATTCGCATTCTATAGTGACAAAGTTATTCGCCCGAAATATACCGAGTCGAGATATGCATCTAAAACAACACCATATAGACAATAATATTCGTCAACTTCCTCCATACAAGGTAGACGTTATTGCGTTATCTCAGGTTATTTCGCTATTCTGAGTTTCGCGATTTCATTCAACTTGCATTTGGCGCTTTCATTTCAGCGCTCCGGGCGATTTTATGCATATGCCGGTTTGTACTTTAGCCAGTTTATCTATAACATAATGGCGTAAGTATGTGATTTGTTATTTTACGACGTTATCTTGCCTGCAATGTATGCATATCTCTCGGAATAAGAAAACAATTCGTCGGGGGAACTTTGATTTTATGCAAACATACATGTTTTTAGTGAAAATCAAACAAGCAAATTGTAAACAAATAAGTTCCAAGCTAAGATTCCCTCGTTTCTATCTTACGAATACGTGCAAAGTAAATAAAAGACGCCTTCGAATCAAAGGAAGTACATATGTATGTATGTATATACATATGTGTAGTGAAGGAGTAGTATCATGCGACCAAGAATACGTAAGAATATGGGAAAGTGTTCTTTGTTGGCTTCGCTTGAGATAAGGTATATATATCAGCGTTAATTGATTTTCTATTGAAGCTTCTTTTATATTAACCAATTTAGAAATAATATTTTTACAACCCTTCCTAATTGCCACTAATCATCCTCTCGATATTTGTAATGCATCTTTTCCAGCCAATTAGAAAGTCTCTATTTCATCACGTCTCTTTTTTGTATAGTTCTAGAAATAAGATCGACGATGCGGCTATAATTCAAGCTAGTATACGTTCATTGGAACATTCAAAAGTGTCATAAGCAAAGACACCGCATCGTCAGCTAAAATTTAGTCGGTTTTGGATGTTGATTTTCTCATTAACTCTAGTTTCGCGCGGAGCTCAAAAGAAAGTCTTTTCCATGCAAACTACACAGACTGAAAAGGCTGTGATATTCTTGTTTGTTACTCAATGAGATGTATAGAGGAAACTCTGGATAACTGTAATTTGTCCAATTTGTAGGCGACGCGACGGGCGACTTTGATTGAGACACTGTAAAACCTTAACGAGGAGAATGGATATAGCTTAACAGATGTTTTAGAAAGCTGCATCATCCATACGGAACTAAATCGTTTTATGAAAATTAATCAAATGCATCTGACGTATAGAGTTAATTTAATAATGGCGTTTTCACAAAGAACACACAAAATTGTTTTGTTTTATACATTTCCCGAGTGAAATCTAGTGATACTTATTCATTCGTTAACAACTAATTAGTTTCTGACCAAACTTATTTTATGGCGTTTTACATGAAGTTATCTTTCTTGTTCTTGTTGTATTTTTTCTTATATTGTTCTTGTCTTCCTACATTTTCTTTTTGTATGAACTTTTCTTGCAACTTTTTCATTTTTAAAAGAAAAAACAGTTGCTCCATTACTTCTCTGTCTCTGTTTCGCACTTAACTTTCAACTTATAATCTGTACGAGGGTTCGTCTGAAATATTTCCGATTCCAACTTGAAGATAGCAGGATTCGTCAATAAAAGTTGCGGGTGCCTCTGCATAAAAAAGACAAAATCGAGTATCGAGCCGTCAATAAATACTTGTATTTGAAAAGCAAGCAAGCGAACGCAAATTAGAGATCAGTTGGACGTTGTATAGGGGGACTCTCCATCATCATTTACCTCACCGTTTAGATTGGACACGTTGAAAACACGGCCGTAGGCACCGTAGTAATAAGTCCATATCCTACTGATGCTACAACAATGCTCACACTAATCGTAAGAATAATGATACGAGCCCAGAAACCACGTGTCCAACACCTTCAGGAAGGTACCGGCTAACACAACAAAATTAGACAAGCATTTTCCGTGAACACCTACCTCACATCTGACCCTACGAGGGCTAGGCCCCCTTGCAGGTGGCACTATCGACCACGCCTGTACTACGGGGACGATCGGGCTGCAGCGCTACCCGCAGCAGCTACAGCGACACCGTAGGGTCCTAGAGCAGCCGAGTTGTATTAGGATGAATCCACAAGTTTCCCGAATCGGACAACCAGCGCAGCGGTCAGACTATTCCTCGTCGAACTAACTTTTGTTCTCTCCTACTACAACCGTATAAGAAGAAATTGGCTTAGATGGAGAGCCGTAGGTACCTAGGCGTTAGCCCATATCCTCCAAATTTCTGGTACCACACTGCTCATAACAAGTTATGAGCCTTGGAACTGTCACCCACAATCTCACCGCCCGCCCGCGGAAAATCGGTGGGCCTCCCTCCCTCTGCTCCCCATATTAGGCAAGCTTCCTTGTCAATGCTTGACGGGTTACCGCTGGGGATGCTTTCGCAGACTCCTAGCTCACATCTAACCCCACCGGGCCTAGACCTCCTTGCGTCTGGCGACTATCGGCCAAGCGTGGGAAACGGAATCTGGCCGTGAGGTACAACCAGCTCGCCCGTGAATTAAGCCTGAACAACCGGGAACGGCCGGGCCGAAGCCCTACCCCGAAATGCCAACCGCGCCAACTCTTTCTCCCTTCCGGCGATCGAGTTTCCGTGGCAGCTACAGTGAAACCGTAGGGTCCCAGAATCACCGAGTTGTTTTAGGATGAAACCAAGGGTTTCTCCATCCAGACAATCAGCGGCCGGACTACTCCTCGGCGGACCGACTTTTGTCCTAGGGATGGGGTAGTGCACCTGCAAAGTTACACTTTCATAAATTTTCTGGACAACATTTTCATCATATAAATATTACCTAGCCCGATAACCGTTTGATAGATCTGCTTCCTCCTCGGCAAGTAGATTCACCTTGTTAATATAAACGAGTGGCCAAACGCCCAGCAGGGCACATTAACGCCTTATAGGGCTAAATTTTCATCGATATTTTCTCGAGAACTGTTTGATGAATGTGCTGCGCTCTGGGCACGTTGGTTCGTCTTGTTAATCTAAACGAGAGGACAAACTCTCAGGAAGGCACATTAACTCGTTTGAGCGCTGTGACAGTTACATTTTCATAAATTTTTCTGGACAACATTTTCATCATATAAATGTTACCTAGCTCAATAACCGTTTGATGGATCTGCTTCCTCCTCGGCAAGTAGGTTCACCTTGCTAATCTAAACGAGAGGCCAAACGCCCAGCAGGGCACATTAGCGCCTTATAGGGCTAAATTTTCATCGATATTTTCTCGAGAACCGTTTGATGAATCTGCTTCGCTCTGGGCAAGTTGGTTCGTCTTGTTAATCTAAACGTGAGGACAAACTCGCAGGGAGGCACATCAACTCGTTTGAGCGCTGTGACCGTTACATGTCCAAAGAACGTGTTTGTCACATCACATTGTAACAAGATTTAGGCGTGAGAAAGCTGTCCAAAGGTATCAATGCAACAGTTGATACTAAAACACATTTCCGCTGTTTATCTAAGTGCATTTAGATCCGGTAATTTTGATCGCTCCAAATTATATCAACAAATTTAGACGTGTTAAGGGCGGAGGCCTTGGAGGAAAGTGGAAGCACTTTTGTCCAACTTTGATCGTCCACCTAAGAACATTTGCAGCAGATTGGTACACTAAGCCGATCCTGCATATTTGTCCAAAGAAAACAAAGCTTACCAATCCACCAGATGCAACTTATTGCTTCAACGACACAATTTATTTATTTATTACTATTACATAATTTATAAACGCAAAATTAAGATGATCCTAATTAGTGGGGTTAGCAGCCAATGGTAAGTTCTTAGAAAGAAATAAGACTCATTAATCTTGACCTTAAGCTTTCGAATTTTATTAAATTCTTTATCAGAAGGTAATGATAGAGTAAGAAGCTAGCACTAAAACAATGTAATTCGTAGAGAGATCAAATGATGATCACTTAATCTCCCACGCTTTAGACCATGTGGTCTTGTGAAAATTCAATACAATTTTATTATTTTTAATCTTATAATTATGTTTTAAACTGTGATTATACATTTTTTTATATGACTGTTCAAGTTTTTAATGTTTTTGACTAAGAATTACACTGGCCTTGAAAATTTATAACTAGATAGCAAAAAGTTGTTGATAACGATGATGATTATATCAGTGCTTAAAAATAAAAACCCCTTAAACATTTATTTATCTGAATTTAATCTAAAAAACGACCAGTACGTCGTTTGCTGCATCAATCAATTTTTAAATCTTCTTCAGATGCTTCTAATGGTTCCTGATTTTTTTTAGTTAAAATTTGTAATAGTAATAAATTGTTTAAATAACTAACTACATAGATCAATATTGACCTTGCCGTAGTTAAAGCCTAAAATATAAAATGGCACATTAACAATCAAAGAGGAAACAGTTAAAGTCGCTGCTTCGATTGGGTTTTTTTTGCCAGTCCACTCATGCAGTACAATTCTCATTTCCAATTCAGCAATTAAAAACTGTAATTAGAGCCGTTGTCATTGCAGATTGAATTGTATTTATACTTTTTTAATGAAGTTGCAAAAAAAAGTAGAATGGCTCCGCAATATTGTTGTGCGTAGAACGTGATGGCCAGCTACCAAAACTCTATCTCCACCATTTCATAAATTATTTCCCATTATTGGAGCGTTCACTACTGCTCGTTTAAAATAATAGCGTATAATTGGTTCCTACGTTTTTGTTTTCGGGAAGCTTTGCGCTTACAGTTAGCGAGTGTATAGGACGTTCCCGTTTTATATCGATATACACGTCTGTATCTGACAGAAGGCATTATTTGGAATGAAAGTGGTGGTTTCATCTTGGTGCTGTTAGAAAATTTACCCGCGATTAATAAAAGGAGTTGATTTTGTTAGAAGTGTAAAAATTTTCTTTAAAGTAAGGCCGTTAAATAGAGGATCACATTGTTGTTCTTGTGGTTCTATTCTAAGCTGTTGAGTTGGGGAGGTTAATCAATTGTTTCTGCTGGCAAATATGTTTTACCAATCGTTAAATCCTTTTGTGATGTCCTTATGCTATTAGCCGATAGCAAAGCTGCTATAGTCCTACGACCATAGAGTTGTTGGAATAATTGCCAAGAAAAAACAGTAAATCCTTTTAAGAAATTGCTATCGGCGTTAGCAAAATTAATTATAACTAAAACACATCAACTGGTGTGCCGTTGAAACAAATTAAAACGTATAATAAACATTAATTATTATTTATCGATATCCTCTATATATATATATATCCGCGAAATAATTCAATTCTCTCTTCATTAATTTTATAATATGGTAATTAATTATCCAAAATTCCATTACGTCGTATACAACAATTAATTTGGAAAGTATCTGATGTTCTTTAGCGCGCCACGTGGCGTTAATTTGCTTCTCACCCGAAAAACCATCCTCATACCACTTGCAAGCTTACATTAATTTGTCACTTACCTGTCGTTAAAAACGAAAATTTATTTCGAACGTTCGATTTGGCGCAATTTAAAGTAACGCCCTGGGTTTGGGGAGCGCGAGATGAGATCCAATTTCTACGATCGCGCTATTTATGGAAATCTTGTCAGCGCTTATTTTTACATCTCGAATGTATGTATTAGCACTTCAATCTGTTTTTCCATGGAGCGATTAATCAATGAGGGTAAAGGAATTCAAATTGAGCGTGAAATAACATGAAAATATATAGCCTGAACGTTTCCGGATGTTCGTTATTGATGACATAGATATTTTGACCGATAATAACTAATGTTTATGATTATTGAGATATAAGTGCATTCTCTTACAAAAAGCAATTTCTTTTTTATCTCAAAATGTACCTACTTCTTCTATTTTGAATTTTCTTTTGAAAAAAAAAATCCGAAATCAATTATTTCGTGTTGAAAATCTTCGGAATATTTGCGATTTTGGAGATGTACAAGGTGGGCAAATAAGCGAGGTAAGCGGCTGTATCTCAGAAACTAATGATCGTAGAGAGTTACGGTAAATTTTTTTATAGACAAAGTGGGCAAGGGAAAATGCTGGAAATTATTTTCAAGTTTCCAAGATGGCTGCCAGTGGGCGTTTCCACCATCTTGAATTACATAAAGTTACGTTTCTCGCGATTTTCTCCAGTGAATACAACACAAAGGCATTTGCGTTTTAATGTTAACTTAAAGTCAAACATTTTTTGGAAAAATAATTTTTCTCTGTCTTTCGAAATAAAGTGAGGGGAGGGGGAGGGTACTTGAATGTTGTTTTAAATAAATGCCTGTAACTTCGAAACGGCCTAATGGATTTGGATAAATTTGGTATTATTGAAAAGAGCATTTCTTGGGCTTTTAGGTTTCTCGTAATCATGACAGTTGTGACCTACACGGCCGCCGATAGAGGGCGTTATTCGATATTATAACCAAAATATTAGCTTTTCTCAAAAAATTTAAATGCGATGATAGGACTTTTTTAAACTAGAAAATAGACAAATGAGCAATCAATAAGCTTGCGCAAGCCGCATCTTAATATCTTTTTCCTAACTTAAATTATTAAAAAAAAACTAAACCAGGAAAAGTCATATATGCCCATTTAAAAATGCATCGCTTGCTTTCGATAAGAAGGCAAGTAGTAGGCCATGGAAATAAAAGACAAACTCCTCTCTAGAATTTTGAAAACACACGAAATAAATCGCAATCATGTCAACGGCTTCATTATTTGTGAGAGGCATTTTGATTAAAAAGTACTCAAATTGTACGCAATCAACAATATTGGGCTGCGTGTGACAAAAGTTTGACGTTAATTGGCAATATTTTTGTTAGGCGATTGTCGTGTCCATGGCCTACTACTTGCCTTCAAGTCCTGCAAGTTCCTTTAAGTTAACATTAAAACGCAAATGCCTTTGTGTTATATTCACTGGAGAAAATCGCGAGAAACGTAACTTTATGTAATTCAAGATGGTGGAAACGCCCACTGGCGGCCATCTTGGAAACTTGAATATAATTTCCAGCATTTTCCCTTGCCCACTTTATTTGTAAAAGTTTTTACCGTAACTCGCTTATTTGCCCACCCTGTACAATTTTGTGCTGCAGAGAAACAAAGTCGTGAATAAATCATGAAGCAAACCCGCTCAGAAAAAAATTAATAAAGCCTAAAAACTACTGTACGGTTTAGAGTTGGAAATCGTCTTCGATAGCAAGCCATCAGGGCAGAAAATGTTGAAGAGTTTCTCCAGATTGAGGGAAATCATGACAGGGTTATCCTTTCGTGTTACTAAATCCCAAACTTTCCATACTTTCTCAATTTTGTTTCTGATTAATATATCATAATAATATTTTATTCTAGCTTGATTTTGATTTGATTTTTCCTCGACTGCTTCAGCTATTTGTGGTTGTAGTTTTTCTTTCACAACCGCAACATTAGTTCTTAATTTCTAGCTAAGTAGCATTTCTGTGGCTGAGTACCTATTCGAAGTATGTAATGGAATGATCTTAATAATTTAATAGAACTATATAGCTCTAAATTAGGTCAACTAGAATTGCCTTCTTTTAGGATCTTCCTTGCTGTGCTAGTTGCTTTCTCAAGTATGGTATTTCATTTTGGTGTAGAATTTTCAGGAATCTCTACATTTACTACTGCTGCAAGGTTCGTTATTTGCTAAATATGTTTAAACCTCTCACACCTATGACAGCTTTGAATTAGGTCCTCAATTTCCATTGACAGCTTCCACCAGTACAATTGATCTTGCGTTTTTCTTAATTTTGTCTATCAACTTGTCTTTGCTTGCACTCAGGCTAATTGTTGAAAGAATCGTATTTAAGTTTTAACATTGTTTCAACTCTGGCTATTTCTTAACGGTCTCAATGTACATTGGATAGGTCTTTTCTATATGTTTCTACTTGTGAAATTTTTGAGTTGCAAAACAAAATACCAAGATATTCGTTTCCAATTTGTGTCAGTTAGACTTCTTGTTATAAAGCATGAGGAAACAACCAAGACGGGGCGTATTGATGTTAACATAAATATCGTTGCTAATTAGGGTTCTTAATTATTTTTCACGTTGAGATCAATTGAATTCAACATCTATTTTCAGTAATTCTCTCAATGGACTTATGGCCAAATTCTTTAAAATCACAATGAGAATTACGAATCCACATTAACAGTTAATAAATTTAAATAGCTGTCTAGTGTCTAGTCTAGTTGTTAAGTGATAGTTCTCTACCTTAACAATCATATCACAATAAGTATTTCTAAGCTTGTAAATGCTAGAAGATACCTAAAGATAGAAGACAAAAAATAGAAACGTCTAATCATGGTATATATTTACGAAAATATATGTAGAGGCACCAAACAGATTAATACTCTTATGGTAGGTATTGTAATGTTCCGAAGTCATAAATCAAGAAAGTGTTAAAACTGCTTTCACCTAATCGAGATTAATTTTCACACCTCTCTCTCTGAAAAAAATCTTTCTAAATATTTGACCATGAGCACCTTGTAGTGAATTTTATTTTTGTTAATTTTTATACGATAGTTTGAGCTGGTGTTAAGCCGGATAATTATAAAGCTAGTGCAGTAGAGAATGTGTTAACCTCTCAAAATTCTTGAAAGATGAATTGGTTTTTCTATGGCAATTAGGTAAAAAGAATTCCATATGGGTACAGATTACTGAACAATGAAACTCAATTTCACAGCTGCAAAATAGCTTTGTCTGGATAACCAGTTTTACAATATTGTATCCAGAATAATAGAGCTCCAGTTAAATGTGCTTCAAAGTTTTTTAACGAAATAATATTTGGATGTCGAAAATGTTGTCTATGGCAAAGACTTATTTTGTAGTGGAAATTGATCACAACCCATTGGGAACTATTTTAGATAAATCTTTCTTAGGACTTGATAGATAAAAGTAATTAATTAATTTTCTATTATGTTATATCCTCCAACCCTTTTCCCCGTCACAATTACAAAATATCAACATCTTTGGCTACTATTGAATCAACAATATTATCATGATAGTCTAAATACCAAGTAGGTACAGAGTTTTTACTTAGAATTAAAATCCACGTGACCTCTGACGTAAGATGACGTAAATAATATGTTGGTAACCAAATAAATATCCCTAAGCTGTCTAAATGTATTTGAAAATTTAAAACGCATAGTAAATATTTATTTAGATAACAACGGGAACCATTTTCAACGTTTATTGTAACTATTTTCCGTTACTTAGTTGTGATTATTTAAAATATAAACCTAACCTGTAAAATTTTAATTGTCAATATGTAAATAAAAATGTTGCTGCAGGAACTTTATTTTTAAATATTACCATACTGTTAAATGAGTTGCATATCTAACACAGGTCACGTGAGTTTTGGTATTAAGTAAAAGCATTGTACAATAAATAAAGACTTATACATATAGGTAATAAATCGTACTACATAGACATTAAAGCCGGTAATAAAATTATTAGAAACAGAATTTTTGTTAAAAACTTAGGTAAGCAAACTGAGAATGATGACAATGAAGTGTATCAGGGTGGCCAACTAAGAATGTCGCTCGGCAATATCTCAGAAACGGTTCATGGTAGAGCTTCGGGAAAAAAACATCACTGACTAAAGTGGCCCCGAGAAACATCTTGAAATTATTTAGGATATTGTAGGATGACCGCTAGATGGCGTAACTGAGCACCAAAAATTTAAATTCTTATTTTATAACAAAATTTATCAAATTAAGGTTTATCGCAAATATGAAAATCGAAATCTCCTGATAATTCCGCATATTTTACACCGGACAAATTTTTCGTACTTCATCAGATAAGGGGAGGGGAGGAGGGAAAATTTTGTTTTGAACGAACGCTTATAACTCCGGTTCTACTGAACAGAATTTTATAAACTTGGTCTTGTTGGAAACAGTTCTCCCCCGCCAATATAATGCTTACCAATTTTAACGAATTTAATAAGTGACATGCATGCTAGAGGGCGCTGTATAAATTTTTTCGGAAATTTTGTTTTTCTTCAAAAATATTAAATGGAAACATGTATTTTTGAACACGAATTAAGAAAGTAGACTAAATTACCGACAATTCAACGAAAACCGCGCATCGATATCTTTTACCTATCCGAAGTTATCTTAAAAAACGTATAAATAACAAGAATTTTTCTATAACTATTAATTATTCTGCTTTATCTCTATGAAATTTAGCAAGTTTAGTCTTGATAGAAAGGATTATCCTCGGCCTATGATTTTGTTAATGAATCAAATTCTTCAATATGATTATCACCGGTACCGCTAGAGGGCGTTCAACATATTTAAATAGGTAATTTGCGTTTTTTTTTAGAAATAGTGCGTGTAATGTTATACCCGTATTTATGCTCACACTATTAAATAGTGAATTGAAATCTTAAAATACTAATGCAAACAACAACAGTATTATTAAAATAAACAACGCAACAAAACAATAAAAAAGCAATAAAAACATGGTAAAATCAAAACAGTCACTGGCGGCCTAGGTGTTCAAATTGTCGTCCATCATTTTCTATACAACGATTCAGTCTACGACGAGTAGATAGTGTTGCAGTCTCTATTTCTGCCCTAGAAATACTTTGTACGGCATGTCTTATCCTCACAATCAGGTTGTCTCGAGTAGTGGGCCGCGTTGCAAACACAATTTCTTTTATTCGCCCCCACAAATAAAAATCTAAACAAGTTAAATCGGGGGATCTAGGCGGCCAAGGAAATTGACTGCCACGTCCTATCCACCTGTCAGGGTATGCCCCGTCCAGAAAATTGCGAACGTGAAGGGAAAAATGCGCCGGACACCCATCGTGTTGAAAAAACATATCTCTGCGGATTGCTAATGGTATGTCTTCCAGAAGAAGTGGTAATTCGTTGCTTAGAAAATTTAGGTAGCGTTCTAGTAATTAATAATTTCAAATTTACTTACCAATATCTCGCCTTAAGCAAAAGATATCGAATTTTGGTTTTCACTAACATTTTGATATTTCAATTCACTATTTAATAGTGTGAGCATAAATACACGCACTACTCTCTAAAAAAAACGCAAATTACCTATTTAAATTTGTTCATATTGAAGAATTTGATTCACTAACAATAGGCCGAGGATAATCCTTTCTATCAAGACCAAACTTGCTGAATTCCATAGAGGTAAAGCAGAATAATTAATATTTATAGAAAAATTTTTGTTATTTATACGTTTTTTAAGATAACTTCGGATAGGTAAAAGATATCGATACGCGGTTTTCGTTGAATTGTCGGTAATTTAGTCTATTTTCTTAATTCGTGTTCAAAAATACATGTTTCCATTTAATATTTTTGAAGAAAAACAAAATTTCCGAAAAATTTATACAGCGCCCTCTAGCACGCATGTCACTTATTAAATTCGTTAAAATTGGTAAGCATTATATTGGCGGGGGAGAACTGTTTCCAACAAGACCAAGTTTATAAAATTCTGTTCAGTAGAACCGGAGTTATAAGCGTTTGTTCAAAACAAAATTTTCCCTCCTCCCCTCCCCTTATCTGATGAAATACGAAAAATTTGTCCGGTGTAGAATATGCGGAATTATCAGGAGATTTCGATTTTCATATTTGCGATAAACCTTAATTTGATAAATTTTGTATAAAATAAGAATTTAAATTTTTGGTGCTCAGTTACGCCATCTAGCGGTCATCCTACAATATCCTAAATAATTTCAAGATGTTTCTCGGGACCACTTTAGTCAGTGATATTTTTTTCTCGAAGCTCTACCATGAACCGTTTCTGAGATATTGCCGAGCGACATTCTTAGTTGGCCACCCTGTACAAAAGATTGTTAGAACATCAATTATTAGTCCTGAATTGGCTACACTGATTTTAATATGTCAACACTGTGTCCCTGTCAATCTGACAGAAACGACTGACAATCCATATGACAGATCAAAAGTCATTTTACAATGCAAATGGGTATGAGAAATACAATAAAAGTTAGATAAAACTTAATTACATAAATAGAAACTTTAAATTCGATAACATAAAAGAATTCCAACTTTTTAGTACTTACAAACACAAATTAGTTTATTTAATTATCTTAAAAGTGTACATGGAAATAGATCCAGAAGATCCTACTTCAATTTCCCGAGACGATCTATTTAATTAACAAATGTACTTTTCTCCTGGAACAAAAGAAAAAAACTATGCTTAACTAACTGTAATACAGTTTACCTATTGTCGGTTATTTTCTCCGTTGTTGCTGTTTAATATCTGCCGCTCGGAATCGATTAGTAGCCTCAATATACTTGGATTTCTCTAGTTCGACGACAATTAACTCAAGCCGATACGATGTTCAAATAAATTACATCCGAAGCGAAGAGTGTTACGCTTGTTTTCGGTTGTGCTTTATGGTTTTTCCCCATCAGCGTTTTAATTAGATTTTATATCGAAATTCTTTTCATGTTTTTTTCTCTAACAAGGACTACATATCTAAGATTGCTCAACGTCCTGGATCTCAATATCCTATTATATATGAAAAAAAAAGACATTAACTCGAGAAATAATGGCTTTCATACAGTTCTTTCAAGAATACTATGAATAGGAATAAAAAGAAATCAATAGTCTTGTCTATTGAAACTTACATATTTTACACCACCACAGTGAGCTAAACCTCTAGGATCAATATCCGTCTTCAATTTTTCATCAAGCTCAAGCTTATAAAACGACGAATATATGAGACTCTTACTTGTAAGTCCGATCGATTTCAATCATTCCGTACACTTGAGACAGCTTAAAAAGTTTCCAGCGTAATGTTTGGAAAGAAATCGTTGCTCCGGCAACGTCCACGTCCACTAAGAATATGAAGAATTTATAGCGTTTAATAAATATTTTACAACATCGTGACATTGATCTAAAGACTTTTAAATGAAATCGTGGACCTTAAAACGTTAAATCGATACGTATATTTGAAACAGTCATTTTGTGTACACGGCTCGTGAACATCCGAAGAGTAAATACCAAACGGGAAAAGCTGAATCGTTCGGACACCAAGCGCCATATATTACTCTAACGCCTCTGTACGTCCAATGTCCGTAAAAATTAAACATAAATTTAGCCACGTCCGAACGCTTGCCGATAAATAACGGAGGAAGCTTCGAACATAGTAAAAGGAAGGAGCGTAAAACGCTGTTAGAAGAGCGCCAGGACGAAATTGAAAAGCATATTTCGTCCATTGGAAAGTTATTCATCGGTAGAGCCATCTTAAGGACTACCACCGCTGCTGTAACTAAAAACGTATACTACTTTCCGTTGACTCACAATAAATATGGATGCTGTTCGTGCAGCTTATGTTCCTATAGATGCCGTTTACATTCATTCGTATAATAAACCCCTTTTAATACACCCCACCTGTCTTCTAGACCGGGGAAAGTCGTAAATAAGAACATTTATTCTCTTAGGAATTGCGAAATAAATTGAATTTATTTTATCGGCATTATTATTGATGGTTTATTGTTTTCCCTCTGTCTGTTTATATTGAAGAAAGATAAACGTTACCACTCGTTATTGATTTATTTTATTTTTTTTTACTTGAAGCGAATTATTCAATTTAACAATTTAAATAATTAAAAAGAGAAGAGATCGAGATCGATTTGGCAACGCTGTTTCCAGAAGATGTAGGCCAACATCTGATACATCTCCAGTATTTGTTCCCTAGAGTCATTTTCTGGTGCGTAGTATTCTTTTTTGTGAACCTATTTCTTTAGTGTGTTCTCAAAAGAAGTGACAACAACCAGATAGATTAAAACAACAAGATAAACTCATATTTAATTTCTTTTTTTCTTTTTTCTTATTCGTTATTTTATAAGGACTATACAGTCTGCTTTTAGTTTTATTGTAGCGCTATTATGTGCTTAAGTGGATATTTTTGATTGATTTGGATATGTTATATAGGTTGTAACGATGAGTAAATACGACGAATTTGGAGCTTCCAAGAGGGTGGTAAGTTATGCATATAAAGAGCTTGAGAAAACGTTGCTGAATTGGGCAGAAGAGGTTAGTCGTGATAAAAGTGGAATCCGATGCAGATTATATTCCAGGAAATCTTTCCACGCACATCAAAACATCACTGAACACAAACTTTTTGGAGATGTTTATATATCTTCTATGCAAGATTTAAAAACCTCGTGTTTTGGTCACTTGGTGGAATGTCACTGTTTTATGAATAATCTGGTATTTAAAATTTTATCTTCAAATGGCTAAGTTTTTTGTAATAAAGTTGTTTCTCAGTTCTCTCACATAACCTCACAAAATACATTCAGTTACATAAGTCTAGTAACCTCTTTAACAGGATGATGTACCTGGCAGAAACGAAGAAGATAATTGCTTTGAGAAAGTGATACCGATGAAGCTATCCAATCGTCTGGAAGTGATAGTGCAACATAAGCAGCAGATACGGGGCTAGTCCTAGAAGTACCCGACCTGACGTATAGATGACGGTTGTTGTTTTAAGTTTGAAATTTGACGTCTCAACGTTGTTCAGTATTTTTTTGATAACCATCAATAGTGGACATTCTCAGTAAATTTGTAAACATAGAAATGTGATACAATACTTTCATTTGAAAGATCTCAGTCCAACCGATATTAAAGCGGACCTAAACTCTACTCTTCTTCTACTACTTCTTCTACCCCTATAGTACTTTAGAACAGTAAAATATTGGGTAGCATAGTTTAAACAAAACTGTACGAACTGCCAATACAAACAGCGCAGTTGTCGACGGATGAGGTGACTAGAAATGGTGAAGAATCTACAAAATTGTATTGGATGACCCTCGAGGAAAGTCTGGAGATTATCTACCTAGCTATGAAACAAAAGAGTGAAGATGTCAGACAAATTACTGAAAAATTGCTGTTAGAATAGTACATGTGCTAAGTTGTGTTTAGTTTGTGCTGTTTACAGAGATTTGAGACGGTCTACTACTCGATAAAATGAGTGAAACTAAGGTTAAACATTGCAGCGTAATAAAGTTTCTGACAAAAGAAGGCAATGGTCCAAAAGCAATTCATGAAAGAATGGTTGTTGCGTATGGGAAAGATGCACCATCTTATTTTCAAGTAAAATACTGGTCTAAATTCTTTCGATGGAGCCGAGAGTCAATCAGTGATAACACAAAGTTATGACGACCTGTTGAAGCTCGAACTGAAGATATTGTGCGAAAAGTCGAAAATTTCATTGCCAATGAAGTCTGTATATCCGAAGTACTAAGTGTCCTCAAATTTTTGCATGACGATTTAGGTATGAAGAAGGTGTTTGCACGGTGGATACCCAGATTGCCTACATATGAACAAAAAGTGTAGAGAAAAGAAGTTTCTCAAGAAAATTTGGCCGAGTTGGAGAGGGACAAAACAATTTTATTTCGAATTATCATCGGGGATAAGACTTGGGTACATCATTGGGATCCTCTTACTAAACAAGAATCCATGCAGTGGATTCATAAGGGCTCTCCACCACCGAAAATGGCCAAGACACAATTTTCTGGGGAAAACACTGATGGCAACTCTTTTCTGGGATGTTGAAGGAGTCTTGCTTATTGAATATATGCCAAGAGGGTCTACCATAAATGGAGAGGCCTACGGAAACAATTAAAAATTTAAAAACTGCTCTACAGGAAAAACGTTTGCATTTTGCGTCTGATGAACAACTCAAAGAAGCTGTTGAAGAGTATTTTGCGGGGTTACCGAAGCAATTTTTTCTGAGGGTATCGGGCAATTGGAAAAAATGATGGAATATGTGTATTAGTGTCGAAGGAAGTTATGTGTAAACATTTTTTTTTAAATCCCTTAAGTGCTTTTTTTCATGGCTAGGTAGATAACATAAAAATACGCCTCGTACGATAGGCATTTCAAAACGTGGGCTACATCGTATATTGATGGGTGCCGCGATTACTCACAATGGAACAAAAACAGCGTCGTGAGAATATTTAAATCGAGTCAATGGCGAAGTTTCACAGCAATAAAGTAGAGTTTTTGCGTCGATTCATAACTATGGCTGAAACATGGATCCATCACTTCACATCTGAGACCAAGAAATGGTCTAAATAATGGACTGAAAGGGAGAATCAGGCCCAAAGAAGGCGAAACCAATTCCATCTGCCGGTAAGGTCGCGGCGTTAGTTTCCTGGAATGCGCACGGCATAATTTTTATTGATGACCTTCAGAAAGGAAAAAACAACAAATAAAGTGTTGTTTTATTAAGACCATGCACTAGTTCATACGTGCGTTATTGTGATGGCCAAAATCAATGAATTCAAGTTCGAATTGCTTCCTCACGCACACTATTCGCCAGATTTAGCCTCCTCGGATTATTTTCTGTTTAGAAACTTGAAAAATTGCTCAGTGGTAAAAGATTTGCCAACAATGAAGAGGTGGAGCCTGAGGTCTAGTTTGAGGAGCTCGACATTTCTCACTATAAACAGGGTACCGAAGCTATTGAACACCGCTGGTGTTTCGTAGCGACGAATTTGTTGAATTTCGCGATTGCACTCGATCGTATAGGATACCACGACGAAGGCATAGAAGATGTTGCATCAATATTGTAAATAACGGAACTTGCTTTGACAGATTTTTTCTTGATTTAGTAATTTCTGAAGACACTGTACACATTTTGGTAACAGAGACCAATAGAAAGCCTATAGCAGCATACAGTGAACTAAACAGTCTGGAAAAATGATGGTAGCATAGAAATGAAGATTTCTTTATTATTATTAATTAAAGAAATTTAAAATGCAGCAGTTTCTACCGCTACCATGTTAAGAGCGAGTTTTGAAGACTGAGGCAGACTTTTATGCAGATTCCTAAATGAAAAGTATTTCAATTCCTTTAGACGTATTTCTAGATCATGTCAGAAATTTAATTTTTATCTTGAACAAATACTCAAAACAATTAAACCGCAGCTACTACTAGACAGCTCGTTAGATACCAGCTAGTCTCAATAGAACGCTAATTTATCATCAATTTCTCGAATTCCTGAGATACGCAAACCTGGATTCCAACAACAGACACGCATTCAAAATTAATAATTCCATAATGACTTCCATCGTTACGGCAAGTCCATCTACCTGCCCGTTGTCGTCACGTTCGTTCGCGTTAAAGTTTCCTCCATTATTGTTCGATAGGTATACCCTCTATTCCGCCGCGTTCGTTGGTGTAGGTGGCACCTTTTCCTCCACGCTAATGCAAACTGCTGCCGCTGTTTTCATGCCGCTAATATCCATCGCCTGGTGTTATGTGATCGATACAATAGCCGTTTCGTTTCGCCAAAATGATTTATGCCCTCCGAAGAGGGAATAACAAATTAAACGCTCTGATGGTTCCATATATAGGTTACAGTAACGGTAACAACAACGCGGTATATATGTATATGTATATACAGTTTGAAATTAGTTTTTGCGGTGTCCATTGCGCCGCATCGCAATATGCCCCTATTGTCAGAATCATACTGCGTACTCGTGCAACGTAGATATATACCTACCGTTGTTTTGTTTATTCATTTTGGTGTAGAATTTTCAGGAATCTCTACATTTACTACTGCTGCAAGGTTCGTTATTTGCTAAATATGTTTAAACCTCTCACACCTATGACAGCTTTGAATTAGGTCCTCAATTTCCATTGACAGCTTCCACCAGTACAATTGATCTTGCGTTTTTCTTAATTTTGTCTATCAACTTGTCTTTGCTTGCACTCAGGCTAATTGTTGAAAGAATCGTATTTAAGTTTTAACATTGTTTCAACTCTGGCTATTTCTTAACGGTCTCAATGTACATTGGATAGGTCTTTTCTATATGTTTCTACTTGTGAAATTTTTGAGTTGCAAAACAAAATACCAAGATATTCGTTTCCAATTTGTGTCAGTTAGACTTCTTGTTATAAAGCATGAGGAAACAACCAAGACGGGGCGTATTGATGTTAACATAAATATCGTTGCTAATTAGGGTTCTTAATTATTTTTCACGTTGAGATCAATTGAATTCAACATCTATTTTCAGTAATTCTCTCAATGGACTTATGGCCAAATTCTTTAAAATCACAATGAGAATTACGAATCCACATTAACAGTTAATAAATTTAAATAGCTGTCTAGTGTCTAGTCTAGTTGTTAAGTGATAGTTCTCTACCTTAACAATCATATCACAATAAGTATTTCTAAGCTTGTAAATGCTAGAAGATACCTAAAGATAGAAGACAAAAAATAGAAACGTCTAATCATGGTATATATTTACGAAAATATATGTAGAGGCACCAAACAGATTAATACTCTTATGGTAGGTATTGTAATGTTCCGAAGTCATAAATCAAGAAAGTGTTAAAACTGCTTTCACCTAATCGAGATTAATTTTCACACCTCTCTCTCTGAAAAAAATCTTTCTAAATATTTGACCATGAGCACCTTGTAGTGAATTTTATTTTTGTTAATTTTTATACGATAGTTTGAGCTGGTGTTAAGCCGGATAATTATAAAGCTAGTGCAGTAGAGAATGTGTTAACCTCTCAAAATTCTTGAAAGATGAATTGGTTTTTCTATGGCAATTAGGTAAAAGAATTCCATATGGGTACAGATTACTGAACAATGAAACTCAATTTCACAGCTGCAAAATAGCTTTGTCTGGATAACCAGTTTTACAATATTGTATCCAGAATAATAGAGCTCCAGTTAAATGTGCTTCAAAGTTTTTAACGAAATAATATTTGGATGTCGAAAATGTTGTCTATGGCAAAGACTTATTTTGTAGTGGAAATTGATCACAACCCATTGGGAACTATTTTAGATAAATCTTTCTTAGGACTTGATAGATAAAAGTAATTAATTAATTTTCTATTATGTATTATCCTCCAACCCTTTTCCCCGTCACAATTACAAAATATCAACATCTTTGGCTACTATTGAATCAACAATATTATCATGATAGTCTAAATACCAAGTAGGTACAGAGTTTTTACTTAGAATTAAAATCCACGTGACCTCTGACGTAAGATGACGTAAATAATATGTTGGTAACCAAATAAATATCCCTAAGCTGTCTAAATGTATTTGAAAATTTAAAACGCATAGTAAATATTTATTTAGATAACAACAGGAACCATTTTCAACGTTTATTGTAACTATTTTCCGTTACTTAGTTGTGATTATTTAAAATATAAACCTAACCTGTAAAATTTTAATTGTCAATATGTAAATAAAAATGTTGCTGCAGGAACTTTATTTTTAAATATTACCATACTGTTAAATGAGTTGCATATCTAACACAGGTCACGTGAGTTTTGGTATTAAGTAAAAGCATTGTACAATAAATAAAGACTTATACATATAGGTAATAAATCGTACTACATAGACATTAAAGCCGGTAATAAAATTATTAGAAACAGAATTTTTGTTAAAAACTTAGGTAAGCAAACTGAGAATGATGACAATGAAGTGTATCAGGGTGGCCAACTAAGAATGTCGCTCGGCAATATCTCAGAAACGGTTCATGGTAGAGCTTCGGGAAAAAAACATCACTGACTAAAGTGGCCCCGAGAAACATCTTGAAATTATTTAGGATATTGTAGGATGACCGCTAGATGGCGTAACTGAGCACCAAAAATTTAAATTCTTATTTTATAACAAAATTTATCAAATTAAGGTTTATCGCAAATATGAAAATCGAAATCTCCTGATAATTCCGCATATTTTACACCGGACAAATTTTTCGTACTTCATCAGATAAGGGGAGGGGAGGAGGGAAAATTTTGTTTTGAACGAACGCTTATAACTCCGGTTCTACTGAACAGAATTTTATAAACTTGGTCTTGTTGGAAACAGTTCTCCCCCGCCAATATAATGCTTACCAATTTTAACGAATTTAATAAGTGACATGCATGCTAGAGGCGCTGTATAAATTTTTCGGAAATTTTGTTTTTCTTCAAAAATATTAAATGGAAACATGTATTTTTGAACACGAATTAAGAAAGTAGACTAAATTACCGACAATTCAACGAAAACCGCGCATCGATATCTTTTACCTATCCGAAGTTATCTTAAAAAACGTATAAATAACAAGAATTTTTCTATAACTATTAATTATTCTGCTTTATCTCTATGAAATTTAGCAAGTTTAGTCTTGATAGAAAGGATTATCCTCGGCCTATGATTTTGTTAATGAATCAAATTCTTCAATATGATTATCACCGGTACCGCTAGAGGCGTTCAACATATTTAAATAGGTAATTTGCGTTTTTTTTTTTAGAAATAGTGCGTGTAATGTTATACCCGTATTTATGCTCACACTATTAAATAGTGAATTGAAATCTTAAAATACTAATGCAAACAACAACAGTATTATTAAAATAAACAACGCAACAAAACAATAAAAAAGCAATAAAAACATGGTAAAATCAAAACAGTCACTGGCGGCCTAGGTGTTCAAATTGTCGTCCATCATTTTCTATACAACGATTCAGTCTACGACGAGTAGATAGTGTTGCAGTCTCTATTTCTGCCCTAGAAATACTTTGTACGGCATGTCTTATCCTCACAATCAGGTTGTCTCGAGTAGTGGGCCGCGTTGCAAACACAATTTCTTTTATTCGCCCCCACAAATAAAAATCTAAACAAGTTAAATCGGGGGATCTAGGCGGCCAAGGAAATTGACTGCCACGTCCTATCCACCTGTCAGGGTATGCCCCGTCCAGAAAATTGCGAACGTGAAGGGAAAAATGCGCCGGACACCCATCGTGTTGAAAAAACATATCTCTGCGGATTGCTAATGGTATGTCTTCCAGAAGAAGTGGTAATTCGTTGCTTAGAAAATTTAGGTAGCGTTCTAGTAATTAATAATTTCAAATTTACTTACCAATATCTCGCCTTAAGCAAAAGATATCGAATTTTGGTTTTCACTAACATTTTGATATTTCAATTCACTATTTAATAGTGTGAGCATAAATACACGCACTACTCTCTAAAAAAAACGCAAATTACCTATTTAAATTTGTTCATATTGAAAATTTGATTCACTAACAATAGGCCGAGGATAATCCTTTCTATCAAGACCAAACTTGCTGAATTCCATAGAGGTAAAGCAGAATAATTAATATTTATAGAAAAATTTTTGTTATTTATACGTTTTTTAAGATAACTTCGGATAGGTAAAAGATATCGATACGCGGTTTTCGTTGAATTGTCGGTAATTTAGTCTATTTTCTTAATTCGTGTTCAAAAATACATGTTTCCATTTAATATTTTTGAAGAAAAACAAAATTTCGAAAAATTTATACAGCGCCCTCTAGCACGCATGTCACTTATTAAATTCGTTAAAATTGGTAAGCATTATATTGGCGGGGAGAACTGTTTCCAACAAGACCAAGTTTATAAAATTCTGTTCAGTAGAACCGGAGTTATAAGCGTTTGTTCAAAACAAAATTTTCCCTCCTCCCCTCCCCCTTATCTGATGAAATACGAAAAATTTGTCCGGTGTAGAATATGCGGAATTATCAGGAGATTTCGATTTTCATATTTGCGATAAACCTTAATTTGATAAATTTTGTATAAAATAAAATTTAAATTTTTGGTGCTCAGTTACGCCATCTAGCGGTCATCCTACAATATCTAAATAATTTCAAGATGTTTCTCGGGACCACTTTAGTCAGTGATATTTTTTCTCGAAGCTCTACCATGAACCGTTTCTGAGATATTGCCGAGCGACATTCTTAGTTGGCCACCCTGTACAAAAGATTGTTAGAACATCAATTATTAGTCCTGAATTGGCTACACTGATTTTAATATGTCAACACTGTGTCCCTGTCAATCTGACAGAAACGACTGACAATCCATATGACAGATCAAAAGTCATTTTACAATGCAAATGGGTATGAGAAATACAATAAAAGTTAGATAAAACTTAATTACATAAATAGAAACTTTAAATTCGATAACATAAAAGAATTCCAACTTTTTAGTACTTACAAACACAAATTAGTTTATTTAATTATCTTAAAAGTGTACATGGAAATAGATCCAGAAGATCCTACTTCAATTTCCCGAGACGATCTATTTAATTAACAAATGTACTTTTCTCCTGGAACAAAAGAAAAACTATGCTTAACTAACTGTAATACAGTTTACCTATTGTCGGTTATTTTCTCCGTTGTTGCTGTTTAATATCTGCCGCTCGGAATCGATTAGTAGCCTCAATATACTTGGATTTCTCTAGTTCGACGACAATTAACTCAAGCCGATACGATGTTCAAATAAATTACATCCGAAGCGAAGAGTGTTACGCTTGTTTTTCGGTTGTGCTTTATGGTTTTCCCCATCAGCGTTTTAATTAGATTTTATATCGAAATTCTTTTCATGTTTTTTTCTCTAACAAGGACTACATATCTAAGATTGCTCAACGTCCTGGATCTCAATATCCTATTATATATGAAAAAAAAGACATTAACTCGAGAAATAATGGCTTTCATACAGTTCTTTCAAGAATACTATGAATAGGAATAAAAAGAAATCAATAGTCTTGTCTATTGAAACTTACATATTTTACACCACCACAGTGAGCTAAACCTCTAGGATCAATATCCGTCTTCAATTTTTCATCAAGCTCAAGCTTATAAAACGACGAATATATGAGACTCTTACTTGTAAGTCCGATCGATTTCAATCATTCCGTACACTTGAGACAGCTTAAAAGTTTCCAGCGTAATGTTTGGAAAGAAATCGTTGCTCCGGCAACGTCCACGTCCACTAAGAATATGAAGAATTTATAGCGTTTAATAAATATTTTACAACATCGTGACATTGATCTAAAGACTTTTAAATGAAATCGTGGACCTTAAAACGTTAAATCGATACGTATATTTGAAACAGTCATTTTGTGTACACGGCTCGTGAACATCCGAAGAGTAAATACCAAACGGGAAAAGCTGAATCGTTCGGACACCAAGCGCCATATATTACTCTAACGCCTCTGTACGTCCAATGTCCGTAAAATTAAACATAAATTTAGCCACGTCCGAACGCTTGCCGATAAATAACGGAGGAAGCTTCGAACATAGTAAAAGGAAGGAGCGTAAAACGCTGTTAGAAGAGCGCCAGGACGAAATTGAAAAGCATATTTCGTCCATTGGAAAAAAGTTATTCATCGGTAGAGCCATCTTAAGGACTACCACCGCTGCTGTAACTAAAAACGTATACTACTTTCCGTTGACTCACAATAAATATGGATGCTGTTCGTGCAGCTTATGTTCCTATAGATGCCGTTTACATTCATTCGTATAATAAACCCCTTTTAATACACCCCACCTGTCTTCTAGACCGGGGAAAGTCGTAAATAAGAACATTTATTCTCTTAGGAATTGCGAAATAAATTGAATTTATTTTATCGGCATTATTATTGATGGTTTATTGTTTTCCCTCTGTCTGTTTATATTGAAGAAAGATAAACGTTACCACTCGTTATTGATTTATTTTATTTTTTTTTTGAAGCGAATTATTCAATTTAACAATTTAAATAATTAAAAGAGAAGAGATCGAGATCGATTTGGCAACGCTGTTTCCAGAAGATGTAGGCCAACATCTGATACATCTCCAGTATTTGTTCCCTAGAGTCATTTTCTGGTGCGTAGTATTCTTTTTGTGAACCTATTTCTTTAGTGTGTTCTCAAAAGAAGTGACAACAACCAGATAGATTAAAACAACAAGATAAACTCATATTTAATTTCTTTTTTCTTTTTTCTTATTCGTTATTTTATAAGGACTATACAGTCTGCTTTTAGTTTTATTGTAGCGCTATTATGTGCTTAAGTGGATATTTTTGATTGATTTGGATATGTTATATAGGTTGTAACGATGAGTAAATACGACGAATTTGGAGCTTCCAAGGGTGGTAAGTTATGCATATAAAGAGCTTGAGAAAACGTTGCTGAATTGGGCAGAAGAGGTTAGTCGTGATAAAAGTGGAATCCGATGCAGATTATATTCCAGGAAATCTTTCCACGCACATCAAAACATCACTGAACACAAACTTTTTGGAGATGTTTATATATCTTCTATGCAAGATTTAAAAACCTCGTGTTTTGGTCACTTGGTGGAATGTCACTGTTTTATGAATAATCTGGTATTTAAAATTTTATCTTCAAATGGCTAAGTTTTTTGTAATAAAGTTGTTTCTCAGTTCTCTCACATAACCTCACAAAATACATTCAGTTACATAAGTCTAGTAACCTCTTTAACAGGATGATGTACCTGGCAGAAACGAAGAAGATAATTGCTTTGAGAAAGTGATACCGATGAAGCTATCCAATCGTCTGGAAGTGATAGTGCAACATAAGCAGCAGATACGGGGCTAGTCCTAGAAGTACCCGACCTGACGTATAGATGACGGTTGTTGTTTTAAGTTTGAAATTTGACGTCTCAACGTTGTTCAGTATTTTTTTGATAACCATCAATAGTGGACATTCTCAGTAAATTTGTAAACATAGAAATGTGATACAATACTTTCATTTGAAAGATCTCAGTCCAACCGATATTAAAGCGGACCTAAACTCTACTCTTCTTCTACTACTTCTTCTACCCCCTATAGTACTTTAGAACAGTAAAATATTGGGTAGCATAGTTTAAACAAAACTGTACGAACTGCCAATACAAACAGCGCAGTTGTCGACGGATGAGGTGACTAGAAATGGTGAAGAATCTACAAAATTGTATTGGATGACCCTCGAGGGAAAGTCTGGAGATTATCTACCTAGCTATGAAACAAAAGAGTGAAGATGTCAGACAAATTACTGAAAAATTGCTGTTAGAATAGTACATGTGCTAAGTTGTGTTTAGTTTGTGCTGTTTACAGAGATTTGAGACGGTCTACTACTCGATAAAATGAGTGAAACTAAGGTTAAACATTGCAGCGTAATAAAGTTTCTGACAAAAGAAGGCAATGGTCCAAAAGCAATTCATGAAAGAATGGTTGTTGCGTATGGGAAAGATGCACCATCTTATTTTCAAGTAAAATACTGGTCTAAATTCTTTCGATGGAGCCGAGAGTCAATCAGTGATAACACAAAGTTATGACGACCTGTTGAAGCTCGAACTGAAGATATTGTGCGAAAAGTCGAAAATTTCATTGCCAATGAAGTCTGTATATCCGAAGTACTAAGTGTCCTCAAATTTTTGCATGACGATTTAGGTATGAAGAAGGTGTTTGCACGGTGGATACCCAGATTGCCTACATATGAACAAAAAGTGTAGAGAAAAGAAGTTTCTCAAGAAAATTTGGCCGAGTTGGAGAGGGACAAAACAATTTTATTTCGAATTATCATCGGGGATAAGACTTGGGTACATCATTGGGATCCTCTTACTAAACAAGAATCCATGCAGTGGATTCATAAGGGCTCTCCACCACCGAAAATGGCCAAGACACAATTTTCTGGGGAAACACTGATGGCAACTCTTTTCTGGGATGTTGAAGGAGTCTTGCTTATTGAATATATGCCAAGAGGGTCTACCATAAATGGAGAGGCCTACGGAAACAATTAAAAATTTAAAAACTGCTCTACAGGAAAAACGTTTGCATTTTGCGTCTGATGAACAACTCAAAGAAGCTGTTGAAGAGTATTTTGCGGGGTTACCGAAGCAATTTTTTTCTGAGGGTATCGGGCAATTGGAAAAAATGATGGAATATGTGTATTAGTGTCGAAGGAAGTTATGTGTAAACATTTTTTTTTAAATCCCTTAAGTGCTTTTTTTCATGGCTAGGTAGATAACATAAAAATACGCCTCGTACGATAGGCATTTCAAAACGTGGGCTACATCGTATATTGATGGGTGCCGCGATTACTCACAATGGAACAAAAACAGCGTCGTGAGAATATTTAAATCGAGTCAATGGCGAAGTTTCACAGCAATAAAGTAGAGTTTTTGCGTCGATTCATAACTATGGCTGAAACATGGATCCATCACTTCACATCTGAGACCAAGAAATGGTCTAAATAATGGACTGAAAGGGGAGAATCAGGCCCAAAGAAGGCGAAACCAATTCCATCTGCCGGTAAGGTCGCGGCGTTAGTTTCCTGGAATGCGCACGGCATAATTTTTATTGATGACCTTCAGAAAGGAAAAACAACAAATAAAGTGTTGTTTTATTAAGACCATGCACTAGTTCATACGTGCGTTATTGTGATGGCCAAAATCAATGAATTCAAGTTCGAATTGCTTCCTCACGCACACTATTCGCCAGATTTAGCCTCCTCGGATTATTTTCTGTTTAGAAACTTGAAAAATTGCTCAGTGGTAAAAGATTTGCCAACAATGAAGAGGTGGAGCCTGAGGTCTAGTTTGAGGAGCTCGACATTTCTCACTATAAACAGGGTACCGAAGCTATTGAACACCGCTGGTGTTTCGTAGCGACGAATTTGTTGAATTTCGCGATTGCACTCGATCGTATAGGATACCACGACGAAGGCATAGAAGATGTTGCATCAATATTGTAAATAACGGAACTTGCTTTGACAGATTTTTCTTGATTTAGTAATTTCTGAAGACACTGTACACATTTTGGTAACAGAGACCAATAGAAAGCCTATAGCAGCATACAGTGAACTAAACAGTCTGGAAAAATGATGGTAGCATAGAAATGAAGATTTCTTTATTATTATTAATTAAGGGAAATTTAAAATGCAGCAGTTTCTACCGCTACCATGTTAAGAGCGAGTTTTGAAGACTGAGGCAGACTTTTATGCAGATTCCTAAATGAAAAGTATTTCAATTCCTTTAGACGTATTTCTAGATCATGTCAGAAATTTAATTTTTATCTTGAACAAATACTCAAAACAATTAAACCGCAGCTACTACTAGACAGCTCGTTAGATACCAGCTAGTCTCAATAGAACGCTAATTTATCATCAATTTCTCGAATTCCTGAGATACGCAAACCTGGATTCCAACAACAGACACGCATTCAAAATTAATAATTCCATAATGACTTCCATCGTTACGGCAAGTCCATCTACCTGCCCGTTGTCGTCACGTTCGTTCGCGTTAAAGTTTCCTCCATTATTGTTCGATAGGTATACCCTCTATTCCGCCGCGTTCGTTGGTGTAGGTGGCACCTTTTCCTCCACGCTAATGCAAACTGCTGCCGCTGTTTTTCATGCCGCTAATATCCATCGCCTGGTGTTATGTGATCGATACAATAGCCGTTTCGTTTCGCCAAAATGATTTATGCCCTCCGAAGAGGGAATAACAAATTAAACGCTCTGATGGTTCCATATATAGGTTACAGTAACGGTAACAACAACGCGGTATATATGTATATGTATATACAGTTTGAAATTAGTTTTTGCGGTGTCCATTGCGCCGCATCGCAATATGCCCCTATTGTCAGAATCATACTGCGTACTCGTGCAACGTAGAGGATATACCTACCGTTGTTTTGTTTACTATAACTGTTGTTTTTCTATGCACTGCCTACACTAGTGTTTCTGTGTTTTGTCGAGTTTTTAATGCTGTACTAATTGAAAATGTTCATATAGCTAACGCATACATGCATTGTATATTTTCCCTATTGATAAATCGTGATCATGCATGATTGAATCGGATTTTAATTTAATCCAGTTGTTTCTCTCATTTTTTAAAAAATTGTTTATTGCTGATATATCTAGTGACCTTAACATAACGGTAAGAGGGAAAATAATTCTACACAACTACTATACTACAAGCATACCTTTCAGAAAAATAATATATTTAATCAGGCGTTAATAAATTAGCTTGAATGTTTCAGTTTTCTATGCCAATCAGTTTTAGTGATATTGTCATCTTTGGTGTATAGGGATGGTACCCCATCTCTATTTTCAGTTGCTACAATCACACAGGATTGAGAGATAGCGTAAGGTTTTAAACACTTCTTGTGGATCTACTAGTATAGCGTTAAATAAGGTTGTACAGCAAATTTTGCTCTGGAGAATGCTGAAAGAGCGGGAAGGTCACGAACGTCGGTTACGGAGGAAAATATTACTGTTATGTCGATAATGCTTAAAGAAGATAGGTCAGTGATCTACCAGCAGATAAAGGACACCTTAGGCCTTCCTTCGATTCTGCATGATCATCTGGATGTGAAGAAACTTTGTTGTTTTTGGGTGCCGCATATTATTGATTAATTGAGGAGCAGATGATACGATGTGTGACAGATAACGAAACTTGATTATACTATTATGATGTACCGATCATGATGATGAGGGCGCTCTCGTAGCTGCCAGAAGATCTCAATCGGTAAAGAAGAAAATGATGCCGTATTTTTCAAATCAACTAGAATTGTGGACCGTGTCGTCTTGGACACACAAAAGACGGTTACAGCTAAGTGGTACACAGAATAGTGCCTACCTGAAGTCATCTAATCTAATGAAGTCGTCTAACGCAAAATCTGCGGCCAAAGTCAAGAATGCAGACTTGATTTTTCCATCATCACAACGCTTCAGCTCATTACCCTAAAGCCTGCAACGAAAATTTGACCAGTACAGAACTGAAACTTTTTCAGCACCCTCCTCACAGTCCAGACCGTGCTTCCCGCGACTTTGCGCTGGTCCCATATGTGAAAATGAAAGTGAAATGGAAACGGTTTTCTAGTGATGAGGAATTTCTGAGGGCTTGGGATAACGAGCGTGTCTTACTCCTTGGTAAAACTTGGCAGAGCTGGTTTAAGGATTGGTTTAGGAGCAACACTTTACATATCGATACAGTTTTTTTTTCTTCGTTCAGTATATTCATACTAATGTGTAGAACAAGTCATAAAGATATATATAAACGTGTACAAACAACAATAAATAAGTACCTACTAATATAATATGTTTATGTTTATTGTCATCATTCACAAAGGAACATGGACATTGTCAATAATTGTACATAAAATGTAATACTCGTAATAACATAAAGTATGTATAACAAAAGTATAAAGTGGTAAACACACATTATGGAGGTACATACATATATAAATAGAAAACATGCATAGAACAAACAGACAGACGCATATCACATATTAAGATAATCGTCCAATGTATAGAAGGCATTTGTTACTAGAAATTCTTTAATTTGGGTTTTAAACTGCACCAACGATTTTATTTGTTTTATATGATTAGGCAATCTATTGTAAACAGCAATAGCCTTATACATCGGACTTCTCTCGTACAACGCGGAGTTATGAGATGGTACACATAAATTCTGTCAATTTCTGGTCACCATATTTTTATAGATATCGCTGTTTCGCGTGAAAGAGTTCTCATTTTTTTTAAGAAAATCATAAGTTCATAGATATAGAGACAAGTAAGAGTCATAATGTTGTGATTTTTAAAGTATTCTCTACAGGAGGTCAACGGAGTCAGATCTAGCATGCATCTAATTATACGCTTCTGCAGTACAAACAATTTACTCATATTAGTACTGGAACCCCAAAACACAATCCCATAACGCAGACGCGACTCGACGTATGCAACGTAAAACATCTTTATACCTTGGAAGTTTACCTGATCTTTTAGATTTTTAATTGCATATATTGCTGTAGTCAATCGATTGGCCAAATTGTCACAATGCTTGTCGAATCTTAACCTGCTGTCCAAGTGCAAACCCAGAAAATCCACAGACTCTTTCTCTGGTATAGATTTATTAAAAAGTCGTACATACATGCTACAAGGAGTGGATATCGATGATGATCTAAAACGTAAGAGTCCTGTTTTATCAGTATTTAGACTTAAATTGTTGTGATTACTCCAACTTATCATATGATCAACGACTGCACACGTGGAATCTGAGAGTCCAGGGATCGATGAAGCAGTAACAATGAAGCTAGTATCATCTGCATACTGTGATAATATGCACGACTCTAATGGTGCTGATAAATCGCTGGCGTAAACTAGGAATAAGGTGGGGCCCAAAATGGAGCCCTGTGGGACACCTAGGTTATTATAAAACATAGATGATCTGTAAGTCATCTTTACATTATCAACTTCAGCACATATAGTTACAATAGTTTTCCGTTCCGACAAATACGAAGAAATCAGATCGTACGCAACTCCACGCACACCAAGACCACCTAATTTGTTCATTAATATATTGTGGTCCACATTGTCGAATGCTTTGGATAAATCGAAGAAGACACCGGAGACAACACCTTTCTCATCTAGAGCTTCATACACAGGCTGTAATGCACGGTAAATGGCATCAGTAGTGGACATTCCTTGAAGAAAACCGAACTGTGTCTCAGGTATTAAGTTACTCTACTAATATCAGACATATTATATACAGACAAATTTACCAGACACATGAAAACTGACATCAATTGCACACACTAATTAAGTGCTCTCTTAAAATTTTAGTTTAAAAAACTCCTGAATGTTATACAGACGTTTTTGCATCAAAGAATTCTTTAGAGTGTGTTTGTACTTGAGAAATGACAGCGCTTTTATAGAATGTGGTATGTGAGTATAAATCTTTATGCACTGATGTAAGGCACTCTAGCAATCCATGTGCGGTACCTCTGGTGTTATGATAGTGTACAAGTTCATAACGCTTAAACACATCTCGGTAATTACATCTAACAAACAGTGCGCATTCCAAGACAAAAATAGAAGTGTTAGTAACTTACAGTTTTTTAAAATATCCCTACGTGAATCACGCCTATTCATACCAAAAATTACGCGTACAAAGGCTTTCTACAGTACAAAAATCCTCTCAATGTCTACCGAATTCCCCCAGAAGATTACACCATACCTAAGATGAGAATACGCGTTTGCGTAGTACGTTTTAAGGGCAGCATCAGTGTTGAAATAGCGACCGATAACTTTTAAAGAATAACACGCACTACACAATTTAGCAGCTAGATGATCGACGTGGGATTTCCAGGACAATCCTGAATCCAACTTCCAGCTCAAAAAGGTAGCCTCGGCGGAGCAGGTAAGCACTTCACCAGCGGTTTTAACACTGATGTCATGTGTACCGCGCGTGAATTTCAATAATTTCGTCTTTTGTAAGTTTAGTTCCAAGCTGTGGAATTCGAACCATTTCTGGAGCTCAGTGAAGTTGCTCTCTAAGGTTACAACCAAGTCAGAACTATGTTTTGCACGTGTGATCATTGTTGTATCATCCTCAAACATGACCACCAAATCTGACAACAGAGGTCCGAGAAGAGAATCTTGAAGGACTCCATTCAATGTCTGCAACCACTCAGAGTGAATCACATTACCCCGTTCACACATTGACTTCTATCTGACAGATAAGATTTTATCCAAATAAGGGGCAATGCTCTAAATCCCATAACCTCTAGTTTTTCAAGTAGTACCTGATGGTCGACGCGATCGAAGGCTTTGGACAAATCCATAAACACACCAACAGTGACGTCATTCTGCAACTCCGCCAAAATATCCTCCAGCAGCTGAAACATAGCATGTGAGACCTCCCCTTAACGTAACCATTTTGTTGATAATTTATCATATCACGTTTATGTATAAAGTTTTCTATTCATTTGTAAACAATTTTTGAAATATTTGTTATTAAAGCAATAGGTCTATAGTTTTCAAATTCTGATTTTTTTTTCCTTTTTTATGTATAGGATTTATCAACGTATACTTTAAATGATCTGGAAATATACTCGTAGCTAAGGATAGGTTTATAATATGTCCTAAGGGGACGGCCGCAATATTTGAGCACGGCATACGTATACAGTCTGGACCTACTGCTGCTGTGTCATTTAAACTATTTATTGTGTCAAATACTTCATATTTGCCCGTAGGATATAACAAGAATGTATGAAAAATGCTCTTAAGTTTGTGTTGAATTTGTGCTTTGGGTCTGATATTTTATTTATAAGTATGAAATATCGATTTGTATCTGTTAGTAGTACAATATTGTCTTCACCGTTCTTATTTAATTCATGCAAGTTGAAGGGCTTGCTATTACTTTTTCCCTGTATTGTATTTATCACTTCCCATGTTTCTTTAGTCACGTTATTTGCACTGGGTATATGTTTTGCATACGTTCGCTGTTTTGACTGTTGTATTTCCCGTTTAAAGTTGTTGCAGAATTCTTTGTATTCGCCTTCTTCGATTCTGTTCTGTATCATCGCTTCATATAATTAACGTTTTATCCCAGATAGATTTCTTATGCGATTTGTAATCCATTGATTCTTCAATTTGGTCCCGTGAGCTATATTCTTTTTTACAGAGTGAGTTTCTAATGATGTTTCTAGTACCTATATTTAATAATCTACTGTAGCTTTCATATGGATGCTCAGAATCCATAACAGTGCTCCAATCTGTCTGTATCAATTCAATTCGAATTGAATATAAATTCTGTGGTGTAAACATCTTTTTCTTCACTGTTGGCATATTAGACTTGTTGTTTTCACATGTAAATAAAACCTTCTGAGCTATATCTTGTTTTTTATTAAGAGGGATAAAATTTTAAATCGCCCGCCAAAATATAGGGTGATTGGTTAGTTGCCAGTCATGTTTACACTGCTCAAATTTGCCAATTTGACTGCCGCCATATTGCAAACACAGCTGATTGAGTAAATATCTTTGTAAAAAAAGTATTTTCCAATTTTTATTTGTGTTCTTATGGTATTCAAGCAATAAAATTAGTTTTTTAAGAAACTATTTCCTTGTGATAATGGATTCACAGCCTAGTACACGTGGATTATCAACATCGCCTCCAAGAAAACCGTGCTACCTTGGGACGTGGACATT
This sequence comes from Holotrichia oblita, assembly GCA_023690525.1. Taxonomy (NCBI): domain Eukaryota; kingdom Metazoa; phylum Arthropoda; class Insecta; order Coleoptera; family Scarabaeidae; genus Holotrichia; species Holotrichia oblita. Next base: position 84,239,567 of record CM043021.1, on the reverse strand, counting down.
AGTCGGTACAGAAAAAGCAAGCTATATTAAAGATGTATAAGAAAATTATTGGTGGTTATGCTAGAAAAAAGAGGATACAGATAGCACTGCAAATATCAAACACTTTACGTAGTATACTTAAATATGTTTATATAAACTTCTGTGTATTTATATTCCATAATAAGAATTGGTGTTTCAAGAACAAGTGTTTATCGAATAATTCGTGAATATAAAACCAAAGGGCTAATTTCACCACCATCATGAAGTTAAGCACTAAATATATATTTAAGTAGTAAATTCATAAACTCGTATTTCATTTCATTGTATCTATCATTTAAATTTACTGCCAACATTTTCAGTTATTAAATTTACCTGATGTGGTGCGGGCTGAAGCGTTTTGTCCCTCTTATTAAAAACAGAGTATAGATGATCCGACAAACTTGATATTAGTATTTCTGCGTCAAAATGTTCAATGTTTATGAAGATGTTGTCGATTAGACTTTCAGATGTTCTAGTTACCCTAGTTGATTTATGTATAGCAAATTATAAGTTTTGAAAAGATCTATCAACCTTGCTGAGTGTCTGTTTTGTTTAGTTAAATCGATGTTAAAGTCTCCACTAACAACTACTGTCACATTTTTAGGGAGCTGTGTCAGAGCATCATCCAAACCACTAGACGTTTCAGTTAAATGGAACCAGATTGTACCAGCTGGGTGGTTTGCTCCTTCAAACAATAGATGGAGCCATTCGAGGTTTAATTGTGATCACTTAAGCGACTATCTTTACTCATAATACCAAATCATGAAATAATAAATATAATAATATTTTTCTGCAATCACTTGACAAAGAATGCTTTTTTGCTTACCATTGGCAACGAAAAGTTGATGTTTAGGTACCGAAGACCGTCACTGACTGTCGCTTTATCGCTCTAGAGCGATCAAGTCTGAAAATTGCGTGTTGTCAATAGCAACCAGTATGTAACATTGAAATTGACATATCGCAAAGCACAATAATTTCTCGCAATTTGCGCGTTAACTTAAAATATATTTGAAGAAAATTTATAGAAAATAGTGATAGTGATATTCTGAGTACACTTCCTGGGATCAGAAGTGCTGCAAGAGCCGTAAGTTTGAATTTTTTGTCAGAAAAATCAAAGACTATGAGAAGCGACCACTTCATAGAATAGTGCAATGCGAAGAAAATATGTAAATGTTTGGAAACCGTATTTGTTGCCTATTTTCCCGAGAAAGCCAAGGCACCAAAATCGTCACTTTCAGGTTCCAGGTTACAAATAATGCCGATAAGTGAATTATTGTAGTCTATTCTATTGACCATTTATTATAAATATTTTACAATAAAGTTTATGATTTAAGCAGTTTCGCTTTATTAAGTGATTCTAGAAAAAATGTTGTATGTATTACAGGCAAAAAGGAACATTATTGCTCTCGCGCAATAATGTGTCATTTTTCGCTAAATACACAAATAACTATTATAAATCATTCACAAGTTATTACTGACGTCCGTTTGAATTTACCGCTAAATTAAACTACTTCTTTCCTTCAAACACCAGAGGCGCTCCAGTATTCGGTTTAAACCTAATGCACGGGCGTCGGGTATCTATAGATGTTAGTGGTCTGTGATCCAAACATTCGAAGAATTCATCTACATTACAGGCTGGCAGTCTGTATATTACAGTCGAATTCGTTTGAAAGTCCGGTGTGTGCGAAACAAAGTTCGTTATGTTCAAATGAAAATCCGGTGACAACCATGACAGAGTGAATGTTCAAAACAAAGTCCGCATTGGTCCGCATGTTCAAATCAAAGTACGCTGAGAACAAATGGAAGGCCGGTAAAATAAACTGTCAGACTGTCAGTTGTGTAAATAGCGCAAAAACGTAATTCATACCTTAAGATCATAGATAATATAATACTAACGTACTATAGATACGGCAGAAGGTCCCGTGTACTGTCGTCAAAGTTTTGGTACTCACACATTTCACCAGGTGTCGCTGGCATTGACTTTTGAAATTGGAAATATGAAAAGCGCGAAATTGAGTGTCATTATGACATTATATTGTCATTCTGATTTTGTATGTTGTGTCGCAAGCGTCTTTAAAAACAGTATTAGTAGAATATGGTAATTTTTGTGATATTCTTGGAGAAGATTTTTGAACTTTTTGAATAAAAAAGAGATAACAACAAGAACAAAAATGACGGTGTATCAAGCAGTATACTTACAAGTCTTAACCTATGGAGCAGAAAATTGGATACTTGATGAAAGACAAACAAAACGACTACAATCCAGTGACGCATTAGACAGATGCTGACAACAAAATCATTAAGAACTGAAGTAGAAGAAAAGAAACTGAAATGGTGGGGACATTTAATCAGAATGAATGAAACTAGACAGGTGAAGCGGGTATGGGAGGTAAGGAAAATCGGAAAAAATCGGAGAGGACGACCCAGAAAAACGTGGAACAGCAGTACGGATGAACTTCTGAAAAAAAGAGGAAAAATATGGAACGAGGCGAAGGCCCTAGACAGAAACAGGAAAGAGTGGCGTGAATTTGTTGAATCTGGGACACTAAATTAAGAAAACTTTACACCTCGACACCTTCGGGTATAAGAGGTCTTTGATTATGTATGTACATATGTATAAAGGATTATGTCGGACGTGGTTTAGTTTAAACCTTAAATAGTAGTGTTAAATACCGCTTAAGGATGAAACTATCGTTTCTATTAAATTGACAAGAGCTGACATACTAGTTTTGACATAAACCAGTGACACTTTATTTTCATATCGCATTATCCCATACAAATTGAAGCAGTACAAGAAATATTTCATGTCTTCAAGGCGATAACACCAGATACAATATACTTCGCCAAGGAGAGTGCAGTATACAACATCCAATTAATAGGTAAATACAAGATGTGTTATTAAATTCTGTTATGGTTTAGACCTACATTGTAATAGTACCCGTTAGTGGCTTTCCGAGATTGTTAAAACTTCAATATCTTTTATAAATTACCTAACCTTCGGTCTCGATATTGCAGGTATACGTGACATATATCATTCAAATTGAAACTTCACGAGAAGCGTTAGGGAATGAAATTTTATTTCATCGTGTTCCACGAGGATAACATTTTTGTAAAAATATTTTTAATGAAAATATAGGACAATGTTCAGAAACTATATAAAAGCGCTTTGTTTTTTAGTTTAAAAGTTAGAAATTCAATTTTCAATAATAAACAAGCTTTTCGTGCCCCAGTATGGTCTGTTTTAAATTTAACACATTTCACTAGATGGCGCAGAAACACGCCAACAAAATTTTATTAGAAGTGTCCAATCTACAGAGAATGAAATGTACATATATATTATCTATGCCTTAAGATGGTTTATGATAAGATAAGCAACGAAAAACGAAAACTAATTATAGATGCATTCGATAGGGGAGAAACGTTGAAGTCGATAAGTAGTGTAAAATACGACACAGTAAGAAAATTGGTTCACATCTACCAAACAGAAGGAAGAACAGAAAAATTAGCGAAGGCTCACAGAAAAAATGATAACGAAATCGAAGAATTATGCAATTGGGTTGATGAAAACTGTACGATTTTGACAAAAGACTTAAAAGCAAAGTGTATGGCTAGTTTTGGTAAAAACGTTAGCCGAACAAATATAGATAGGTATGTGTCGCGATCTATTGTGGTAATAGTATCAAAATTTATCTGGTACTTTGCAGGTGTTTACGCAGCTTCCATTACACATTAAAACGTACGGCAGTGATACCAGAAAGAAGAAACTGTCAAGAAATTGTAAATAATCGGCATACATATGCTATGAAGTTTACGGAAATGATGACCCACCCGCAGAAAATGTTCTTCTTAGATGAAACTGGTATTCAAATTGTTTCACGAGTGAAATATGGTCGAGCTCCTGCTGGTACTAAAGCTACCAAAGTAGTAAGACAAATACGCAGTAAAAATATTTCGATTTGTGCAGCAATGAATAATCAAGAAGTATATTGCTTTGAGAAAAAAGATACATCTTACAATGGCAATACATTTTTGCAGTTTATGACTACGTTTTTTCAGAAACTTGCAGATGATGGTAAAGAAAACATATTTATTATTATGGATAATGTTCCATTTCATAAAACCAATGAAATACAAACTTTAATTGTTGCACTTGGGCATGAGGTAGTTTATCTCCCTGCTTATTCCCCCTTTTTAAACTCGATAGAAAATTTATTCAATCAATGGAAAAATAGCATAAGAAGAGCGGAATCGCGAACTCAAGAGGAATTGTATATAGCTATTGAAAACTCTGTTACCGAAATATCCAACGAAAATTGCTTAAATTACTATAGTCATATGCAGACATAGGTACATACCAAAATGTTTACGATATGAAGTTATTGATGACTGGTTTCAAACATTTTACATACATATGTAAAATCAGATAAAAACATATTGAGTGTATTTGTTTTTGTTCTAATAAATTACTTTTTACACATGCAACTGACAATTTATTTTAAAGGCCTTCCATTTGTTCTCAGCGTACTTTGATTTGAACATGCGGACTTTGTTTTGAACATTCACGCTGTCATGGTTGCCATCGGATTTTCATTTGAACATGACGAACTTTGTTTCGCACACACCGGACTTTCAAACGAATTCGACTGTATATTAATCAATACAATATTTAAATTTGTCAATTTTACTGCACTACTCTCACAAATTGATTCCTTACTTATTTGCCTCAGAGTAAGAATTTCTTCGTATTCTATACCATCTCTAAGAAATATGCATGCGCCACCATAGCCGAATGTTCTAGAAAAGCACGAAGCAAGTTTGAAACCTGGGTTTCATTTTCTTTCATCCAATGTTCTGTTAACGCTATTGCACTGACGTCCATATCATTAATAAATACTTGTGTCTCGCCTACTTTGTTTTTACTCTGTATGTTTTGGTGTGTAAGTGTGAAGTGAGTTGAGAGCAAAAAGAAGTAGACAGAAAATTTTGGCTTTGTTTAGAGATATCACTAGTGTCAATGTCATTATTACCTATAATAAAATTAAAGATTGTCATGTTTGATGGATAAAACGACTTATTGACAGGTAATTTTCAAGACTCAGTTTGACTCAGATTTACAATGTCATCTTGTAAAAGTCTTTGACAGGAAACTGTTTTGTGTCTACTTTTTTTGCTGTGAGCGGCGATCGAAGTTTTTTTGAATATCTTGTAAATGATCCTTGAAATTTTGAAGATGTCATCTTTCCATTTTGCGACACTCTCTATAAAATTTATGTTTGTAAAAATTTATCTCTGACACATTTTCGTCAACGAGTTTCATAGTTACCACCGGAAATGGAGGTGGTCAATTGTGCTTATAGCCTTATGAAAATATTGGTTTAATTCCTACAGAAAACGAACCTACATCATGCAGATATTAAAACAAATTACCACCACTAAATGTTACAAATGACGAATCGTGCATTTATCAATCGACTCGTCATCGATAAACGTTCTCCATTTCAACGCCGGCCGCGCCAGTTGGGATAGCAAAAAGTGGCTAACAATACCGGCGAGTGTGTGTATGTGTGTTTTTTTTCCACTGGACCCCTTCTGGACGATGAGCACTTAACCTTTCGGCGTGTACTGATGGACGCTATTCGTCATGATATAAACGTTTTACACGGACAGATTGACGAACGCGACCCGCATAGAACGCATCCTCTTTCACGTTCCAATCGTGAGTAAAATGTAGCCAGACTTTATTGGAATAGCGTTGTTACATTAACTGGGAGGATACTAGGCTTATCGGTTTTATAAATAACGCGATTATCTCGGAATCTTGTAGAATTGTATCTGTTATATAAGATGCATGTAAACGTGAACAACTCTGTCTTTATTGAATTTATGTATCTCCTATCTTAGGTTTGGATTTTGGGAAAGTTGTTTTGTTTTTTAAAGGGAGTAATGGCATTTTAAATTGATGTGTTGGCTTTTTCTGAGCTTCCTCTCTTATTTTATAATAGGCATGTTCGAGACAATAAAAAAGTAAATTCGATATCGGAGTCAATCTACTTAAGAGCTTCGCACAGGCGTTTGTTTCAAAGACGATAAATCTTGATGTCAAAGGAAAGCTATACGAAATCATATTGAAATTTATATATGTACCTATATACTATTTTATATATTAAATAGGCATACTCGGTGATGGTCTCCAATTTTGATCCAAACGTCAAGATTAAAGTTAGTTTATTTTAAGTGAGATTAGATCATAACTGGTTAACGCTATTTAATCTATCAATACAGGGAGATTATATTGTCTAAAACTTGCCGTCCTCTGTAATAAATACTTATCTATCATGAAAAAGGAATTCCGAATATATGGCGACGCTCCTACTGTCGATACACGTGCTGATCCTATTCCATTTTATGTCAGAACCTATAAAAAATGATTTAAGCAATTTTTTCTTCTCACCAGCCGTTACTTTCCGTGATTACATCGGAGAGACGCGCCGTTTGTAATATTCGAGATTGGTTTTACTGGTTAATACCGGCAGAACACCTCCTGTCGATAAAAAAAAAAGATGTACGGAATATTCTCTGGCATTTCCGCTAGCATACATTAACAAACTGTTTGAAACGCGTGTGGAACTTAATAAAATCCGAGCGTATGGGACAATTTCGAACTAGTTTTTTGTCTAAGACTCCAACAGCGAAGTTCTGCATACTCACGTACATATGTATGTATGTATGAGAAAATTAATTATTTTCCTCTCGTTGTACGTAATTATTACGTGATGGAGAAAACGTGTTAGATACACAAAACATGTATGCAGAGTACAATGGATAATATATGGTTAGAGGGTGAATTGTTGGCGCCAAACGAAAGCCTGATTTTCAGCAGTCGATAATGAACCTCACGCATTAATGTGTTGATGGAGTCTTTTTTTTTTACTTTTCGGTCGTGTTCCTTATACATATGTAGCGTATGTGTCTCGTTCGGTGTGTCGATGATAAGGATATTCGTTTTTACTACCCTACACAAAGGGGGAATTAGCTTTATCGAGAAAATAATTCACGTAATAATTTAGGTACTGTTAATGATAGGTTGTTTCCAGTTTTAGGTTTTTACAAAAAATTTAGATTACGAAACAATAGTGTATCAAAAATTAATTTCTTGCTATCATTTCGATAACAATGTGTTTTCAAATTACGTTTCAGTAGCAATGACTCGATAGTCTTATTTCAAAAACTGTAATATTTCGAATAATGGTGATATAGACGTTCTAAATAATCGCAGAAGCTGAGGTTTTTCAGAACTATTTTCGAAAGTTATTGATTAAGTTCCTCTTAGACCTATCATATCTTGTACTAATGGTCCCACTCATAGTCTTGGGAAATACATCGCCAAAATAATTAACAGGGCTTTTGCTGACCATAATTGTTTTAGGGTCAGAGATAGTTTTGAATTTGCAAGAAAAGTCAATAGATTTCAATTGCCACCTGGCTTTATATTGGTTTCTTTTGCTGTTGTCTCTTTATTCACTAATATACGAGGGAGCGTTTTTATATTCGCGGAATGAGCGGCTTGTAGGGGGGTGATTAGGCGCATTGGGGGGCGTGGCCTGTGCAGCGACTCATAATTAGCATAAATACGAAGTTTCATTGTTATTAGACAGTTAGTCTTTGAGCTATCGTCAACCAAGTAACATAATCAGGAGTGAAAAGTGAAATATGGAAAAAATCGAATATCGTGCCGTTATAAAGTTCCTCACCAGGCAAGGAAAATCAGTCGCGACCATAATGAATGAGATGTCATTGGTTTACGGCGACTCTTGTCCAGGAAAAAACATGGTGTACAAGTGGCATAGTTTATTTAAACAAGGAAGGGAATCCCTTGAAGACGACCCGAGGCCGGACAGGAGCATTGAGGTGACCACGCCAGCACTTATTCAAAAGTTGAAAAAATTGTACTCGAAGATGCTCGACTAAAGAAGAAACAACTCGCAGAAATGGTTGCAGTATCCGATACAACAATTTTTAAAATCCTACACGATCATCTCGGCATGTCTAAGGTCAGCGCAAGATGGGTGCCGAGAATGCTCACGCCGCTACAAAAACAACAGCGCGTAGAGTGTTCGCGTGTATTTTTGGACCTCTGTAATGAAGACAAGGATGGTGTATTGAGTCGAATTGTTACTGGAGACGAAACTTGGGTTCATCATTATGAACCTGAGTCCAAACAAGACTCCATGCAGTGGCATAAAAACGGCACAGCACCTCCCAAGAAATTTAAAGTGTCACAGTCAGCTGGGAAACTCATGGCAACGGTATTTTGGGACTCGGAAGGAATATTGTTGATTGATTATAAAGATAAAGGTGTTTCTATAACCGGAGAATATTACGCTTGAATATTAGAGCGACTAAAAGAAGCTATTAGAGAAAAGACAGGGAAAATTGACGAGAGGTGTGCTGCTTTTGCACGACAACGCGCCCGTCCACAAGAGCCGCGTTGCGTTAGCTGCCCTGCATAAGGTGGGCTTCAAAATTGTGAATCACCCACCCTACAGCCTACGTCTTGCAGGTGAATATATTGAAAAAGAAAAATAATTTGGTTTTTTTATTTCCACCCCTTATCCTCCATTCCGCGAATATAAAAACGCTCCCTCGTACCTCTAGACCTTGTGATTGATATCTTTTCCCAAAATTACAATTCCATTGCGCCATATATCTCTATACCCCAAAATCTTTTCACCCACATAATCACTTTTCTCTTTTGTTCTGCCTATTTTGGCTATGACAAAACCTTTTATTCACAAATTAAAGGTTGCCCTATGGGAGGTTCTATTAACTCTTCCTTGGCAGAAATAGTTATGAACAGTATTTTACACCATGTTCAATCCAATGTTGATTTTCATTTTCCATTCATATATCAGTACGTTGCAGACAAAATCGTACTGTACCCTTTTTGGATACCTCTGTAATAACGTATAATAACAACATAGTCAAACTTGACTGGTACTGTAAACCTACTAGTTCTGGAAGATTCCTTCACTCTATGTCAAAGCACCCTTTGAAATACAAAATTAATTTGATTCTTGCTCTTAAGTACAGAATTCTCAATATTTCACACCTCGATTTTCACTCCAACAATCTCAACCGTCTAAAACAGATACTTAAATCTAATTCCTATCCTAAATCTCTCCTTGACAAAGTTCTCTTTCGAGAGACTAAACCTACCCTCCAGAAAAAGAAAATTCAAAGATTTTTTTCTCAACTCAAAGACAAGTCTCCCATGCTACAACAATCTAACCTTATTTATAGAAACGCCTGCCGTGACTGTGAGGGATGTTATATAGGTCAAACTGGGCAGAGACTTATTAGTCGCATCTCCAACCACAAAAGCGACCTTAGACTTAATCGTTCTTTCACCGCCCTTTGTGTACATACTGAAGCGATGGGTCACACTTTTGATTTTGACAATGTTGAGGTCTTGGATTTTGAATGTAATAAATTAAAATGTAATTTCCTGGAAATGTGTCTATTACTTCAATTAATTTTAGGAAGGATGTTGATAACCTAAGTACTATTTATTCTGATTCACCTTTATTCTTCTTTTGTAATTTCATTCAGTTTAAAATTTGTCATTCTCTGTTGATGCTTGATTGTATTTATACTTGCAATTTTCTTTTTACAATTAACTGTAATTTGTTTCGTTTTAAATCTCTACACGGAACTGTTTTTTGGATGTTATTGAATATTGTTTTTAATATCTTTACTCTGGCAAAACCTCGACACAACGTCTTTGTATTTAAGTATGGTTTGGAAATTTACACAGCTGTGTTTTAATAATTTTATAATGTACATATTTATTCATCAAAGTTACAACGTCGAATAATTTTAATTATATTTAATAATAATTTCAATTTTGTATTTCTTTTTCGTCATGTTCTATTGTTATTTAACAATTGTTCTGAAGAAGTTCGTATTCCCGAACAAAAATTCGACATTTTCAATAAAGAACTTAATCAATAACTGGGCCTTTTCATCTTGCCTAAGATTATTTTGAGTATCAAGCGTTAATACTATTTTATTAAAGATAGTTCAATATTCTTAATTTACGATGGCCATGTCACACGCATCAGTAAAAATTTGATTTAAGAGGCTCTAAAACAGCAAGTAACGATATTAAAGCTTCCACCATACTCCAGTCATCTTCTTCAACATTTGGATGTATCAGTTTTTAAACCGATTAATGACAGATGGAATGCTAAATTATAAAATAGCAATGTGAACATCATGGGAAGAATATATTTAAAAAACCTTCTGAACTACAACATAGGTTTAGAAAAACCAGCATCTACATCTTCAATGACTACGTTATAGAACCAAAACGTTTCATCCTTCCGGTTCGTCAAACGCATTAGTTAATAGCAGTATTCTTGACAGGAGAGAAATAATAACTGAAGATATGGAAAGTCCAAGCACATCGTTACCCAAAACCAATCCTTACAAATTGTACTTGTAGAAATACGCCCTCGATACCCATTACCTGGGACCACAACTTTTGAAGCAGATAAATAACAAAGACAGTCTTGAAAAAAAGACCCAACAAGACGGTGGTAGATATAAGGTGGCGCAAAAGTAATGCCATAGTTTAAATTTTCATTGCATTCCCTCAAAGTGACCGATTAGTGCCGCATTTGCAGTGAAAAAGTGATTGACCCTTTTGTTTGAAGACGCCGATGGCACCATCGTAACGTAGCGTTATAAGCAGACCCTAAACGAGTTTTTTCGCCGCAAGTTGCTGCACTGGGTCTCGATCATTGTTGGTTTCAACAGTACGGAGCAACTGCTCACGCAGCTCGGGCAACTATGGAGATTTTGAGACACCAATTTCCAGGTCGAGTGATCTCAGGTTTTGGAGATTTGAACTGGCCGTCCAGATCGCCATGTCTAACAGTACTTCTACCTTTGGGGCTTTTTAAAATCGTTTGCCACAACAAACCACAAACCTTGCAAGTCCTGAAGGCTAACATTGACAAAGAAATCGCTAACTTGGAGCCAGATGTTTTGCGGTAACAATTCAAAATGCCAGAAACCGAGCGCAATTATGAATCTACTCGGGAGGTGGCCATTTGAGCAATATAATTTTTTCCAATTAATGTCATCAATTTTACACTTTCAAATAAACTTTTTATGAAACCAGAGCTCTTACTTTTGCGCCATCTTGTAGAACTGAAGTTATCAACAAAAATTAAAGTAATATTGCTCCTTAAAGAAAAAAAACTTGGTAAAAAAGATGTAGAGAAAGGAAAACCCATACCAAAAATAGTAAAGAAGCAACAAGCATAAGAAGAGAAATGTGTCGTCGAGTGAGAAGAAATGACGAGAAACTTGTTTAAATTATCTGTTGGCAATTGGATTGTGGTTAATTTTGCAGGAGGGAGAATTATTAGGCATTATGGTGAAAACAGATATAAAAGATCAAGTGGTAGAGATCAAGTTTTGTAAAAAAAAACATTTTTAACAAAAGAATCCATTCTTAAATTCCCTGATGTTGAAGACATTGCACCTGCGACGTCAGTTTTAAATATGTTTTATGCAATGACTGGTGCAAAGTGTCACATTATCGCCCATGGACTTCTTTAGCGCCCGTGGGTGGTAAACTCTTTACAATCTAGCTTATTGCTGGAAGGTATCGCCTCAAAAAATCAGTATTAATATTCGAAAATTGGCATTATCTTCAGGTTTACTTAAGCGAATAGAGGAAAGCATACTGTTTACAATATTTTTGGCAATTTTTATCTTATATTGTCACAGAAGATTTCCAATCAGCCTATCGTTTTGTGTTAAGGATATCCTCGTCTGCATCAGCTAACAGAGTTGCTGAGGAACGTCTAAGACAGCCCCCTAACACTGTAGCCCACTGGGCCTATTGTGTTATTCCTACCTTGATTCCATTTTACTCAAACAGGTTAGTTCCCTCGATCAGGTTTAGAAGCCTGTTTGGTAAATCTTTCTCCACTGGTAAATCAAACGCGCTTTGCATAGCAACCCTACGTTGACTTAGTGCTACGCATTCGAAGAGGATATATGAGAGGCTGTTTCCTCCTCCACATTACAGAGTCTGCATAGGGGTTCATCTTTATAGATCCCCATCTTGTACAGGTGACCTCTTAGACAGCCATGTCCTGTTTAATGCAAGTAAGTCAGCAGTTAATCGTTGTGATGGTCGTTCCATCATCCGTTTGCTGTCCCTCCAGCTACATGGTTCCAATTTAGTTGGTGTTGTTTTATAATCCACTCATTAATTGCACCACGTACTGCACTCTTTGTGATATCTAGACCAGGCTCTGGTCTCGTAAATTTTATTTGGGAACCCTCTCTCGCTAGCTGGTCTGCAGTTTCATTGCCCTCTATACCCCTATGTCCCGGCAGCCACACCAAGGTGACCTTATTGTTTCTGGCCAAAACAGTTGGATTTTGCAGACATGCCTATACTAGTTTGGAGGTTATATAATAAGATGCTAGAGCCTGTAAGGCTGCCTGACTGTCAGAGAGAGTCAAAATTACATCGATAGAGTATAGCATTTCTAAATCCATATAGAGAAAGAAATGACCGAACGGACGTCAAATTTACGTCAATCTGCTATCTGGGTAAGCACAATGTCTATATATAAATATAAATATTAACACGATAAAGTTATTTACAGAATTATTATACTCGTCTATAAATATAGACATAATTTATAAATGTTAAAATTAATGGTTTAATTTAAACTTTGACAGTTCTAGCACTAAATAGTTTATATTTCAGGTCGTAATACAATATTTTATTTTAATTTTAACGAAAATTCAATAACTAAACGAGTCATAAATATTTGATAATAATAAAACTAGCTATAAAATAAATCTTACTTGTCGGCGGATATCACATACAAAAAATGAAATCATTTTCAATATTATTTACATTATATTTTCAGCGTAGCAATAAATTTTTCCCTCGAATAAACTGTAAATTACATAATCGATATTTCAGCTCTTAGTTCCACGTTTTATACGATGTGCCTAACGACAAAAAAGAAGGAAAATGGAAAACTAATTTCGTTAATTTCCGACGTGTCCCAGCAGAGGGCTTTTAATGATAGTTGAGCAGACAAGGTATGTGTACACAGACTGCATAACATAATCTGGGGGAACTCTGGGGAACCCCGAAATGGCAGAGAAATAGTGGCGTAGTAGCAGTAGAAAGAGGAGGTTTCGGAGTTAACTGCGGAGCTATTGCATTAGAAGAACCCTCCACGGTTTTACATCGCGTGACTCCAAAACCGTTGGTCGTTGATTTTAATATTTAAGTGAGGTAACGCGGGGCTGTACGGCGTTCTCTCCGAAAGGCAAGGTTGTAGCATGGTCCGTGTAAGTTGTGCGGTTTCGATATTCCGGAACATTAATGTCGTTTTTTGCGTCCGCCGTACTTTAACCGTTAACGAGATCTTCAAAGACGATCAATGTGCAAGGGGTCGATGTTTATTGTACGATCATCCTCAACTTTGCTTGAATAAACTAACTCTTAAGGCACACAAGAGAAAAAAATGTTGCTAATCGCTCCGGTTAATAGGTTTTAAAAACAAGAGCAGGTCTTAGTTGATCTTAGGGAATGCCCTCATTTAAATCGTGCGTACTTAAAGTGGAGAAGTCATTATCGCATACTACTTGAGATTGATATTATTTGATGATACGTTTGTTGGAATTAAATTCAATCTTTCCACTTGTAAATCAAATAAAACCAGAATTAATTTAAAAGTTAGTGATTATAATTAGAAATGTCTTAAAGCCAAAATTAAAAACAAAATAATAAAAACATTTAAACACGCCTAATAGACCTTATCTCCCTGTATGTATATAATATATAATATATAATGGAAAGCAAAGATACAAAAGGGACTGAAACAAGGGTTACGCGCAAAAACAACGCTGTACGATGAGAAAATATAAAAGAAAAATTTGCTATGTAAATTTCGTACGATGCATACAAGATGTATACATCTCCTGAACTCAAAACTGCGAGAGACAGCTTTAGTAATGATGCCACAGTATACAGAAATATAAAAGCGGGGAACTCGAAGGGCGTGTAAGGAGATAGCAGCCGGTTCAAATTTCGCGGAAATTCGTTCTCGAATAACCCACTAACTACACGTAGGAGTTTGTTGTCTTTGCCGTGTCGATTAAGCGGATTTAAACCCCGTCCGATTTAATATTTGACATTTTCAGAAACACGAAATAAAAGTGATGAATGTTCTTAATTTAGTCGCCGGATGGACGGGGTAGGGAGACACAGAGAACGGGGTGGGACATCCTCAATTTCGAAAATAATGCGAAAGCGAAAAGTAATCCGCTTCAATTTAAAGTTAAAACGGTAAATATTATATTATAAATAGGCGACTGGAGGGAACGAGATATCGCCTGACGATGTAATCTCTGAAAGCTTCTTTTACTTTAATTAAAGTTGTTAATGCTGAACGAGATGACAACGTTCATGTAGATCACTAATTTTAAAACCTTTGTTTCGTGTTCCGTTGTTTTAGGAACGGACATTTATAACGTTTGAAATAAATATTACACAATCGTCTAACATGATTATCTGTAATCTCGAATAAATCTATCTAATACCAACTTTGCAAAAATGTAGGTAATTAATGGTCATCTACCATAGAGCATCTCTGGTACTTATATGGTACTACTATGGTATACTAAATTGATAAGCAGACTTGGCAAAAGAACCAACAACCGGCCCAACAATATTAAATCTTTATTTTTGAGTTGCTTATTCGGCTATTTCCATCGTTTTTGATTTTTTGATGTAGAGACAGTCTTTATTACTGTCATTCTCGAGGTATAAATGAAAGAAAAGTGCAATGAAATAGATCAAGCATTAGAAGCGCTTTACCTGGTTTTGATCTTTGATTCCTGGGTACGGATACCTTATAATCGGTACCTTTGTTTTCTGAGGTTCGGCCTACTGATCACTGATGAATAAGTAAATTAATTTCGAAAGCTTTGGTGAACCAAACAATGAACCCATTTTCTTTAATTGTTTCTCTGACCTTGACTTATGAACCGTGTATTCCTACCTCAATCTTAGTCTTGATAGCTCTTCAAAGAGATGTCAGAGAGAAAGAGAGAGATAGAATTGTGTCTCATCATTATTATCTCTTCTACTTGCGAAACCGGAACGACCACAGCGATTACATCAGAAAGACAGGCATCAAATCCACCTTCGATATCTTCCATTCAAAATAGGGACAATCGCGTGTTCTTTGATTTATTAGGGAAAATTTGCTCCATTCAGGGGTACAATGCTTCTGGAGGAGTTCAAAGTAGCGAATAGAGATTCTGGGAGCGGAAATTGAATGCTTTAGTTTGTGTTAAAGGTTGTTAAAGGTAGCATGTTGTTCTACAATGGTTGTTGAGCATAATAAAGGGAAAAATAAACGATGCAAGTATACGCACCACATCAAGGACAAAATCGTACTGAATTGAATCAAATGTAGCTGATGCAACGAAAGGCCTTGACAATGCCCTGACAGATGAAACTAAAAACATGCTGAAAACTGTAGACTGTCTCTCCCGACTACGAACGCATCATATGTGACTGAGACAACCAATGAAAAATGAAACACATTGTGCCGGCCCATGTTGAGATCGAGGAGTTCATGCGCGTCATTATTTTGATATGATGTGACAATAATAGTTAATGTTGCCACTTTTTTATAAAAAAGAATTAGAAGAGCAAATATGACAGAGAACAACTAATTGATAAACAGAAATGACGAAACAATATAACATTTTGCTAACCTTTTATTTTTATTAAATTTTTGTTAAAAGTTGTGTCTGTCAATAACTCCATTATGCAGCAAATTCGCTTTGTCTCTGTTGGCTATGGTATAGTCGAGGCCATAGATAATATATACATTTCATTGGCGTGTTTCTGCGCCATCTAGTGAAATGTGTTAAATTTAAAACAGACCATACTGGGCCATGAAAAGCTTGTTTATTATTGAAAATTGAATTTCTAACTCTTAAACTAAAAAACAAAGCGCTTTTATATAGTTTCTGAATATTGTCCTATATTTTCATTAAAAATATTTTTACAAAAATGTTATTTTCGTGGAACACGACGAAATAAAATTTCATTCTCTAACGCTTCCATAGATAAAACGCTTCTCGTGAAGTTTCAATTTGGATGATATATGTCACGTATACCTGTAATATCGAAACCGAAGGTTAGGTAATTTATAAAAGTGATCTCAAAAGATATTCAGGTTTTAACAATCTCGGAAAGCCACTAAGGGAGTACTATTAGAATGTAGGTCTCAACCATAACAGAATTTAATAACACATCTTGTATTTACCTATTAATTGGATGTTGTATACTGCACTCTCCTTGGCGAAGTATATTGTATCTGGTGTTATCGCCTTGAAAATATTAAACATTTCTTGTACTGCTTCAATTTGTATGGGATAATGCGATATGAAACTAAAGTGTCACTGGTTTATGTTAAAACTAGTATGTCAGCTCTTGTCAATTTAATAGAAACGATAGTTTCAACCTTAAGCGGTATTTAACACTCCTATTTAAGGTTTAAATTAAACCACGTCCAACATAATCCTTCATACATACATACATAATCAAAGACCTCTTATATCCGAAGCTGTCGAGGTGTAAAGTTCTCTTAATTTAGTTCCACAGATTCAACAAATTCACGTCACTCTCCTGATTCTGGCCTTCGCCTCGTTCCATGTTTTTCCTCTTTTTTTCAGAACTTCATCCGTACTTCCACGTTTTTCTGGGTCGTCCTCTCCGATTTTTCCCGATTTTCCTTAGCTCCCAGACCCGCTTCACCTGTGTAGTTTCATTCATTCTGATCAAGTGTCCCCACCATTTCAGTTTCTTTTCTTCTACTTCAGTTCTTAATGATTTTGTTGTCAGCATCTGTCTAATGTCACTGGATTGTAGTCGTTTTGTTTGACTTTCAGTAGTAGTATCCAATTTTCTGCTCCATAGGCTAAGACTTGTAAGTATACTGCTTGATATACCGTCATTTTTGTTCTTGTTGTTATCTCCTTTTTATTCAAAAAGGTTTTGTAGAGTGCATAATCCTTCAACTTATATTATGTCTTCTCCAAGAATATCACAAAAATTACCATATTCTACTAATACTGTTTTTAAAGCCGCTTGCGACACAACATACAAAATCAGAATGACAATATGTCATAGTGACACTCAATTTCAAGTCACAGTCAAACTTTGACGACAGTACACGGGACCTTCTGCCGTATCTATGGTACGTTAGTATTATATTATCTATGGACTAGTTCTAAACAGAACTTTTGGGGATGCAAAGCACTAAAAAATTCGACGAAAACTGAACACAAACTGACGTAAACAGAGAAACAACGATAGCGGTTGATACTCTACGAACTGTCAACATTCAAAATGACTGGACGAATGACAACTGGTGGACAACTGATAGCATCGCGTTTTATCAAATACCTTTCCAAAATAGCCAATAACAGAAACATAAAAGCACTACAATTTTGAAAATGTTATTAATGAAATAATTAATTCTGTTTTTACATTTTTAACTTTGAAATAACCATTGTTTGTATTAAAAAAACAGTAGGATATAGCAATAATCTTTCAAATGTAATTGAATTATCAAATAAAAATACTTTTAATCATTTATTTTGTGTGATCATATTGCATATTTATGATGACATTTCATTATTTGTTTGACGTCACATCAATGACGTGCATTGGAACTTAGCGTGTCTCGACTATTACACAGGGTTTCCACGGCCGAGTGGGACATAGGGAAAATGCATGTAAAATCGGTTTTCGGTGAATATTATCTCCCTAATACTACTTCATCCAAATTTAAGTGCCGAATATTATAACTGGGTTAACAATGAACATTTCCACAATCATAGTACAAAGAAAGTCATTTTAATAAAGCCAAAAAATTATTATTTTTAAACCTATTGTACATGCATTCCTAATAAGGCTTTTAACACGTAAGTTAGTGCAAGTGGCCGTGGCGCAGACGTTCACGTGACGCCTTAATAACGTAAGGCACAGATTGTTTGGGGTTCGAATTCGAGAAATGAATTTTATTTTTTATTTTTTAAAAATCTTGATTAAGTTTTGTTGTTTATTTTGACAAATGATTCGTCGTTAGTAACAATTAAAAATCGAATAATATAATAGCACGTGATCATTTTTGTTATTGTAAAAATTATTCATTATTTACCTTAATCCTCAAAAAATAATAAATATAATAAAATTTTATAGTCTTCAAAATCTTTGATTTTGGTAGCATTATTGTTGGAGATAAAAAATAAAAAATAAAACTAATCTGCCGGGATTCGAACCTTAAACAATCCGTGTATTTGCTTTATTAAGCCGTCGCGCGAACCATTGCGCCATGGACGCTTGCACTAAGTCACGTATTTTTTTTTTAAATAGTATAGTTCAGTTGGAGAAAAAGATCCAACGACAATGATTAAAATAAAACTGACAGAAGTTAAATCATCGACAGCTGGTTTTGACAGCACGCAGAGAACCGCCATTTTGGATTCAAAATAAGCAGAAATTAATAGTTGATTAATTTTCGAGATTTGCTCTATAATTGATGATATATCAATTATTGAATTAATAAAATACAACAATAATTCGATGAGGAAGGAAATCTTAACAAAGAAAACGAAAAAGAAGTTGGGCAACTTTCTCTAGTGAGCGAAATATCAATAGGCGCACATTCAATTTTTTTTTAAAGTTATATCTAAGATACAGGAAGCTAAAAGCGAATCCGCTCCTATAAGATAGTAGCATAGTGTAGATATATGCCGTATGTATACCGTGGCATATACGTACACCATGTCACTATCTATAGGAGCGGAATTGACAATCATTTTGAATCTCATAGTATGTACCTATGTTGCAACCTTGCAACCTTGGCAACGCTGTGTATCAATATTAATTATTTGTACCCTGTCAAATTTTTGACAGATAGGTACTGTCCTCTCTCTGTTCCTGGAGCTGGTCCAACACGAGCGGGCCTCTTAGCTACATCCCGCCAAAATTTGAACGACCATGGTTGGCTAAGATTTGGCGACTTAGCCATCCATGGTCGTTCAAATTTTGGCGGGATGTGACTAAGAGGCCCGGCCATGTTGGAGCAGCTCCAGGGACAGAGGGAGGACAGTGTCACCTACACTTGAATTTAAATATCAGGCTTGCCAACATACATTTTTCAAGTATTTTCTTCAGCAAGATTGACGACACTGCGATAGTTTTAAATTGAACTGCAAATTGTGACAGCTGTCAGTGAAAGACCGAAGTTAGAGAAGCTTACATTTGATTTTTTGTTTGTAATTGAATGCCTACTAAAGAACTGGTCGTAAATTAGATAAATAATGTCATGATTGTCATCATTGATTCTTACATCACATATACTTTCATGGTAGCCAATAAATGAAAAAGAAATATGTATAGGTACTTCGAAATTGCAAGCCAACACAAAAAAATACCCTATGGTACTGTGTGACGTCAAGAGTCTTTGTACTTCAATAATTGGCCGCATTTTCATAAAGGCGTTTAAAAACGAAACTTTAAGCATTTATATCTCAATAAATAATAAAAATACGAGTCAATTTTTTTAAATTCATCTATGTGATTATATATAATTTGAAAAATGTTTCGGTACTCCATTGTAATTGAACTACTAGAAAACGAAATTGCGTTAACGCTATGACGACAATACAAACATTACTAAACGACTACAAATAACTGAAATATAAGCGAAGTTAGTCACAAATCAGCTGTCAAAATGGCACTTTGATTACAGCTAACTACAGATACATAGAGCGCGATCAATTCTATTTGACAGGCGGAAAATATGTGAAGTGTTACCAGAAACCTCCTTGGTCAATATACTGGATTAGTACAGTCTAGTACAGTAATACCTATTCTACAACCATATTAACAACGTTGTTTGAGTTTCACTTATTTGGTATTTCTCGCAATTTCTGTAGTTTATCGAGTGTATATTTTATACATAAATTATTGTTTTTAAATCCCAAAAATATAATAAATTTAACTCAAGAGGCCCTATAGCCCCTATACCATTCGTGTTGTACAAAGAGGGGTCCATGTTGACAAAGGTGCACAGAAACAATGAGTTAACAGCAATACATACGCGGACTATTTTTTTTCCAGAAAAATTGACATCTATGGAAACAGTAGTACCGGTAAATGATTATAGGTTAAATTTGTAACGGATCACGAAATGTTTATGTTTACGTCCGTTTAAACGGACGCTATGCACTAATGGGTTAACCAAAACTCCTTTTAATATAAGTTGATAATACAGAGTGTCCAAGGTCAACTGCACCAGGTTGGTAACGCCAGATTAAATTTGGTAAGCCTGTAATATTGCCTGCCTTGACTGGCTAACTTCATTTTTATTATGTCTAGTTGTCAAAAATGGATATTTAATATGTAAAGGTTATGTTAGGATAGTGTGTATTTATGACCTTGGTAATTAATTCAATACCATCACTGAATTAATAATTTTTTTTTTGAAAAACCAAATACTGATGAGAATAAAAATAAGTACAAAAGAAATAATAACCATTCAATTATTGGAAAATTAAAAACTGAAAACATAAGAAATTTATTTTTATAAAATATGTATGTTTATCACAAAAGTAAAAAAATATCAAGTTCTACAAATTTTAACTTGTTACAATCAAAAGATTAGCATATGGTTAAAATAAGTTACAAAAACTATAACTAATAAACAATAGTGTTGTCTTAACCTTACATTTATTTATGTGATAAACGTCAAACTTCAACAACACTAAAATTTTCCTTCAGAGTGTACCTTTTAAAATGACGGCGCTGCTCCAGCGGTCACATTTAGATTGGTCGTTAGTGTAGATCATGTGACGAGTAGGAATCTATCTGACACTTATATACTGACTTCCAGAAAAATTGCAACACCTAGAAGTTGTCGAATGATTTTATTGAAATTTTCAGGAAACGTTTATTTTCATTAAACAAATTGATGATTAAAATTTGAATAAAATCTAGCCAGAACCTTTTTTTTGAATGTTGTTTCCATAGCACATAGTAACTATAAATTTGAAGTATTAGACCATTTAGTAACTGTCAAGTTTGCAAATTGTTGTTGTTACGTCACAATTTCATTCTGCACTTGATAACAATGCCGAGAGTACGTCAACATCAACATTTTGTCCAATTAAGTGATTTTGAACGTGGCCGTATTATTGGTATGAGAGAGGCCGGACTTTCGCTAAGAGAAATTGCTCGTCGTGTAAACCGAAATGTTTCAACGGTATTGATGTGTTGGTCCAAATGGTCCGAGGAAGGGGTTCAACATCGTCGCCGTGGATCTGGACGTCCTCGAAGGACTACAGATCGCGAAGAACGTCGCTTAAGACTTTTGGCCACAAGAGATAGATTTTCAACAACTCGATCAATTGCAAATGATTGGATGAGAGGTACAGGACTCAGAATGTCAATGTCAACTGTTTATCGCCGGATAAGATCTTATGGATTGCGTTCATATCGTCCATTTTTATGTCTTCCTCTTACACCACTTCACTGTCTACGCAGACTAGAGTGGAGCAACTTAAGGGTTAATTGGGCGCAGGAATGGCATCAAATTGTGTTTAGTGACGAGTCCCGATTTTGCTTGTGGGCCCACGATGGTCGTAGGAGAGTCAGACGGATGCGTGGAGAACGTAAAAATCCAACATTTTTTGTGGAACGCAACACAGCCCTCACTCAAGGAGTTATGATATGGGGTGCAATATGTTATGGTAGCAGATCACCATTGGTCTTTATTGACGGCAACCTTAACGCACCTGGTTACATTGCTAATGTGCTACAACCAGTTGGCCTTCAATATCTTCAGGGGCTGCAAAATCCCATTTTCCAGCAGGATAATGCGCGCTCTCATACGGCAAGGGCTACAACACGGTTTTTGGAAGAATCTAACATTGTCGTCCTCCCATGGCCTGCTTGGTCGCCTGATTTGTCGCCCATTGAACATGTATGGGATATGATTGGTAGGCGAATAGGTAATTTACCGCACTCTCCAGATAATTTACACGATCTTCAACAACGGATTCAAGAAGCTTGGGACGATATACCACAAGCAGCTATAGATCACTTGATTAATAGCATGCCAAGGCGTCTAGATGAGTGCATTACAAATCGTGGCGGAGCAACTCATTATTGAAAAAACTTTTAAAGCTTTTATTCTTTTGTTTTTAAAACTTAATCATAACTTTGTTTCATAGAAATAGACGTTTTCTGAAAATTTCAATAAAATCGTTAAACAGCTTCTAGGTGTTGCAATTTTTCTGGAAGTCAGTATATATACAGGGTGTAACAAAATAAGTGTAAAACATTTTAGGGGGTGGTTCCTCATCGAAAAAGAGAAAGGGTCTTTCATATAAAGAAACTTCATTGGAGCATCCCTTGTTAAGATACATCCCTTTAAAGGGGGTACATAAAATTTGTTTTTCTCTTTTTCGATGAGGAATCACTCCCTGAAATGTTTTACACTTATTTTGTTACACCCTGTATAATACTTGCAACGCAAGTACTAATACTTTACAATAATTATTATGAAACACAGTTTTACACGACTCTAGTTATTGTAATACAAGTCTTGAATTACGAGATCCAGATAGGCTAAATCAAAACTTAAAAGACAAGAGGAAACTTTAACGAGCTTCTATTATAGAATATAGAAGATAACGATCTCGATGTTGCATTACCGAGTGACTGCGTTATTTTAAAGAAAAAAACTATCAAAACGTTCTTATTTTCTTGGCTACATCTTTCGTCATCAAAATTAATGACGTCTTCTCATAGCGTAGAATTTTGTTTCACATTTGACAGTTAATAGCTATGTACATAATACCTAACATACAAAATTATCTCCTTAACTGATATAATAATTATTAGTGTCTTTGATGAAACATGAGCATTAAGTGTTTTATGATTTGTTAGGCTTTCCTTACGATATATCAACAAACAGGAACACATAACGTATACTTTATTAGCGCGAAAGTAATTTGCGTTCTTTTTTTTAGATTAGATACGGTTTTATGAGCGAGATATAACCACCCTAGAACTACCCCTTCTTCATTCGGAATTACGATTTCTCTCGTGACTGCGAAAGGTAGGAAGGTCTTTTTTTTGACGGAAGAGAGAACCCTTTTTAAATTTTTCGCACGCAAAGTCAAGAGGAAAAAGTCGGGTACGAGGACAGTCTCGGCAGGAACACGCCACCAAAGGAATTCGCTTGGCGAACATAATAAAAAAAAAGTTTTTCTCGTTTTCTTTTTTTTTTTCTGGCTCCTGTTCTTGTTGTGGGGACTCTTCTACGTGGCAGGTGAATGTTTTCCAATCGCTGCTCTGTCTCCCGCGAGATGCAAAAGTTCAGAGTTAGGAAAAAAGTGGACAAAAGGTTCTCGCATAAATTTCGTAGCAATTTAACCACTGATTTTACTGTGGAAGTAACTCGAATAGAGCTTCACTTTTTCTTCTCACATAATATGTATACAGGCTGTTACAAATTCACGGGTCACCATTAGGATCTCGAAAACGGTAAGAGATACAAAGTCGGTTAAATTGGGGCAAAGTTGCGGTTTTTGCTGCTGAACAATAATCCGTTTTAAAAAAATTTCTATGATTTGTAGTTTTTGAAATATTTCCGAAAAACCGAAAAACACACTTTTCTTTTTTCTTCTGTTCTGAAGTTATTATTGCAGGGATGCAAACAAGATTAATACATTCTACAGGCACTTTTTTGAACTCTTTACGAAGGTGTTATTAGATTTTGCTTAAAGCGTTTCGTCTCGCTTTGACCACCATCAACTTCATTTTTTCTTATGGCCGCCATATTAGATCTTGGCATCATTAAATAGATCAATTTTTTCTGATATTTTTTCATGTATCACGTGTCCTCATTAAAGAAAGTTAAATGGCTATAAATGCAGAAAATGTTAAAAATAACAGTACTAAGAAAAATATGGTGTGCTGTGACGACAAAAAGTAAACGTTTTGACATATCTCCGCATAGTTTAGTTTGTTTACTGTTTAATCCTACTGAAAATCGTTTTACTTATTACAACGGATTTTTCCGATGAAGAAAAACGCGACATGTTAAAGTGTTATTATGCTAATTACAGCAATTCAGTAATAGCGAGCGCAATTTACTTTCAACAATATCCAGAAAGACAACAACCACATAGATAGGAACATTTCTCTTTATGGATCTTTTCGTAACACTCGAAAGAGTATGGAGATCGCTCTAATAATAATGAGAATGAACAAATTTTAGAAGAGGTAATTAATAGTTTTTTATTTTTTAAATACATAATATTCTCTTAATTGTTACTTTATTTATAAAAACGTATAGTTTAAATAAAAGTCCAGTCAAGAGCTGTTTTAACAGTTTCAATTTTCTTTTATAATTTCTTCTTTTAGATTAACAATAACCCTTCCAATTCAACCCGACAAGTTGCAAACACTATCGATGCCGCGCATCATGTTAAAATTTGGAGACTTTTGAGAAAGAACAATAAATTACAAATGCTACAAAATACACGTTTCGCACGCTTTACTTCCTGAGGATACCGAAAGACGTTTAGAATGGTGTCATTGGCTTAGCAACAGCGACGGCAATTTTTTTAAAAACATTATTTGGACGCATGAAAGTAAATTTACAAATTGTGGATTATTTAATCGAAATAATGAGCACGTCTGGTCGCTTGAAAATCCAAGAGTCAATAGACCAGTTCGAAATGAAGTTAGATTTGGCTTCAATGTTTGGGCGGGAATTGTGGGAGAACAAGTAATTGGCCCATTTATTTATGAGGAAAATCTAAACTCAGAACAATACCTAAATTTTTTTAGAACTACATTTGCCAAATATTTGGACAATATAAATTTAAGGAGACTTCCAGAATTATTGTTTCAACATGATGGTGCACCAGCGCACAATGCAAGGGCGGTGTGTGATCATTTAAACGAACAATTTCCAAATTAGTGGATTGGGAATAGTGGAATAGTATGTTGGCCTGCAAGGTCACCGGATCTCTCGCCATTAGATTTTTTTGTGGGGTATTCTGAAAAATAAAGCTTATGCTGAACCAGTTACTTTACTACTACTCTGAAAATTTTGTTTTGTTTGTGAACTATTAAATTTGTAGACTATAATAATTATGAATATATTGTAATGTTATAGTCCAATTTATTCAATATTTACAATTCCACTTGTCACTTGACAGATGATCATCCAGCTGTAGGTAATCTAAAAAGATAAAAAAACACTAAATTAAATTAATATTCATTAAACTATAACCAACTATCTGATCTGTGTATTTCTTCAATTTAATTTAATTCTATTTTATAAAATATGTAACATTAACACGATTGCACACATGCGAGGTATTTGTTTAAAATTAACTCATTTAAATCCAAGTCAACACTATCAAATGATAGAGGAGGCGCAACTCTTCAAGTTGGCACCATCGGTATTTTCCTTGCATATGTGCGAGTCGATGTCATGATTTGCCTCAGTAGCCATCTGACGCAGAAGGGGGTGTTGCTCAGCAGAGATCTTATGTTGCACCACAATAATGACCATCATATTTTATAAGGTAATTAATTAATTTCAAATCATTTATTTTGTACACAAATACACACCAATATTGTAACAAAATCACACAATTAAATTCCACACACGCAAGAAGAAAGACCAGCCAGTTAGGGGCATTTAAAGAACAAAAAGTAGGTGGTAATTAAAATCTACAACTTTTCGGTGACCCTGTATACAACAAAATTCCGATCGGACGCGCATAAATTAATCCATCAACGATCGTTGATTGCCGTGATTGACAGATGACTATCAAAATGTATTTCTGAAGAAATTTAGAGACAATTGCGAATCACCTATAAAAAGCCGGGCGAGAGCAACAAACTTCCGCTTTTTGCATTTTATCTTCGTACAGAGCGTTTATCTCTACGTATGTAAATTTTGTAAATTAACCCGGTGCACCGTGGGCTCTAATCAACGATTATCTTCGAATAAGTACTTATAAACATCCAAAACTTCTACCGGATTTAATTACCCCTACGAAAAAGACGTCTCTCCATCCACCATCCGTCTATAGGCGCGCGAAGACAGAAGCTTCCAAAATAACACACACACACTCACACACGTAAGATAAGGTAATTTAATTTTAATTTAATTTTAAGGTCATAAATTTTAAGAATTAATATTTTCTCTTTAAAACAGTAAATTCTTTTTTTAGTCCAAATTAATATTTGAAAAATTTAAAAATTTAATTTTTTTTTTATACAGAAATTTTTCTAAGTCCCAACTAAAAGTTGGAAAAATTTCAAAACTACCAAATAAGGTCTTTATAAATAATAATTTAGGTGTGGTGATTGCTACGGCATTCTGCAGAGTGTAAACAAATTTTTATAGGTTTATTGAAGAAAATAAAATTATTTTTTTTTTGTAAAACATCTTTTTGTCTTGTAATTTTTTTTTTTTTTCAACTTCGAATTTTGTTTTTTTACTTGGGTATTTTGTTCAACGTACGATAAGCTCTCGTATTCTGTTCTCTACACCTGCTGTAGAGCTAAGAATTCACGAACCCCTGAGATTAATTTGTTTAAACCCCAAATTTTAATTTAAAGAGTAAAACTCACATTGTCTTGATTTTATTATAAATCAAATTTCACATTACAATATCTATCAAGTAGGTACTTTCAAAACTGTCGAGTACACCGTTATTTTTTCTAGTTTAATTCGTTCGTGTTGGTCACGTTTGGTATCAATGCAATGTGACGAGTATTGTAAAATATAACTTATTCAGAATTTCAAAGAAACAGACTACAGTATCGACATTGTAATACATATTTTGGGTTTTTTTTTTTGTGAATGTTATAATATGTACCTTCTTAATTTTTCAGGAATTAGCTGGATATTAAAAGTTGTTAATAATAATAATAATGAAGTTTATTAAGCAGCAACATAATTTTACATGGTAAAGAGTATAATCTAAACAATAAATCAATATACCTGCCTAAATGGATCGGAATATGACTGTTGTTTTCTGAATTTATATTAAAATTCTGAAATTCCTACTTCCTTCGAATTTTACTAAAAGATCCATAAAGAACAACGTTTCTATCTAATTTACCAAACAATGTTCTATTTGGTTGACGTCTTTATGGATACTGTTGGAAGTAAATTTCGCTCGCTGTTACTGTGATGTTATTATTATAATAAAGTTGAAACATGTCACGTTGTTATGCGTTGTTTTCATCATTTGAATAAGTTTAAAACGAATTGCATTTGAGTTGAACAGTAAACAAACAAAACTATGCGGAGATATGTCAAAACGTTTACTTTTTGTCGTCACAGCACACCATATTTTTCTTAGTACTGTTATTTTTAACATTTTCTACATTTATAGCCATTTAACTTTCTTTAATGAGTACACGTGATACATAAAAAAATATCAGAAAAAATTGATCTATTTAATGATGCCAAGATCTAATATGGCGGCCATAAGAAAAAATGAAGTTGATGGTGGTCAAAGCGAGACGAAACGCTTTAAGCAAAATCTAATAATACCTTCGTAAAGAGATCAAAAAAGTGCCTGTAGAATGTATTAATCTTGTTTTGATCTCTACAATAATAACTTCAGAACAGAAGAAAAAAGAAAAGTGTGTTTTTCGGTTTTTCGGAAATATTTCAAAAACTACAAATCATAGAAAAGTTTTTAAAACGGATTATTATTCAGCAGCAAAAACCGCAACTTTGCCCAAATTTAACCGATTTCGTATCTCTTACCGTTTTCGAGATCCCAATGGTGACCCGCGAATTTGTAACAGCCTGTATAGTTGTTACCTCAAAATCTCACATACACTCATTCTTTCTTTTCACTCCTATCGCTTAGTTTTTGATTCATTAAAAAAATTAAAATTTTGCTAATGCAGATTTCCTAGATAGTTCCTAGAGTTTTTAACGAGTTTAATGAACATTAACTCAGAGAATTACTAACTATGTAAATTTAAACAACTAATACACAGTTCTCCGCTATATAATATAAGTTTCAACCGATGTTAGGTACATACATACATATTATATGGAAAATGGAAACTTAATATTAACTTTTGTATCTGTTTACTTTCCCTTTAATTTACTCTTAGCTTCACCGCTTACTAAGATATTTCGCTAGTGCGACGTCAACAAATCGCTAACAAAAATTCCAAAAAAATACAATTTCCAAGTTTCCCTGGGAAATATTCCCGCTTACAAAATCGGGAATAACTCTCAACTTCCATCTGAAATTTCCATTTAATTACGTCGAGGAGATGTGTCGTGCGTATACCACGTCTCCAAAACGCACCACATCTCCAACGAGATCGCAATACGAGTGATAACTCCCTTTTCCTTGTCTAGACATAGGGTGTTCTTCTAGCTGCGCTGATGTGGATCCCCTAAGGTTTTCGTCAACGTTACCAGAGCATGCTCGAATTAAATGAGGCAGAAGAAAATGTTAATTTCGTTCGTTTCATCGCCGCATGTGATTAACTGAAATCAGAGTTTCTTTATGCGATATTAAATACGTAAATTTAATGGAGGAAATGACAGTTTGATGTGTTTTTGCGTACGTTTACTGCTGTTATTCAATTTAATCGTAGTTTTAAAAGGTGTGGCTCAAATGTGTCCACAAATGTTCATTTTATAATGATATTCGATCATTGTTGGTCTACAATCATGTTAATTTAATAATTTCCTTGCAAGTGTTAGATAAACAGTTGTAAATTTGATCAATATTGATAAATGTGTTCTTTGCTGCCTGATTGTTTTGTTTCCAATCATTCTATTCATCATAATTTTTTGCGCTTTGGCATCACCGATGGGAAAGCAATATTCTTGTATGTAATAGCTAATGTCGGAAAATTTTGTGAAGGAATCTGCGTGATATAGAAGAGGAGCCAACTTCCTACAGAAAGCATCGTAACACATTGTTTAGTATTGCTGCAGCCTTTTAACACCACTTTTTTTTTAATGTGTGGTGGGTGCTCTAATATCTACCATTAACGTACGAACGAATACGCAGGATACCAGCTCAACGTTCCAGCTCCGACCTTTTGCTACCAAAGAAAGAAAACCTACAAATAGAGACTCACACTTATAACTAACCTACAAATAATAACGGCTAATCGATAAAATGTCACTTATTGCTCATAATAATATATTATATATGACCCAAAACAGCGTTCTTAGTTTGCCAAAACAAGTACCTACTGTATCACTGTTGGTTTATGAATTAGTATCTTATGCAAAATAAGGGTCATAATTTATATGGCTAGCATCACTGAATGATTGGTTCTACTTATATTATTTATTTAGTTTCTTCGGCCATGTTTTTTTCTCAGTTTCAGATCTAGCTTGCCATCGATAACTGTTGGCTTCTCCTATGACCTATAGTATTATTCCGTGTCTAGGTTTAGTAGCCTGTATGGTAAATCTTTTTCCGATAGTCCTGTCAGTAGGTTTCTTGCTCCTAGCAGTGGCCGTCTCCACCGTTCCAATGCAACGCATTTAAAGACAATGTGGCAGACTGTCTCCTCCTCCTTATTATATAGTCTACAAATAGGCTCATCCGTGAAGATGGTACTTCTGTGTAGGTATTTCCTCAGATAGCCGTGGCCTGTTAACTGACTTATCACTGTTCCAAGCTAGCGTTTGAGGTTAAATGTCTTGACGGCTACCCCATCATCTGTTTGCTGTGTATCTGCTCTTCAACGTTGTTCTGGTATACCTGGTGTGCTTTTGTGATCCACTCAGACACTGCACCACATATCGCAGTCTTGGTTACCGTCAGACTCGGTTCAGAACCAGCCTTATTTTGTTATGTTTGGCCAGGATTCTTAGATTTTCCAAGCAGTCCCAAGCTAGTTTCGAAGTTATCTAAACCAATTATTTAATTTGATTTATTTAAATCATTACCATGTTTAGAAGAATGTAATTTTTGCAATTTGGCATCACTGATACTAAAGAATTATTCTCATTGGGAGTTTTTGCTCAGTACCTCCGTGACGTAGAAGGAGTTTGGCGACGTAAAGGTTGCTTGATACCTTAAATTAAATCCAGCCAGCAGTGAGCACAAAGAAATCTAACGCAGTTAATTAATTTGCTGCAATAAATTGGGCCAACTAAGAATGTCGCTCGGCCATATCTCAGGAACGGCTCACA
Organism: Holotrichia oblita; assembly: GCA_023690525.1. Classification (NCBI taxonomy): domain Eukaryota; kingdom Metazoa; phylum Arthropoda; class Insecta; order Coleoptera; family Scarabaeidae; genus Holotrichia; species Holotrichia oblita. The sequence goes on along the minus strand of CM043021.1, from coordinate 84,209,184 downwards.
GTATAACTTTGGGAAAAAAATATTACTAACTAAAGTGACCCCGAGAAACATCTGGAAATTATTTAGAAAAGCATAGGACGACCGCTAGAGGGCGTAACTGATCACCAAAAATTTTAATTCTTATTTTACGCAAAATTTACCAACTTAAGGTCTATACTAAATATGAAAATCGGAATCTACTGAAAATTTTGCATATTTTAGTCCTCTAATCTAATGCTTACAAATTGGAACCATTCTAGCAAGCGACGTGCATGCTAGAGGGCGCTGTTTAATTTTTTTCGAGAATTTTGTTTTTTTTTCTAAAATATTAATTGGAAACGTACATTTTTGACAACAAATTAAAAAGTAGGCTAAATTACCAATAAATCAGCGCAAACCGGGTATCGCTATTTTTTACCAATCTAAAGATATCTTCAGAAACGTGTGAATGGTAAAAATTTCTTCTATAAATTTAAATTATTCTGCTTCCCGTGAACGGAATTTAGCAAATTTGCTCTGATTAGAACGTATTTTCATTCTCCTATGTTTCGTGATTTAAACTGTTTGTTTTGTTCATTACCGCTAGAGGGCGTTAAAGAAATTTAAGCATGTAAATTTTTTGATTTTTGAAAAGAACAGTGCGTGGAAGGTTATGTTTATGCTCATACTTTAAAATAATGAATTGAAAGCTTAAAATTTTAGTGAAAAATACAACGGTATAATTCAAATAAAGTAAAAAAAAATAAACAGCGCCCTCTAGCATGCACGTCACTTATTAGATTGGTTCAAATTCGTAAGCATTAGATTGGAGGAGCAATGCTGTATCCAGCGAGGCTAAGGCTGTGTCCGAATTCGCACTAGTAAGCCACGCCTCTCCGAACGCATATGAACTGCTTAGATATATACTAAAATGCGAACTTGAAGTAAGTAAACGAAAATGTAAGCTTGAATGTGTACTTGCAGTTCTACCAACTTCGCAATAATAAGTTTTTACTGTTTTGACGGGTTTTAAATGAGCAATATTTACATTCGTTTGAAGCAGCTGTTTTAGGAATTACTTGTTTTTTGTCTAAAGACGTTGAAATTTATTTTATTTATTTACTCTCACAATTGTAATGGCTTAAACAGACCTCTATCGGCTCCAGACGGAAGCTACCTGCAAGTATACGTCAAGTAAACGCGTCCGAATTACTTTCGAATACATCTATACTTACGTGACGTCACAAGTATACTTCGCATACATAATAGGCAATTCGGACACAGCCTAAGTTTGCAAAATTCGGTTCAACGAAACCGGAGTTATAAGCGTTCCCCTCCACTCTTCCCCTTATTTGACAAAATACAAGAAAGTTGTCCGACGTAAAATATATAAAATTTTCAGTAGATTCCGATTTTCATATTTATGATAGACCTTAAGTTGGTAAATTTTGCGTAAAATAAGAATTAAAATTTTTTGTGATCAGTTACGCCCTCTAGCGGTCATTTTACGCTTTTCTAAATAATTTCCAGATGTTTCTCGGGGTCAAGTTAGTCAATAATATGTTTTCCCCAAAGCTGTACTGTAAACCGTTCCTGAGATATGGCCGAGAGACATTCTTAGTTGGCCACCCGGTATTTTACGCACAACTACTCATTCTGAAAAATTTTTAGAACAAACTAAACCTAAAGCACAAGAACAAGTGTATTTATGGGATTTTAAAGAAGAAAAATATAAATGTGATTCCATGTGGGCTCGTAAGATACAGATAAATTGTCGGCAGCACCAACACCACAACATTTAATTACCGAATGCTGATCAGTGGAACGTCAAGTGTAAACTTATCTAGGCGACAACACCCGGAAGAATTCAACGCAGTTAAAGATAGTTAATGACAAAACAATATTGCTAACGTATCTCGAGGATTAAGAAGATATATAATTAGTGATCAAACGATATAAAAGCACCGTGGTTAGTAAGAAAACGATCTTCTTTAACAGAAACTCGTATACAGAGCATCGTAAGTTGTAAAATTGTATTTTAAGGCGGTAATAAGAGTCTTGACACCACCACCACCAACAGGTATTGAAGGATATGATATCGTTTATAATTTGTTAACACAATAACATTGTCAATTTAACATCCTTGCTGTTTTAATAATAATAATAATGATTTATTGTCGAAAGTTGATAAACAACATAGACATTGTCAGAAAATGTATAAATACATGTATATAACAGCTATGAACAACAACAAAAAAAAGAAACAAGACACAACATATTATGTATATGACATATATGGAACGTGAGACTTAGATAACAAACTATGTATAAGTAAACGAACCAATAAGTGGAAGAGAATCGCACTAAGTCACATACTCGTCAGCTAAGTAAAAACTATTTTCATGTATAAAACATTTTAGTAAACGTTTATATTCATTAATTGATGTAGCCGATTTGATCTGCCGTGGCAGTAGATTAAAATAGGTCACACATCTATAATATACGCTACGCTCAAACAAAGCTGTTTTGTGGAGCGGTAGTACGTGTAGTTGGTCGCAAGCACGTGTTGTCATATTACTGTATATGTCTCTATTTTTCAAAAACTGATCTTCGTTTCGTTTGCAGAACATGAGCAGCTCATACAAGTAGAGAGACCACAGGCGCAGAATATTTAAATTTTTTAATATTGGGCGGCATGAATCTCTGGGTGAAGCGCCCACCATATATCGAATCATTCTTTTTTGAAGGACAAAAAGTTTTCCCGCATAACTCGCCGCGCCCCAGAAAATTATAGCATACCGTAATCGGGATTCAACGTACGAAAAGTAAAACATGCGCAAAGTAGTTACATCCACTACCGCCCTCAGATTCCGTATACCGTAACACGCCGAGCAAAGTGATTTTTCCAACATAGAGCAATGCTGTTCAAATCGAAGATTGCTATCTACCGCTAAGCCTAAAAATTTGACGTAATCGTTTTCGGTAATTGACTTCCCGTTGTACCGTATGTAGGGACTGCTATTTACCGTTGTCCCACCGCGAAAGTGTATCAATCCGGTTTTTCCTCTTTTGAGAAAAAGTTTATTGCTGTCACACCATGTGTGCAGTGCAGATACTGTGCAACTCGCCCGTTCGGAGACCTGATCGACCGTCGACCCAAAAATCACGCAGCTGGTGTCATCGGCATACTGCGACAGCAAACAGTAATCCAACGCCAAATGTTGATGCAAATCATTCACGTAAATATTATATAGTGTGGGACCAAGAACTGAACCTTGTGGCACACCACAGCTAATGTTGACCGTTTTTGAGTAATATTGTTTGTGAACATTTTCCGCACGACCCCAAACCACAACAAGTGCACATCGATTTGTAAAGTACGATTTAAACAAGTTGTAAGGAATGCCACGTATTCCATATGCCCACATCTTCGCCAATAGAATTTCATAGTCGACGGTATCGAACGCTCTCGAAAGATCGAAGAACACTCCAAGTACACTGTTTCCCGAGTCAATTTTATTATATACTTGAGTTAAGTCGCGTATTTATAACTTTTTCAAAGATTTTCGTAATTACGCAAGGAATAGCAATCGGTCTGTAATTTGTAGCTTCAAGTTTACTACCCTTTTGTAAAATGGAATCACCTTGCTGGCCTCCAAATTATCCGGAAAATGACCTATAGATAGACATTCATTTATAACATTTGCTAAAGGCGCTGATATATGTATATGGCGCTATATACTTAAAGACAAAACAAGGCATATCGTCAACACCAGCGGAGCACTTGTTGGACACCTCCAGCAACAAACGCTCAACTTCCAAGCGATTTGTGGGAACGAGATATAGGCTACTACTCGTGTCCGGTGGAATAGACAC
>CM043021.1:83936443-84204850 GCA_023690525.1 Holotrichia oblita | reverse complement strand
TGGCACGTAGATGCACACGTCTTTAGGAAAAACTGTAACGAGCATTTTTAATAGAATTATACGCCCTTATTACATGCCTGACAGTTGACATGACACTCATTTTTGACACCTATCAATACAACACAATTTCCAAGATTGCAAGATTTCATGTTTGACGTCAGAGTTTTTTAAATTATGAAAATTCCCAAATTTTAAAAACACGCTGCGAAATAATTAATTTGATTATCGATTTAAATTACATCAGGACGTTTTTAAAACGGATCTAATACAATATTATTATTATAAAAATATTTGTTTATTTACGCAAAGTACAATTATCTATTATAAGATTATAGGATAAATGAAAGAAATGTATTTACTTATCATGCATTAAGGTATAAAGGGAAGATATTTATCAGAATGTAAAATTTTTAATAATATTTACATTATTTATCTAAATAAAAACATTCAATTTTGTAAATCGTCAGCGCCATCTATCGAATATTCACCCGTATTAAACATAAATATAGGAAACTACACAAGAAGCAATAAAATATACAAAATCATGATTGTTTATTTTTCTTTTTTATAAAATATATACAAAAATGTAATACATGACAAAGTAAGGATAATAAATAGTAATCTTCCAATTTTAACGCTACCCAAGTATTAATTTTAAAACAATCGTTATTATATTAAATAATATCAGTGGAACTGGAAAAAATATGTAAAATTAATAACCGATAATACAAAAATATGCTCATTTACATAAAAATTGTGTAATATATACATACTTCTAGCTACTGTCCTTATCGAATGTATTAAATTTAAAATTTGTGCTTTTGCTGTTGGTTGTTCACCGAATCCTTGTACCGAAGGACTTTTTGCACTCCAACCGACTAAAATTTCAGAAAAAAAGTATAGGTTAGGACACGTACATAACCTCACAGATACTATTTCACATTACTTTTGGCTAAGAAACGTTCTTCGTGTAAGATACAAACTGCATTTAAACATAATAGGGAGGCTTCGAATAGATTCCATAGAGTAAAACCCATTTTAATGCAATGTGTTTACGTTTCCTAATAAATTAATTAACAACTTTGACAACCCTCATATAACCAACTGTATCCAGAATAAATAAATTATACTCCGAACGCTGCCAACTGTCGATTTGTAACAGTAATGAATAAAAATTACTATTACATAAATAGTATAAGGGAATTAAGTTGCCTACATTGTAATGGTACCAACTAATTTGATTTAATAACTCTGATATAGATGGCAGCATTTAGCTCTACATTTTAAATTTATTTTAATAATAATTATAAAAATATATTTTCACTTTTATTTTTTAACCATTCTAATAAGTAAACAAATTAGTCTATTATATTACCTACCTAACGAATTTAATGAATGCTGTTGCGATGAAAGTGACACATTTTTTGTAATTATAATTTTATCCTACAAAATCTTATTTGAAGAAAGATTAAGGCTATAGTGTATAATACCTATTAAATATAAAATGTAAATATTGGTGATATGTAAAAGTTAGCATTCTAAACGTTTACTTTTAAATAAATTGCTTAATCTTAAAGTTTACTGCCACTCCACATAAAATTACATTAGCAAGTATAATGAACTGGTATACAACACGTACTCTACCAAAAACGCTCCTTAAGTGAGAGTTAAACAAATGTTGTACCCGCACGAAAATTCTGGAAGTGTACAATCAACTATAATACATATCTATTCACGTATAGTTAACTGAATATATTTAAGATGACATCATAGTAAAAGTTTTAATGAAGCTAGCGTTTTATTTATTTTATTTTTATTAAATGTCATAATCGGGGAAGTCACGTACATTTGAATTAAAGCTGATTGTGTACTTTGATTTCTTATGCTTACAGGAGCAAAATTTATTATATGTAAATAAAAATTGAGCAAGTTTTTAATCAAAATTGTTGCGGTGTAATGTAGGGGATGGCATGCTAGGTCTGGGGTTCAAAATCTCCTTCGTCATTGTTTTTTCTTCTGGATCTTTGAACAGTTCAAATGGTTGGACGAACGCTCATTGTTTTAGTTTCACCTAATCATTTGAACAGTTCTATTTATGGTAGTAAAACAGAAAGGAAATGAACACATCTGTTTCACCTAATTCACCTACTTTACCGTCTCTATGCAATAGTAAATTACTTAGTAAAGAGAAATCAAAGAATTTGTGTTGTTCTTTTATGTTTGACACCAAAGCTTCGAATACTGGAGGCTTGAATGGAAATTACATCCTGCTAGAGCAAATTCCAGAGAAATCTTGTTTCTGACATATCGACAAACAAATATTCGACATTATTTTGATTACAGTTTTCAGTAAAGCAAAACTGAGTTTCATGCCAAAAAAAAAAGGAAAAAACTGTATTGCAAAAAAGAGGTTCGGGAATTTTTAAAGCTAGTCAACACTTTTTTTGAGAAATAATTCATCAGTTAGTTAGAAGCCTACCATCTAACTCAAAGTGGATGAACAAAAGCCATTAATTCCTTGAAAATAATTCTCTTGACTTTTCAACGTTGGAACAAAAGCAATGTTTCCTTCAAGCGTGACATCTTTTGCAGAATTTCTGCAAAATGGATCCCCAAATGTCTGAATGTTGGTCTTACCACTGGCTCCATCCGATTTACATGTCTTTCCTAAAGCGTGAAGAGGGGAGGCGGGAGGGGGGTAAAGCATCATCACTGGCTCCATCCGATTATCATGTCTTTCCTAAACTGAAAAAAATGTTTTCCAATTAAGGTAAAGGCTGTGTTTTTTCTTCCAATTAAGAAGTGATAAAGGTTTGCAGAGACCAAGATAATTTTTTTTTTTGAAAAGTCTAGAGGCATCGCAGATTTAAGAGAGGAGTATGTTGAGTTTTGTTTAAAATATTTTGACTTTCAAATTTTGTTTGCTTTTATAGTAGGTTAAGAATTTTTAAAAACCTCCTCGTATGATTATCAGATCAATAAGAAGGAAGTAGAAAAGAAAGAGTGAACGTGGAAATTTAATTAAAAATTACAGGACATATACATGTATATAGTCTTTCTAAGCTTGCTATTTATTTGGTCTCGTGAGTAATCAGTCGTCACTCTTTAGTATCCGGTCGGTACGACATAAGCAATAGAGCAATGAGAAGAAAGGAGGAAGGAAGGATATGTTTTTTTTTTTTTTTAATATGTGGTGGGTGCTTAGTTGCAGTGACTCCGTAAACTGTATCGCTTGTCTGGCTATCACTGCAACTCTCGCGGTGTAGTTTTTGTGTGTGTATGTTGTGTTCAATGGCTTTGTGACAGCATCATATCGCCTTTTATGATGCCGCGCTGTTAATCACTTTGCTCCCAACAGCGAATGGCAAGTCGATCCGGGATTAAACTCTCTGAAAAAATGTCACCGTCCCTCCAGAGAATTGAACCCCGGCACCTATCGTCCTCTCACAACAATAGTCAGCCGCCTAACCACTGCGGCCATCGACCCGTTAATTCGTATTGGTAGTGTTTCAAAGTATGCCGGTTGATCTACCTACTCGTACTTTTTTTGTAATTTAAAAAGCGTTATTATTCTTGTTGAAGGTGAATAGGAGTACTAGCTGTACAACGTTAGGTGTAAAGGGAATTAATGGGATTGCAGCTATTGGCGTTAGAATTAAGAAGAATTAAGAACACTTAAGAAAGCGTATTTTCAATACAGGTGCCAAATCGCAAAAAACGGAAAAGAACTGTGGCGGGAATTTGCAAAGCTCAGTCCTACAATGAATAATAAAAGACTGCCCCTACCTGATTCAGTGGATGCAAATGACTTAAACAAGCACTTCGCTGGTGTAAGAAACATATCGCCGGACCGAGATCTCATAAACAGCTATTCTTCCCGATCTCTTAACTTGACACGTGAAAAATTTGAACTTGTACAAATAACAGATCATGACATAATTAAAGCGGTTGGTAAGGTTAAATCGAAAGCGGCGGGTATTGATGCAATTAACATTGATTTAATCAGGATATGCATGCCTATGCTGCTGGATTATATCAAGCATATATTTAATGCCTGCATTCAGACATCGGTTTATCCAGACACATGGAAACATGCACTTGTAGTGCCCGTTGCTAAAAACGCTTCTCCGAGCTCCCTGAGCGACTATCGTCCAATTAGTCTGTTGCCAGTGCTTGGAAAAATCTTTGAGCGTATAATTGAGGGACAGCTGCGAATATACATTGATCGACATCATATACTTCCAGAATATCAGTCAGGATTTAGACCTAATCACAGCTGTACTACGGCAGTTTCGCTCATAGTAGATGATATTTTGAGAGCCAAAGGCGAGGGTAAGATAACGGCACTGATCTTACTGGACTTTTCTAGGGCGTTTGATTCCATTAGCCATGAAATCATGACTGCTGTTGCTCAATCGGTGGGTATTGGTCCGGGGGCGGTGAGACTACTGAGAAGTTTTTTGTCTGGCCGTATGCAAACCGTGGCGGCCGGGGATAGCAGGTCTGACTCTTTACATCTAACCCAGGGAACCCCACAAGGCGCAATTCTATCACCTCTACTCTATGCATTGTATACTGCTGGAATGACCGCACTATTTACTGGATGTGAACACCACCTCTATGCAGATGACGTACAGTTATATAATTCTTTCTACCCGTCAGAGGTGGCTCGCGCTCGTACATGTCTTAATGAAAATTTGCAAAATGTAAGCAGGTTTGCGAAAGACCACCTGTTAACTCTGAATCCTTCCAAAACTCAAGCTATATTATTTTGTCCCAAGCACATGCGTAATAGAATCCAAGGCGAGCTGTCACTTAGCCTAGATGATATTCCAATTGCATTTGTTCCCTTGGTGAAAAACTTGGGATTACGGATGGATGAGGATTTACGGTTTCAGCGGAATACTTCAACCTTATTGAAAAGAGCATTCGTGTCACTGAAAAGAATATATCACAACCGAAACACCATTAATCAAAAGACAAAAAAAATACTATGTGACTCACTGGTGCTGTCCACCTTCAATTACATGGATGTGATTTACGATACGCGCATACGGGTGGTTGAGTCAAGGCGTATACAAAGAATGCAAAATTCGTGCCTTCGGTTGATCTTTGGCATTCGCAAGTTTCAAAGGATTTCGCATAAATTAAAAGAATGCAACTGGCTATCTATGAGTGCGAGACGCGAACTGCACAGTGCAATATACTATTATAAAATTTTCAAAAACAAATGTCCTCCCTATTTATTCAGAAGGATAAGCTTCAGAAGTGATGTGCACAATGTGAATGTGAGGTCCCGAGGCTTACTTACAGTCCCCGCTCACCGCAGGGAATCGTTTAAGGATGGTTTTACATATAACATGGCAAAGTATATGAATAAAATTCTGCGCAATTATGAAGAGAATATCTCAATCTCTAGACTAAAAGCGAAATATAGACTGTTCCTCTCGGGGGTGAATTGTAGTGGATTTGTATTGGCAGCTGCATCTGTACGATAGTGCGCGTTTGAGTTGTAGTCACTATATCGGGTTTTTTTTTCTTTTTTGTCTTTTGTTCTATGTATTTAGGTGGCTTATACTATTCTATTTATATTATCATTTTCTATTATTTTTTTATTATTTTTTTATTATTTTAGAATTAAAAATACTTTCAAAGATTGTAGGTAGACCACTGGATTTGAGTACTATTACCTCTAATCCGGTGATACAATTCTTTTTGGTTACTCAATCAAATATGTGTCATAAATTATGATCTTTATAATTAGGTACATATATCTAGGATTATTGTAAAATATGTAATGATGCACTGTAATGATTTGATTTGATAGACCAATAAATATATATTATTATTATTATTATTATTATTACTTACTGTTAGTCCACGTGAAACATTACACTTTCGAGTTTTAATTAGCATTGTTAATGTTTTAAATATTTTTTAAATATGTTGTTTGATGTTTGATATTGATGTTACCACATATTAACTGCATATGAGTCTTGTGATGTTGCCGTATTATTCTTGTTGTTCATATTAGTGCGTTATTGAACCATTAGTATTTTTACTGGGAGAATAAAAACGCCAAAAGATTGAGCGGGATAAGGTTGCTTAATACATATTGTTTTTCATTGCGACAGTTTCGCTGCAAACCCGCACCTTTTCCAAGCTACCTTTTTCGAAGAGATGTCATCAATATATTATCAATCATTTGGATTATTTGAATATTTGATATGGTTCCTAATTAATTTATTGATTGGTATGTAACTCTTTTTAACCTATTTTTTATATACCTACATATTTAAGTTGCTTAACTACTGCTTGTTGATGTACCTCGTCACTAATGTTTTGTTTCTTTGTAGCTTAAAAAAGGTGCGGGTTTGCACCGAAACTGTCGCAATAAAAAACAATATATGTATTAAGCAACCTTATCCCGCTCAAATTTTTGGCGTTACATTCCTTCTCCCAGTTTATATACATCGAACGTTAAATTCTTTGGTTAGTATTTTTTGCTTTTCCTTCTCATTTTGATTAGTTAGTTAGTTTTTATAAAACGTAATTCGATTATATTCAATTCGTTAATCTGTACTTTTAATTGCCGATTCACCGACTATAATGTGGGGCCGGATAGTCGGCTTTCCCGATTAGTCGACGACTTGATTATTATTAGTTTTTGTAATTCGATCATATTCAATGAATCTGTACTGTTTAAATTTAAAGTACTCTGTATATCATCATATATCTCATTTGTTGGAGAAAATTTTTACATTATTCAATAGAATTATATAGTAAGGTCGTAAAGTATGGAATAAAATTAATAAAATTTTTAACGTTTGTCATCACAATAAGACATATACAAGGCGTTTCAGTATGTTTTGTACCTTTCCTTCTAATTTTGCTCATCAATTTCCTTAAATATAGTTTTATTTCGAATTCAAAATCACATTTATTGGATGTTAGCAATGCTTTAGATTTTCCATTACTCTTGCGCATAAGTCAGGAGTAACAGCTTCAATCCGTTACTGGATACGATTTTTTTGTTGAATCAAATTTTCTAGTACGTTATTGTAAACTGGACTTTTACGATGATCTACCAAAAAAGCTTTGGACTCAAGTTCGGACTTGTTGGTGGCCAACTAATGAGTTTATCCGGAAAAAATCTCGTATACAGCTTGTGATATATGGTTATAGAAGCTTCATGTTGCTAGAACCACCACTCGTTTTAAAATCAACAAATTTTTGGAGGACAGGGTCAAAAATTTAAGGATCATTGCAGCTCACTTATTAAAATTTCCAACAACTCTCTGTCCATTATTGATAGTTTGATGTTTCACGCGAGGATTTTCTTGCAATCAATAACAATTATTTGATGCAATCATGCACATGAAAATATCCTTGATCAGAGAACAACAAACACGATCAATGTTTAAATTTCTGTCGCCAGAACTTGAATATCATCCTGACGAGCATTGAACCACTCCATTGTGATGTGATGTCAATTTTAAATGTGAAAAATGTGATCTTCAATTTGATCAAAATCATATTTTGTAATCGATGTGTAATATATCATATATTACGTAGAATATTTCTTCCCATCATCAGTCATTTCTTACTTATTATTACTATTAATATTTTACGACTGCAAAGCATAACGTTTTACAGTACTATGTAATTACGAAAAGTAAAGCAGTATCCGCCCGTAAATAAATAATAAAACTGTTTTTTCCATACTTTCAAATTGCATCATATATAAGCGTCCATATTTCCTACTATTCACTTTATGGTATGACGTAGATGTAGTGCATCTTCTAGCCGTAGTAAATTGCCTTTTAATAAAATAAAACAGCCTGTGTGCTAACCGCACAGAATTATGTTCATCATTATCTCGTGTTGTTACGTAAAACTTTTGTGAAAGGGATTCTTTTTTCTTTTCATACATGGTTTATAAAGTTTTCTTGCTGCATCTGTTTCACTGACTCATGATCATTAAATTTAATCGAATAAGAATCATTTCTTTGATATACCTATATACTGTTTGTGACGTTTCTTATATGGTAATTTAAAGTAATTTTTGTTACTCTATATAGTAGAAACTGTAGTGTAATAGGTTTAATACACAGCCTACATACTAGTATTGTATACAGTACCCTGCAAAAGAAAACGACGCTCATACTACTAAATAGAAAAAAAAAGTAAGACAAAGAAAAAGCTTAGTTAGCTTGATAATTAATTTTACCACCACCCAGCACTATATGTAATGATACATTTCCATTTATCAAACCGCTTCAGATTACCATCATCTCCACATAAGTATAGGTAATATGATGAGGTTTGATAAAAACTTCATCAAAAAAAAAAAAAAAAAAAAAAAAATAATATAGTGATGTCGGATTTAGCAATTGGGATAGCAGAATAGGAATTGAAGTTTCTACCAAGACATTCAAAAAAAAAGCAAAGTAACCGTAAGTACACTAACCTTACGAGGGCTACCTGAAATGTTTCCGGAATCCACAAGAAAAACACGGTATTATTGTAATTTTTTATTTTTATTTTTCGATGTAGTCTCCTCGAAAATCAATACACCTTTTCAAACAGTGCTCCAATCCCTTCAAGTGGTCGGAAGAGTAAGATGTTTCGAGGTCTGCAAAATCATCATTTGCAGCGGTGATGACCTCCTCATTTGAGTCAAATCTCTTTCCTGCCAGCATTTTTTTCAGGTTTTGTGAATAGGAAAAAGTCGTTGAGGGCTAGGTCTGGTGAATATTCCCTTCTGCAGATAGTCGATGAGCATCACACCTTGGAAATCCCAAAAAATGCTCACCATGATCTTTCCGGTCGATGGAATGGTCTTTGCTTTCTTTGAAGTTGATTCGTCCGAAGAAGTCCATTGCTTCGACTGTTCCTTGCTCTCTGGTATGTAGTGGTGGAACCAAGATCACCTAATTTCGTTTTTACTCCGGTGTGAGCAAACGCGGTACCCATCCCGTCATGTCCAAAATTTCGTGTAGAATACGGCCAACGCGTTCATCATGAATCTTGTCGACCATTTTATCGTTGGTAACGGTTTTTTTGGGCGTCCACTGCACGGTTCATCATTTGTGTTTGTGTGGCCACGTTTGAACTTGTTCACCCAGAAGCTGATGGTCGAAAATGATGGAATAGATTCGTCATGAACCTCTAGCAAAATATTTAGAATTTCCGTGGCCGTCTTCTGAGTCATCCAGAAGTGTTTTATCACTGCCCAAAATTCGATTTTATCCTTCTTTGCGAAATTGCCCGACTTGCTACACAAAACACACTCTTAAATAACTAAACTGTTCACAGTGGATGTCTGAAATTTTGAATTATGTTTGAAACAAAGATGGAAATTTTATTGGATATTTGCATAAAAAATTTAAAATACCCACAGACAAAAACAAGATTAACAAATTTGATTGAGGAAAAATAGACTATTATACGTTGCTTATAAACCTTAGCAAATAACTATATGAGAAGAACTAAATGAATGATAAAAAAATTAATGAATAAACAGATACAAAATCACAGTTATGAATAAAACAACAATTAATTACTTAAGGCAATAATAGATGAACAAATATCTAATGATTTTGAAGTGAGAATAAGGGGTTTGAACAAAGGTGATCTTAAGTCCTAGAATACATTTTGAGAAAAAGTAAAATCCAGACGACAGGTCTGTAAAATCTGTGGAAATGATGAAGTCCAGATTAATTCCCAGGAAAACAAAGAGAAGAATACATCGAAAAATAATCAGAAAGAGTGCCCTGATACTGTACAAGTTGACAAAGCTTAGAGAGCTAATTTGTTGGGATATGTCTCTTGAATGAATACTCAACTGCGAATTGAACACTGTTATAGAAAAATCTGCAGAAAAAAGAGGTAGAGGAGGTCAAGGAATGGTGGTGAAAGAAGGCCTCAAACATATTGGGGGCCAAAACTAGGGAGAGCAAGCAGTGAATACGAAAAAATTGTGAAAGAAAATTATAATAGGTATAATGTCAAAGAAATGTTACATATAATTATATAAATGTTGTTGATATGAAAGAAATTAAGCAACAATAATGCACAAATTAATAAACATTAATGTCAAAATAAAATTACCATGACAACATATTTTAAAGAAAGTGACAAATGACGAGGGGCTGTTAATAAATCAACGCAGATCGACTGATCGATATCTATAATAATCTTGCAGTATTATTGAAATCAATTAAATGCTAATTATGTTGCAATCTGTAAGACATCATCATCATCAGAACTGTGTACAAATCTTACAAATGTATAGACATACTTAGGTATGATGCGCTTACGTGTCAAGAATTTAGGCCAAATTGTAGCAATCAAATGTATCTTGTTATTTTCTTCATCGTGTAATAAAAAAAACATGTTATTTGCAAGGTGCGTCTTTAGACAACAAGTATAGAACAACTTACGACTGATTTAAGTGAGAGACCTCCATTTCTTTCCCCCCAGAGTGAATGGTGAACCTGTAAAACTTCTAAAAATTAGCATCTATTAAAATCGAATAAGTTATTGTTTCGCTAAAAGCTAAGAGTGTCTATATAAATTTATCTATACAATGGGTATAATTACTTGTTTAATTTAACACTTTAACAGGTAAACAAGACATGTTTGCATTTTTTGTAATCGCATTGCGTTAAAAGTGTAATAAATCCTTAAAGGTATACTAGAAGTAGGCCTATTTCAGAATTCCATGCATTGTGGACGTGCTTTTTAGAACACGTACCTATTTTATAAAATAAGAATCTTTATTTAAAGTTCGTTAGATTAAATCAGTACAGATGTAAAATTAGTAGGTCAGGTAATTAAGGTCTAATTGTTATTCCAATTACGACAAAACAATCTACATACATCCTTCATACAAATCAAACAGTAGTGTATTAATTGCAAAGTCGCACAATTATGGTTACAATTAGCACACTACAAATTAAAAGCATTAGTTGGTATAAGTTTATTCGCATTTGCAATTGCGTTTTACCTACTTAAACAATGGAGAGTTGATGTTCAGATTCCCAGGCGATTCACTTCCTCTTCCGGTAGCCGAAAGCGTCTTCATATTCTCGTCTTGCCTTCTGTTACGCTCACAAACATACAATTAATATTATGAACATTGAGATAAACGGTGAAAGGGTATTTGACAATCTGAAATGTATTCTTTATTATGAAACTACCTACAGGAAAAAGTATTCCATTAAAATATTTTCTTGTACGTATTACTGGTATTACTAACACAGTCCTTTCCTAAACCAATTTCAGTTATAACCATAGATAATATATACATTTCATTCTCTATAAATTGGACACTTCTAATAAAATTTTGTTGGCGTGTTTCTGCGCCATCTAGTGAAATGTGTTAAATTTAAAACAGACCATACTGGTTTGTAAAAAGCTTGTTTATTATTGAAAATTGAATTTCTAACTTTTAAACTAAAAAACAAATCGCTTTTATATAGTTTCTGAATATTGTCCTATATTTTCATTAAAAATATTTTTACAAAAATGTTATCTTCGTGGAACACAACGAAATAAAATTTCATTCCCTAACGCTTCTCGTGAAGTTTCAATTTGGATGATATATGTCACGTATACCTGTAATATCGAAACCGAAACTTAGGTAATTTATAAAAATGATCTCAAAAGATATTCAAGTTTTAACAATCTCGGAAAGCCAAACTTGTCTATTAGAATGTAGGTCTAAACCATAACAGAATTTAATAACACATCTTGTATTTACCTGTTAATTGGATGTTGTATACTGACTCTTTGGCGAAGTATATTGTATCTGGTGTTATCGCCTTGAAGACATTAAACATTTCTTGTACTGCTTCAATTTGTATGGGATAATGCGGTAAAAATAAAGTGTCACTGCTTTATGTCAAAACTAGTATGTCAGCTCTTGTCAATTTAATAGAAACGATAGTTTCATCCTTAAGCGGCATTTAACACTACTATTTCAGGTTTAAACTAAACCACGTCCAACATAATTTTTAAACATACATACATATTCAAAGACCTCTTATACGCGAAGGTGTCGAGGTGTAAAGTTCTATCTAATTTAGTTCCACAGATTCAACAAATTCACGCCACTCTTTCCTGTTTCTGGCTAGGGCCTTCGCCTCGTTCCACGTTTTTCCTCTTTTTTTCAGAAGTTCATCCGTACTGCTGTTCCACGTTTTTCTGGGTCGTCCTCTCCGATTTTTCCCGATTTTCCTTACCTCCAATACCCGCTTCACCTATCTAGTTTCATTCATTCTGATCAAGTGTCCCCACCATTTCAGTTTCTTTTCTTCTACTTCAGTTCTTAATGATTTTGTTTTCAGCATCTGTTTAATGTCACTGGATTGTAGTCGTTTTGTTTGTCTTTCATCAAGTATCCAATTTTTTGCTCCATAGGTTGACTTGTAAGTATACTGCTTGATACACCGTCATTTTTGTTCTTTTTGTTATCTCTTTTTTATTCAAAAAGTTTTTGTAGAGTGCTAATCCTTCAACTTATATTATATCTTCTCCAAGAATATCACAAAAAAATATTCTACTAATACTTTTTTAAAGACGCTTGTGACACAACTTACAAAATCCGAATGACAATGCGAGTATAATGTCATAATGACACTTGTTTCGACGCTTTTCATATTTCAAATTTCAAAAAGCAATGCCAGCGACACCTGGTGAAATGTGTGAGTACCAAAACTGTGACGACAGTTTACGGGACCTTCTGCCGTATCTATAGTACGTTAGTATTATATTATCTATGGTTGTAACTAAAATAAAACAAAAATTGTCGTTGTTATTTCGATTCTATCTCGCACTCTCGCACATCTGTTTAAAACGCCAAAGTCAACGGTTTGTATACAGTCAAATTTTGTGGAACTAATTCTAAATATTGTTATTTTCTATTGCAGAAACCACCGCACACGACTATTGCTGTTTTTGTCTTCGATAAATTCACATCAGCAAAGCAACCACCGCAACCTTGGTAGTCAAACTTATTCATAGTCGACATTTAAACGTCAAACTTGTCAATTTATAACATTTAAACATCAAACTTGTCAATTTATGACATTTAAACGTCAAACTTGTCAATTTATGACATTTAAACGTCAAAATTGTCAGTTTGTGACATTTAAGCTAGGTTTACACGGTCAAAGATATAGATGAATAAATGGATGAATTTATTAATAAAAAAATAATCATGAATATATTTCTCAATTTATTGGATCATGTAAACAGTAAAAGTTAATCCAATACCTTAAACGAATTCATGAATGCTAATGACTTTTGTTTTTTAGCAACCTAAAATCTATTTACGTTTGTGTCATTTATGAATATAGTATTATTATCTATGTATTACTGTGGTAGAAAGGGGAGTTGCAAAGAAAGCGAAAACACACTGACAGCAATATCTGCACATTTATTGCAATACTTATAAGAAATCGACGTTGGTAGGTGAGGTCTTGGTTGCAACGAAGAGAAAAAGGCAAATCTAGTTAATGACGACTTTCAAGACGACCCTGGTCAAATTAAATCATTTTTACGAACGTATGACAAATACGATTTTAATACTTTCTCAGCCTCTAGAACGCAAACATCAAAACACTTCACACATCATGAAAGTTGGTAGTAAATTTTAATCTGAAATGTAACCATAACTCCCTAGAAAATTGACAAAAAATTAGAGCAGGTTCTAATTCGTCAATTTATTTATGAATTTATTTGACAAGCAAAATTCACGACAATTTTTTATAGTGTTTACACATTCTAATAAGTTCAAGGTTAAAAACTTCATGAATTTGTTTGACCGTGTAAACCTAGCTTTAAGCGCCAAACTTGTCAATATATGGCATTTAAACGTCAAACTTGTCAGTTTATGACATTTAAACGCCAAATTTGTTAGTATATGGCCTTTAAACCTCAAACTTGTCAATACATGACATTTAAACGTCAAATTTGTTCATATTTGACATTCAAACGTCAAAAATGTCCTATCAATATGTTATATTTAACTTTTATTAGTTATTACAATGTATACAAATTTCGTTAAAATTTTTAGAGAAAATAGTGTGCTTGATTAAAAATATTTGAATCTACCATACATTTTTGTTGACGTATTTTCGTCCAATCAGAAGAGTTTCGTTAAATAATTTTAGCAAATTTCACGGACATGAAAAACTGGCTTAAACGTCCAACTTGTTGATATTTGAATTTTAAACCAGATAGTATATTGGAATGTCAGCTATATCCATATTTGATATCTAAATATCCAACGTGTCCATATTTCACATTTAAACGTCAAATTTTTCATATCTTAGGTTCTTGGAAATGGTGTGGTTTAAGAATAACTACAATCGTAACAATATTCCATCAAAAAAAAAAGAAAGTTGGTATCTACTACCATCTTGAAAATATTTAAGTCAAATGTCAACTTTTCAGATTTTTTATAGTTACATTTTTTCCTAAACTAATCAATGGAGATCGCGGGAGATCACCTTGTATACCTAAATAAATCAGGGATATGAGATATAGATATTCACTACTTGGTCAAGTACCTACCTAGCGCTGATGTGGCTGATTGTCTGCCACCAATTAGAAAGTAAAAGTGATTTGTATTCCTAGCATGCACTTTGACCGTTGTTAGTGATTATGCTTCCCAACAGGAGTTTTTTTTATCG
The DNA here is from genome assembly GCA_023690525.1 of Holotrichia oblita. NCBI lineage: Eukaryota > Metazoa > Arthropoda > Insecta > Coleoptera > Scarabaeidae > Holotrichia > Holotrichia oblita. The sequence goes on along the minus strand of CM043021.1, from coordinate 84,190,148 downwards.
GATAGAGCGGATATTGTAAAACAATAATTTACATATGATTCGACAATGATACAACTGCGTTTACTACAATATAAGGAACGTTTTACTTGTATGATATGATGATTAGTTAAGTACAAGTATTCTTTCTAAAATGTCATTGTGCACATTCACCTTTTATCGGTTAAATTGTTAATCCTAAATTGTGTTAAACTGCATGTCAACATGTGTAAATGCTTACGTATAACTTTATTTACATAATCTGCAATGTCTAGTCTTTCTTTTCCAAACTATGTTGAATAATTTGTTTAGTACCTACTACCTACCCAAGCGAAATGCATTTGTACTTTCTTCTACAGCAAGTTAGATATCTATTTACACCTTTTGTAATTCTAACGATAAAATGTGCAGTCTACGTTAATAATGTTTGAAGTTGTTATTTCGTAAAAATTTGCAAACATTTCAAAATAATGTTTACAAAGTAAATGTCTAAATTTTGACCTATCAACATAAAAAAAATATAAAATGTTAGTTGCTGTTTGTTTTTTGTTTAGAAAACAAGATGAAAACAATCTAATCTTAATTCGCATTTATAAATTTGACTCATTATATTTTAAATATGAAAACATTTGACGTTTAAGATGCCCGACTACCGTTTGACAGTTGGCGATGTTGCCACAGTTAAATTTTTTCATAATATAATGTTTTTATAATTTATTTAAAACGTATTTTAAAATCGGGCTTGATACACACATGTGTAGACGTATTTTGAATGCTCATAGCAAATTTCAGAAATTAAATCTAAAAATTAATAGTGTAATCTCGATTCCCGTATCAAGGTAACGGCCTGTAACGGGAAAAGAGATTATGAAGTTAATACCGAATATTAATAGACAAAATTGTATATGTAGATGTAAAGCATTTGTAGAAATATGTGTATGAAGCCCAATTTTCAAATTATATTGAAATAAAATCAAGCAAACGATTTACAGAATTATGTAGATATGGCACCGCTGTAAAATAATCAGCTGGTAGACGACCCTCTTAAGCGTCAAATATAGGCACATTTGACGTTTAGGTGTCAAATATAAACACTTTTGTCATTTAGATGTCAAATATGGACATTCAAATGTCAAAATTTGGATAAGTTTGACGTTTAAATGTCAAAAATGGGCACTTTGAACGTTTAGATGTCAGAAATAGACATACCTGTTTAACGTTCAGATATAAAACCTCTGTTTGTTATAATCTGTTTGGTGTGATGTAGTGTAGCCGTTTAAATTACACTACACCACACTAACATTGCACTTAGTTGCAACGAAGAAACCTTTTATTACACTACATCTTCTGAGTAAGAGTAAATGCCAGTCTAGATAGCACATGATATCCTAGGGATTGGTTGTCTTCTCCTATGGAGATCCGTTTTATCTTTAAAAGTTGACGTCCTTTACAAATATTCTATTGATATATATATTGTGTGTATTTCTTTGGTTAGTTAATAGAGATTGGTAGATTTAAGAAACTTCAATCTTACTGCCAGTGTTAAATACGTATGCATCTTACTTCTGACATTTGCTATTTCATTTTTTAAAATGCTTAGAAAAACCAAAAACAAAAACGTTCAACTAACGGACCGACAATTGTTATTTTTTGCTATTCCCAACATTAATTTTGCTGTCGATTTATATGAATTCTTACGTTACTTGCATTCCTTTAATTATTAATGATGAGTTCAACAAAATTATTGCTGACGCAATATAAACCCGTTGGTTTTATATTTTCTTCGTCAAATTAAATAGTCTAAAAAATGACGTAAAAGACGTATTAACTAATAACGAGGTATTAATTTCGTAGATATCGACATTAATTTAATTAATAGCCGACAAGTATAAACTTTTACAAACACTATAACCATAAATCAAGGAGTTACATACAATACACATGCATAAAACTAAAACGCAAAAGTAAGCGGTATTTTGCTCAATTGAGAATTGTGCAATCTTCTCGCATCGTTCACGTCTTTATATAGCATCAGTAATACTTTCCAATTTTGTACTTGTTCAGCCATTACTATCTGCAGGCAATTTAGTTAATGATCTTTTAAAAGTCCCTGTAATATACGTATATATTGTTGATATATTACATGAAAACCAATTCATCTTAAATAATAGGCTATTTTGCTTAAACAATATGTACATATATTTACTTATAGAAAAATAGGTTACGTTTAACAACACAATGCACGAATTTGCATCAGTACAAATTGATGATATCGAAAAGTAAAATTTCAACAGAGGTCGATAAAACACGTGTCTGCACTCGGATAAGGAAGTTGAAAATTTCTCCTGCATCAATTTATTACTATAACCTACTTTAAAATCGCTGAAATTACCGTCTACAACAGTTTATAAAATAATTTATAGCCCCTATAATATAAGAAAGTCCTGTACGATCAAGTTTTACTTCAGCATAAATATGAATACAATTACATCATATCCTATGCTTATATGATTTTTAAGATCAATAATATTTACAATTTTATAAACCGAATTTGTAATTCAAATTCGATCGTTTTGCATTTTAAATTATAATGACAACAAACCATAATGCCAATAAACCATAATGATATGCAGTGTCGCCAATCTCGAAAAAAAATTGTGTTAATTTGTCTCAATGTCAATGTCAAGATGACATGTATTTCGAATTTCGATCGAGTTTCTCGGAGAAAATGTATATCTAACAAGGTTGTTTTTGCTTTGTAAATGATTCATCTGCATATATATACTTATATACATATATACATACATAGTGGAGTCTAGGTCAAGGTTTTCAAGTTCTAATTAAATTAATATATTCTACAATCATATCTGCAACAGTATTTAAATGGGTCACTGCAATTTGGTTGTAAAAATAAATATTTAGATACGAGTCTTTTTGATATACATATATTATAATGAAAATAAGCTTTCTAAATTAGTACATAATAAAATAAATTAGAAACTCTTGGGCTATGTTGCAAATACTTTATTTTTTTCAAGTAGTTAGTAGTTTGATTAATGGTTCAACTAATTCATATCTAATTCATATTTTGACAGGTTAAGGGTCAATTTTGCGTGTTATGATTTCTGCCCATTTTTTTTTCAGGTATCAGTATTTTATCGAAATAAAACAAAACATCAAATAAACATCTTATTTCTTAATGTATCCAACACTCTCCGTATCAATTTAGAAAAATAGAATTTAGTCTAAACGTAGTTCTAATAAACTCTACAGTCTTTCGATTCTGACGTATGGAGATATGCACGAGCGAAATCTAAAATAGGAAAAATTTTGCCACCTCCTAACAACTCCAAATGTTCGTTTAGATTGAGTAGTGAATAATTCATTCTTTTGAGTATTTGTTTGTGTTTTCTATAACGATTGCAGGACCAATTTCACGAACAATTATTGTGGTATTTAATTGCGCCATCTGTATCTCAAATAGTTAATGGTGGATATTCAATAGAAGCGTCTTGCAACGAGCAACGTTTATTTAAAAAAAACTGCAACCCTCTAGCTATTATAGTTTTCGAAATATTGGCGTTCAAAATTGTTCAGAAAAAAGTTGTTTCCATCGCTTTTGTTAAGGACTGAATTCACTATTGTCACTATTGTGATTCTGAGTATTATTTTGTACAATACCAAAGCGATTTGAGCAAGTCTTTTCGAAAAATTTTAAACGCAAATATGTCAAAAACTATAATCGTTAGAGAGTTTCGGTTTTTACAAAATTGCTGCTCCTCTTAAGACTTTTCTATTGAGTAGTGAAAGCGATTTGACCAGTTTTTTTAACTTCGAACTTGCTCCAATCGCATAAATTGTACTAGAATTCTACAAATCATCTTCGTCAATACGTGATTTTTCCATTAAATAGTTACTTACATCTTATAATCATAATTCTATTATAACTTATACTTTAGTCCCAAAAAATGGCAAATTTAGTTCCCTGCAATGTGGTTAGGTACTTTTTATAAATTATCTCGTTTTTGTTGTAACGGTAACTGCATGGTTATCCATAATTCTTGCTTTTATCAAATGCTAATCTTTTTGAAAACTCTAACCAATTACAAATTTCTTTTGCATTATCTTTACACTAGCAGTGTGCAATTTATTTCAGGTTTGCTCTGGTAGCTATGCGTTAGCTGTTCATATTTAATCGCTTGTGGCGAAGAACGCAAGTCCTCTGTTGTTTTCCAACATTTCTACCTACATACCTCCTTACGCTGTAACATTAAGCATTGCAGTGTATTGTTGCAACAACCTCCCAACATTTCCTTGAAAATCCTTAATCATTCTCCATCTTGGATTGTTTTAGTGTGCAAATTAAGTGACAAGTCGATGATCTCCCTCCAAAATTAACCTATTAATTAAACAGGTTTTCCAATTTGCTCTTGTTTTACTGCATCTTCTAGTTGGCATTACTTATCTGAAATTAAGGATTAATTACTAAATTACTAAAACTAAAGAGGAAGGAGTGAAGAATAAGAAATAGTACAGCTTAAGGGGGAGGGAGATAGTAGTAGAAGAAAGGAAAATAAATACAAATATGAGATGTATAAATCTAATAAGAGGCCCAGTATTGAGCCCTGCGGAACATCAAAACTCAGGTGTGAGAGTTTGAGATCTGTGACTTAGATAATTTTTTAAACAATTTTGTGCAGATAGATTCAAACCAGCATAATTCAAGATAGACAGAAGGATATATTGAACACCTTTCAGAGCATGAGGGCAGAATCCTAATATGTACGTCTAAAGTTTGGCGAATTAATCTTAGTGACGGACATTACCAACCTTTCATGGCTGTGGAAATAATATCTATAGCAGTTGATGTGATACGAAGGCTGTAATACCAGTGGGCAGGCAGATTAGACAGTCTAAACGTTGATAGAACCCTTTCAACGATTGAAGTAAGAAGACTACTGACATCAGACATCACGTAGTACCACAGATATTTTTTTGTGTAGGTTTGACTGCAACTTTAATGCATATTTCTTTTTCGGTTATTAGCTAGGTACCATGAAAATATGTTTGACATAACAATTAAGCCATTTTTTTGGTTAAATTTATAGAATCTTAATTTATGAACGCGTGAGTAACTATAACGCCGCAATTATACATTTCATAGGCTGCAAATTGTGATTAAATGATGTCTAAAAAAAAGTTGTTTTATTCAATTTTGTCCGAATACAACGACAAATACGCTGCTCAAAAAAATTAGGTGAACACTTTTTTCAAAACCTGTAAGTTTTAAATAATTGTTCTAGGCATATCAAATTTGGTCTGCTTCAACGAAGAATGGAAAAATTTCAGTATGCTTTGAATGACGTATGAAAGCCCTCTAAAGATAACAGATGAATTCAGTTGTTAATCTTCGTTGATTAGAAGTAAAATAAGGCATCGTAGTGAAGTGCAAATTGCTTGTGCTGTCACCCTTATTCAGCACGATCACTCTATTCGGCATGTTGGCAGGGACCTTGGAGTTTTCCTTTCTGTTAGTCGGCGTTTACGGAATCGGTTTCGGGCGACTGGCCAATATATCAGAAGAGCTGGACAAGCAGGTCGAAATACAAAAACTACTCGAAATCAAGACCGATTTCTTGTCCTTTTCTCTCTACATAAGCGTGTTGCCACAGAAAGGGACCTCCTAATTGACCTAAGACGAGCACATGGAATAGAAATTTCTGACTGTTAGAAACAGATTAAAAGAAGCGAATTTGAAACCAAGAAAACCTGTGCGCGCACCATGCCTTACGCAGTACTATCAAGCAGTGCGAATGAGGTTTGATCTAGATCACAAAGATTGGCAAATTTTGTCACTGGACGCTTGTAATGTTTACAGACACGTCAAGATTTTGTTTAACTTTTTTTTTAGTTAAATATATGCTGTTGAAGTATACCAAACTTGATTTTCATTGATTTTAATTTAAAATTTTACAGGTTTTGAAAAAAGTTTTCTAATTTTTTTGAGCAGTGTAGTAATAAAAAGTATTTATCACTCTACCAAAGAATGACGAAATTCGAAGAAAATGATATGAAGTAACGATTAAATGTCCATCCTACGTCGAATATCCTCTATACCAGGGGTGGCCAACTTGATCAAACCCAAAATCTACTGTTTACTGACGAGACCCTGTGCGATCTACCAATTAGATACGTCTTGAAATTTTAAATGAAACAGTACACAATTATGTAGTATTTTTTATTTTATTAAGAGGCAAAACATACAAAAACAAAAAAAAATTATTCTTATCATACCTAACTACTTATGTTAGTGTGAGCATTGCGCCTGCGCATCTTTCGCTAGATTAGCAAAGTCAGGATTGTAGTTGGAAATTGCCAACATTAAAGAATTCAAGCGTCTGTCAAGCGGGAAAGGTGTTTACTTTTTGTTTATTTCAAGTAGGTAAATGCTGATTCAGATAAATATGTTGAACCAAAACATGAATTTAGTTGTTCAACACATTTATTCAAATTTTGATATTTCTCGTTAGAAACCAATGCCCAGAAATATAGACCAGATAATGATCTTGCTTTGAGAAATGTATCTCACCGCAGAGTAACAATTTCGTTTTGAACCATATTATGTGGTCCACTTGAAATGTGTCTACAAATTTTTTAGCTATTTCATAGATGTCAATATAATTAATGAAATTATGGAACGCATAACTGATAAATTTCGCCAACTTCTCAAGTTTTTGGAAATCACTAAAACGAATTTCAAAGTTTGATACACTGCCTTAATTTCTGCTGTGTACTTGCCAGGAATGAAATTGTAGTTAGGATGTTTTTTCCATATGATGTTTACAACTTGTTGAATTTTTTTCTTCTCGATGTCAACTATCACAGACTATTAGAACTATATAATAGCTGTTTGACTTTGGAATGCTGCAATAGAACTCATCATTTTTGCTACTGTTTTATTCTTCCCTTGTAGTTCCAGATTTAGCGTGCTCAGTTTTCTGGTAAAATCTGCTAAAAATGTTAAATCACATCACCAGTCTAAATCACGCAGTTGCTGATAATCATCACCCCTCTCTTCAAGACATTTTATTATTTCCTTCAATAGATTTCGGAATCTTTGCAAAAAAATGCTTCTACTCAACCACCTTACGTCAGTGTTCTATGCCAAATCTGGTTCATTCTCATCTAATTGCTGTTATCTCTCCAAGGGCGCTCTTTAGAGAGATTTGCCTCTGTTATGGAATTTACAATCTTGAAAGAAATATCCATGACATGTTTTGTGTTTAATCTCTCACTAACCAGTACTTGTTGATGAATTATGCATTGGTAGCTAATGGAGTCTGGAAAGTTATTGTCTTTCTGGCAAAGAACAATAAAACCATTATGAATACCTGTCATTGCAGTAGCCCCATCAGTTGTCATTGATATAAGTTTATACAAAGGTAGCTTAATCTTGCTAATATATGCTTTGGATTCCGTGAATACATCAAGGCTACGAGTTTTTCCTTCCAAGGAAATCATACTTAGCAGTTCTTCTTTCGTCGAGAAATCTTCAAAGACCACCCGAAAAAAAAGTAGTTGTGCAGTATCAGTGATATCTTGACTCGTCAAGTTGTAGCGAAAAAGCAACGCAGCGGACTACATACATCTCTTGGCAGCACGATCTGTTCTACGTATTTTTTACATACAGGGTGATTGTTGAGAATGCCCTATTAAAAGTATTATACAAACGGAACGGAATTTTAAAATAAAATTTTGCAGTTGGATGTGGTTGAATATGAACTATCACGTGAAAATATTTTCGAATAGATATCACTTCCGGTTAACCGGAAGTGGGCATCAACTTCGATTTTTTAAATAGCATGCTATAAAATAAATTACAAAATCAGCTTCTACGGTAAATTTTACACATATTTCATGTATCATACCCTATACCTAAATACCATTCCTTCTGAGTTATTCTCAATTAAAGTAAAAAAGTGACAGATACTGGTCTGACTTTATAGTGATATTTCGTCACGTAGGAGTAAAAGAGACGAATGAAATTTTGTATATGCACAGATGATATTGTGTAGTTACACGACATTTGAAGTTCTTCTGCGTAACATTATACAGGGTGTTTAAAAACTTAACTGCTTATAAATAAGTTCAACCTGCGAAAAGTAGATTTTTTTAAATAGAAAGGTATATATTTTATTAGATAGTCTAATTCTACAAAAGATGATCTTTTAATCTGTATTAGGTGTTCCTATACCTAAATTGCTCAGATATGTCAATTTATTGAAGCAAGGGTGCTTAGCTCATTTCCTTTTTTACCGCAGTGTTGTCAATCTTACTAAAGAAGATACTACCTATAGCCTACTTCAATCAGGAAAGATTTTGAAAACACCTGCGCATATTCGATTCAAATGCGTAGTGACGTAAAAATGTTAGTAATTTCGTTAATAAAATTAAAGTGATTTTAACACTTCGTGTAACACACACAGAGATATCAATTCGCCACAATTTGCATCCGTTCCATGAGCTAGCGTCAATTTGGAAAACGAGGTTACAGTTTCTATACACCTCTACCAATACGTATATTAGAGTGTATTATGCATATAAGCACAGGAACGTACACATTTAAAACGGTAATTTACATCAACAGTAGAGTACGTATACCTATACATAAATACATACTTGTATACCTCGCAAGAAATCGCTGCTTTTTTCTACTTTCCCTATCTTTCTCATCGTCTATCGTGATAAAATTGCCAGTCAGACAGTTGTTTGTTTTAGGTTGCACTCTCCATTATATACGACTTGGGTCAATGTCTTTCACTGACCTTCCCGATTTACAACACTGCACTGATGAAAATTAGCTAGGGTCGAATTTAAAGAAAGAAAAGATTTTTGACTGGAATTGAAATTGACTTGTTAATTGGTGGAAATTTAAAAAAATATATTTAATCCGGTTCTGATTTAAATCGTTCTAGCCGAACGAATCGACGTTGATTCTCACACTAATTATCATCGGTAGTAATCCAATCTATTCGAAGATACCGCGAGATAAAACCAGCACCTTTGATTTGAGGTGTTCCTTAATCAGTCGGTACCGTTAACCGCTAATTCTTCCTGAGAGAAATAGAGAAGTTACGAGTTTCCGGTGTTCTACAATGGATACTTATATCTGACTTTTAACAAGCATTATATGCAAATTAGAACTTGGTTTAACCGAGATTAACATGTACATGCAATTAGGCACGTTGTTTTCTGTATCAATCAATATCAAGCACGTAGTAACGCTCGTTGATGTTTCTTTTTAGGTTAATACCTTAAAAATTTAAATTTTCTATAACAATATTTGAGTTTCTATATTGGTGTACTGAATATATACTAAGTATCTATGCAGATATTGCAATAAATATTTGTCAATTATTGCAAGTGCAAGTTTCACTCATGTACTCACATGTTTAAGATTCGCGAATCGTATTCGCTAGTAATCTTTCAAAAAATCCTTGTTCAAATTCCAATCAACACCTTAACATCGATTGATTAACACCTCTTGCATTTTTAAAGACAACAAACAAAATCGAGACGACAGTTACAAAATATTGACCAATAATAATTACTCTATTGTTCGTATATCTTCGGATATAAAATAAAAAAAGTGAAAACTTTATAATTATTATACAGCTAGGTAGTACTGAGGAAAAATGCTGGTTCTGTGTGAATGCATGTCTCTTTTGTATCTGTGAAAGGTGAAGGGTCACTAGTGAGAAATATACGCCGATTGTCGGAATACATGTACGGACTCTGTAACGAGAAGAAAGTTCCACTATTTAAAGAAGATGAGGTATATGTTGGAGACCAGCAGGTCCGTTAGATATCTTGTACAACGAAGATATAAAGGCTAATGAGAGCTCGGTGCTAAAGTGAAAGGTTTGTTTCGTATGTTCGCATATAATTAGGTCGAATATGTATCCGTAAAATGTGATATAACATCTCTTTTAAATTTTGTATATTATGTTATGTTACTGTATTAGTTTAATTTAAATTTTTTTAAGTCCTAAGTTTTATATTACGATGTAATAATTTTGGGCATTTTACTCAAATATCGCAGCAATCTATACTAACATCTTAGTAAGTTTTCCAACCAGTAGTATGGATTTCTTTTTGATCTTTGTAGAGACTTGAATAGCCATAAGATCAGTGCCGATCATCAGTGAGAAGAAATCAATATGTTACACTTTCTTTCTATTTTTCCATTAGAAATCATAATATTTTCTTCCTCCTCATATTCTTTTGTCACTAATTTGTTGAGCCATTATTTTTCAACTACTGGTCATCGCACACTGCAACAGACTGTAAAACATCCTTTAAAGCTTCATGTGTGGGGATGATTAAATCTGCGCGATTTTAGGTCTTAATACATCCTTAACAGGATCTTAAAACGAATCATTATTATGGCGATGATTTAGTTGTATAAAACAGGGCTCCTGTCATAGGTAAATAGGTGGTTTGCAAGCACAAAGGAGGCTTGGACACTGATAGAAAATAACGACCCAAAAAATCGTAGCAGTCTAAGCACTGACTGGAAACATGGAAATGGTGTCGTGGATGAATTGGCATTCTCAATTCTTGGGCGCGAATTCTATAGAAATTGTGTGGTTCATCATGAAATGTAAGCTTGAAGGAAAGCACACTGCGGTGTGATATATATAGGGTAGACTGAGTACGATTGTGACAATTTTGGTTTGATCGCCAATAATTTTGTTAATGTATTAGTTAGCTGGGAGAAGAGTAACTTGAATCGTAATTTGTACATTTGTCTACGTAAAAATACTAAAATGTTGCCTCTAAATACGCTGTATTAATTATAACATCAAATTAGAAAAAAAAGGAAAGTGTCACAACCGGCCACACCTCAAGGACGGTTGTGACAGTGTCACTGAACATCTAACAGTAATATAACAGCCTTCTTAGAATCACTCAAAGCACTAACTAAACTTAAATTTACTGTAAGTAACTGGAAAAAGTTTAACCAAATTGTAACAAAAACTATTAAAAAAATAAACATACAATAAACAACAATACAATACAATAAACAACAATAACACACAGAGTCCACACGTCCCTTGGCACATGATCCATTTTTCGACAGCCCTACTTTCAGAATATGCGCTTCCACAAACCAGACAGAAATACTCTTCTTCTAGGTTTTTCTTTACCTGCTTAGGCTTCAAACGTTTTTCTTTTCTTCATGTCCTTTCCTAACTGCCTCTTTCTCGAGTGTATCTGTATAAATGGTTATCTTTTTTGTTCTAGTACCTCTTGCTTTTCTTTGTGCAGCTTTCGGAAAAGGTCGAAAAACCGGGCGGCGTGGCTGAGGCTGATGCAGTTGGCTGAATTTGATTTATAATTGGTGTCGAAGATTCCCCCAATAAAGAATCTGAAGGTGGCAGAATTTTATTTTTGAGTCCAGGATTGTTATCTACAGAATCAGGGTTTTGTGCGTTGGTTCCACTAGATGGTGTTGTGGGAATGTTATTCTCAGTGTTGGGGTTTGGTCTATAATATATAAAAGATGGCGAAAAGTCAGTTTCTTGGAATAAATTACGATTAAAGGGATAAATACTAGTTTTGCTGAAACCTGCCTGAATGTTCGCTTGTGTGAAAGCCTGAGGTATAGCAGTTTTGCCAGGATGACTTCGCATCCATCCGCCACAAGTAGTATTTATAGCCTTTTTCAATGATCCAAAGACAGATCGGTCTAATGGCTGCAGTTTGTGCGAGCAGTACGGAGGAAATAAAAGCAGAGTGATGCCATTTTCTTCGCAAAAATATTAATATGGGTATGAGAAGACTGATTGTCCAGCACTAGTAAGACTTTTTTTGTTACAGAAGCATTTGAGAATTTGTTGAAATGTTCGAGAAATACTAAGAATGATGCTTCCTGCATCCAGCCTGAAGAATTTGTAGTTCCAATCGATCCCACTGGGCCGTCCCTAACAAAATGATCATGATAACGAACCCTCGGAAATATAAAAAAAGGAGGAATTGAATTTCCCAAGGCATTTACTGCACAAACAACTGTGACTAATGTGCCACGTTCAGCTGAAGTAACAGCTCCCACTTGTCGTATGCCACGTCTTGCCACTACTTTATCAGGTCTTTGCACGGTAGTGACACCTGTCCCATCAACGTTGTGGCTCATATGCGTGTCTGTCCACAACAGTTTGCATCCACAATATACATTTGTTCTAATCTGCGAAACATTTTCTTCCTAGGTACTGGTGCATAACCTCTTAAAAAAATCACTAACTTTTATTTATAATGCTATAATCAAAAACTTAAAACAAATATTTTAATGGGTCCGAAGTGCAGCGTCAGATTAAACAACATTGTCATGTTTTCGAGCTATGACATCTCGCTTCACTCATTGATAAACTTCTCTTCTATTTGTTTGATTTTTCTTTACCTCGCAAGTATTACATATGACAAAGTGTAATCATCATTTGATGGAATTATCAATTTGAACCCCATCGTCCTTACCAGAATTTTATAGAACTCATGTGGCGTCTCTTTATTAAGGCTTCGAAATGCGTGACAGTGAGATTCTCGAGAAAAAGAAATCTATCCCCAACCAACATCTCTATGGGTGGTGAAAGACTCCCTTGATCAGCGAACGCCAAATAACTATCTCGGTGGTACTCGACATGCGTCTTACCTTTTAGCAGCATTTTTCTGATATTCCTGTCAAGTTCTTACGTGCGAGTTTTGTTGGAAAAGCTTTCTGAGCTTAAAACTGAACCTTAACCTTTTTGTCTAACTTACGTTTCTTAGACTTAGCTCCAAATTTATATCCAACCCACAAATTCAGCGAGATTTAGACATTGCAATCTTGAACACCTACGCGAGGACGCTGACCAGATCTACTCCAGAAAGAACCCATCGCTCTGAGAATCCTTTAACACCATAGGGAATTGGATCCTGAATAAATCATAATAGCTCAAAGTCACGATATAGTCTCCACTTCTGTAAACAAATAAATCCTCTCACACTCCGCCTCAAACAATAGTTTAGAAAGCTGAAGGATGCTCAATCCCACCTTATGCAAAATCGAAGACCTTGATTACCAGAACTCTCATCGGTTAAATTATCACAAGCTATTGTTACTTCATTTGCATTGTCTAATATATCATCAACAGGTTTGTACATGCTTAAAGCTTCTTCCAGAGAAAATCCTCTTAAAAAATAACATGATTTGATATGTTCTTGAGACAAAATTTTTGAAGAACATGCTTCTTTGAAAAGTGTTCTAAACGTTTTTTTTTGTATACCTGCGTTTGATCTCAAAACAATCACAGTTTTGCTCTTAATTCTTGACCTTTTGCCTTTGCTTTTTGTTTCTTCAATTCCAAAAGAAACTATTTATGTTAATAAATAAAAATCTTGCAGGAAAAAATTACTTCATCTCAACCTTATTTAAGTCATTTATAACTTCATACGGCTCATAATAATAAAAATATTGCTTGAAATGTAGAATCCACAGGGGCGGTACCTACACTTGAATTATTTATTACTTAATTACTAATTTAAACGCACCAGAAATGCACCGTGCGAGCATGTAAACAGAAAGTAGCAATTAACTTTTTTTCTAATATTCATCGCATGTACCTACATATATGTGCTTATGTAGACAATTCAAATTACATCGTGTAGATTTCCTATACCCACAGTTGTTCTCATTTACATGGAAGAAATGAAGTTTTTCGATTTAAACGTAAGGATATTAAAACTATCAGGATTATGGGTACCGAATTTTAGTAATAAATGGAAACATAGAAGGACGATTGCATACAATTCAATCTGCATTTTATACTCGATGATTTATTTTACCATAGCTGAGTTGATATCGCTCAAAGAATCTGCTGCGAATCTCAACGATTTAGTAAAGAATTTAAACATGTTAATGTCATTCTTATTAACTCTAATCAAAGTTATCGTATGGTTCCGTTACCGCAAAGATATTCTTAAAATTATAAGATTCCTAGAGACACCAAGGAATGTATTTAAAGATTATAATCTCAATAATGAAGAAATTATTTTGAAAGAGTTAGAATTCAAGGATACCTGGACGAAATCTTTCTTTATTATGTCGACTTTGGTACCATTATCTGCTGGGATTTTAAGTATAACGGAGACTTTAACAACGGGAGAAAAATACGTTGTGTTTCGAAATGATAGCTCGCTTATTTATATTCAAAAATTGCCCTACTATAGTTGGATACCGTTCGATCACACATCTTCGAAATGTGCTTTTAGAATTGCTGTAGTTAGCCAATGTATAGCTTTGTTAAATTGTGGTTATATTACAGTAGGTAAGATTTATGACGTAAATTTTATTCATTTATTAAATTTTTCAATATTTTCAAGGTTTAGATATGCTGTTTGTAGCGTTAGCGTCTTCAATTACCGCTCATTTTATGCTGACAAAGGAAGCTTTTAGGAGCATAGGAAATTTTGGGTCTAACGAATTTGATAACGCACAAAATGATAACTATATTAAGTTTAAAAATTGCATGATGCATCTACAAACTCTAATTAAGTAATACACTTTAACTAAATCCAAATTACATTCTCAATATTTTTAGGATATGCCAAAGATTGGAGGTTATTTATTCGTTTTTAATATTGATGCAGGTTTTGGTATCTTTAGTGGTCTTGTGTACATGTCTTTATTTAGTATCCTCGGTATGTTTCTTTTTATAATAATTACACCATATACAATAATCACCTTTTTGTTTTAGATACCAGTAGGTGTTAGACTTTTAGGCAATGAATTAGCTTACTTATTAGCAATTGAAATTCAAGTGGCTGTATATTGTTTTGTCGGAAATAAATTGACTGACGCTGTAAGTTAATGAATTCAAAATATAAATATCAAATTACCTCATCATGTAACACATCTTGAAGGCGTTGCAGATACCATTAGCAATATACGAATGTAATTGGTTGAATACAACTTCCAATTTTAAGAAGGCTGTGATAATAACCACAATAAGAATGCAGAAGCCTATATATATCACTATCGGAAAGTTTTCTCCGTTAAGTCTAAACACTTTTGTAATGGTTAGAGACTTTTTTTTAATATGTTTATGTCAGTATGTCCACGGATCGAGGTCCAAAGAGGAAAAACTTTTTTATTTTGCATTTTACAAGAAAAATGTATTCTTGATAAAAGTTTTTGCATGTCTCGAAAAAGCCAAGTCAGTAGATTTTAATTTCATAAACTCAAAAAGAAAAATTATATAACTAATAACTATTTTACTCAATCCATTCACCGTCCTTTTCAACGTACAATTCTAGCCGTCAGCGCAATTCTCTATAACTTCTTCGAATTTCTTCGAGAGTTAAACACGTCACAGCGTCTCTAATCCTCTCCTTTAAATCTTCTACGTTCGGAGGAAGATTATTTGCGTAAACTATTTGCTTCAAATCACCTTAAAGATAAAAATCAGCCATTGTTAAATCAGGGCTCCTTGGTGGTCATATCACGGGACCATTTCGACCTATCCAATTCTGTCCAAATTTCTGATTTAACCATCCAACAACAATCCTAGCATAATGAGCCGGACAGCCATCTTGTTGGAAATAACACCTTTGGAAGTAATTAATCGGTAGATCGTCCAAACGTTCATCAACAAAATTTTGAAAAAGTCAAGTAACTCTTTGTCAAAAAATCGTTTTATGGTTTAAAAGCATTCTTTATCTTCGGGATGTTGTTATAAATTCTGAGAGTTTGAGTTACATTTTTATAAATTTGGGTGTATGTTGTTTGCAGCGTAATGAAGCTTTACTACAGTCAGGTATTCGTGATTTATTTCGTGTTGTGCAATTTTCACTATAGTGGCGCAAAACATGCACATTCATATATATACATTGCAGGTAGCATATCCAAGTACGTATGCTGATTGACAGTATTATCAAAAAAATATGGTCCAATGATACCATGGTAAGAAATTGCACACCACACATTAACTTTTGCCGAATGTTGTCGATTGTGAGGGATGCGAAAATTTGGATTGTAATCGCTCCAATATCTCACATGTTGAGATGCAACCATTAGTAGAAAACGTGGCCTTATCAGAAAAAATAATATTTCGGTAAAAGTATTGAATATCCATGATTTGAGCGCCCATCCACAGACAAAAATACAAACGTTTCGCAGGTTCTCCGGGTTCTAATGTATGATTAAAAATGGGCTTGTAGGGATGGAACTTCCTTTGTTTCCAAATCTTTTGAATGAGCGATTTACTCATTCGAAAATGGACTGATCTGCGCCGCAAACAAAGTTTGGGATAGTTCCGTACTGAATCCATTACAAGAAGAGTGGCGGCGCACAGTGGTCAATAGATCCATTTTATCGTACCATAAATCGTTTTAAAATAGTTAATGCCTTAGTCGTAATATTTATGATGCAAAAGTTTTTTATTCCTACTTGACAAGTATTCTAACAATTCCCATATATAAAATATTGATAATCAGTGGCGTACATCGAATTTTTTCAGAAGTAAAGTGTGAAAAATATGAGTCCTGAATAGTTAATGTTACTTATGATATTCATTAAAAGTGTATTTCATAAAAATGGTGCTATTTATATTTACTTAAACAACATGTAAATGGAAACCTGTTCTTATTATAAAAAATAAAAAAAATTAAATTAAAAATTCAAAAATTTTCTAATACTATAATATTATGCAGAACAGAAAAAATGCACTTAATTAGAATTATGATTTCCTATTTTTTTAATAAAGACAAAATATTTTGAGATAATGTTGACAATTTCCTCTTTGGAAAACATCTTAATGTACTAACAATGGGGTCCGATGAAATCAATAGAGCATGAATTAAATCTTCGTTTGTGGTCAATCTGGATATTTTTCGTGTATTATGTTTACGAAACGTTCTGTATTCTTTGTGCCTTGCCTCGAGCGCCTCTTCACTTAATTGGCCGATTGGACATAAAATTGATTCCATAACGTCTGCACTATGAATCAAAATTTTATGAACCGAAGCGGGCATAGGATACCAAGGATATAAAGATACATACATTTTAGCAGTTTCTAATGCATAGTTTTTGAATGCCTCAATATTTATTTCATAACCACAACATATTGTATCTAATATTACCGAAAAACGACGGATAAGTGTTTCATCGACCCCAGTTATTTCTGCAGCTTTAGTAGGATTGGCAAAAAAGCGTCTTGATGTATTTCCATTATTTGTTGTGCCTTTGCCTTGCTTCACAATATCTACCAATAGACCCATTTCCGACTTAAATCTCTTAATTATATTCTTTTTGCGTTCATCAATAGATGCCTTTGCTACCCTCCATTGTTTGTTTATTAATCTATAGGAGATATGAAGTATACACTCTAGAAAACGTATTCTAGCATGTAAGGGAGAAAGGCCAAAAGCAAAGTATTCTGTTTTACATTGAAGTGCCAGAACTTGTTCCAAATTATTCATCATTTTTGGAGAAGCGTCACAAATGTAGCAAACTTGTGAACATCGATTGTTTGCTAAAACATTACACACTTTACCATCCACCATGGTTTTATGTAGAATGTGTTTTACTTTAATAATAACTTCACTGTTAATTACTGCAGTAGTTGGCTGTAGTCTGTTAATTTGACTTTCAATCATGTCCATTTCTTCGACCAGTTTTTCCGCACTTTCTTTGCAAAATGTGAATTGTATAGGTCTACAAAAACGAGTTGAACTAGGTCTGGGATTTTTCCATACTATTTGTCTGCCAATGGATGTATTATATTGTAGCTCAAGTGGTACTACAGAGGACTGAAGTATGTCTGAGTCTGTATTCAATGGATTGACAAATTTTTGGTTGTAGAGAGAATGGCCGGAACTTCCATCAGTTCCCCATTTATATATCATATTGAACGTACCATTATTTTCTGACTTTTTTAACACATGTGATATTACATTGCTTTGTACTTCTGCTAATCGACTTGTTGTAAGATCTAATAGGCTTTGTAAATTAATATTGATTGTAGTTTCGGCAACATAAATTTTCTCCTTTGGCGGGTAACATTTTTCTTTGGCTTCTATAATGCGAAAATATGGAGGATATAGCTTCATTCCTTTTTGTAGTGCACTTCGTCGAAGTGTTATATACTGCGCTTTAGTTAATTTACAGTCAGTTATAAGTGCTAGAGCTTCAGTAGGTGTATATTTTTCGCATGCCGATTGTTCACGCGTACCATTAGATATAAAAGTATTTTTGATTGCTTTTAAAGATCTTGGTGATTTTGTTATCACATTTTTTATAACAGCAGCAATATTACGTTTTCCTGTAGATATATATGCTGCTTGCGTTGCACAGGCAAGCTCCTCCGGTGAGTGTTTTTCTAATATCGACTGAACTCGTCGACGTTTAGCTCTCGATGTGGACTCTAAAAATGATTTAAGCGGGCGACCAGTCTTCAGCTTGTGGGATGAAATGTACTGCGAGCATTCTATATATTTGGACATGTCAAACTGTTGTTCTAACCATTTATGTTGTTTTGCTATAAAGTATTCTTCCTTGCTTTTGCAGTTTCTCCAGCGTTTTAACAAATTAGACAAATATATCTTGAGGTCCACAATAAGCACATTATCGTCTTTAAATACTATTTTAGATTTCTTCATTTGAGCAGTTAAGTAGTCTTCTAATCGATTTATAACCTTCTTTGACGCACCGTGCTTCAATAAATTTTCTGAACGCAATAGTTTGAACAAATCCATACGCGTTGGAGATGGTGGCAAATCTGTCAAGAACAAGTATTTTAGGTAGGAGACGTAGGGAGACAATAGAACGTATGTAATATGTTAAAAAATATATTAGTCATAAATCCTAAATACATACTTCTGTGATACATCGTAAAACATTTTTTATTTTCACCTATTTTTGATATAATTGTGACATAAGTATATAGATAATATTTTAAGAGTACATCTAGTCTATTTACTTACTTTTGTTAACGTATTCCATTGCAAAAATATTCTACTTTTCGTAGTACAATAGCTTTTGCATAAAATAAGACTATATACGTCAAGCGTTGACAATTTTTGACATTCAATTCAACAGTCTCCTTATGCAAGACTTACTTTGATGCTTGAAAGCGCTGTTATCGCCTAGGTAACAGGTATCAATTTGAGTAATTTGGAACCACTAGAGTATTGTTGTTTTAAAATTGCACGTCATAAGTTACCATGTTAAAGTTCACTTTTAAACATTTTGGTTAGCTATAAATGAATTATTAACCACTGTGCGGCGTCGTCTTCATCGCGTGCTATATTGTTTTTCTTTACATCCAGTATGGAACCAGTGGATAGGAATTTTTTTACCAATGCTCGTGCACCTCTATTTGAGATGTAAATATCCGGAAACTTTTGATTAAATTCTTCTACAACTCGACGGATCGCTTTATTACCTTTGCCATAGCATTGAATTAGGTAAATTCGTTGGTCTGTTGACAACATTTTCAACTATTGTAGTTGATTTTTCTATCTGACAGTTAATTAGATAGATAAATATCGAAAATTACCATGACAACGCAACTTAATTTCTGGGACTAAATTTTGAAATAAAACGACCAATTTTTCTTCAATTTTTATCTTAAACTAAAAGAAATTCTGAAAAGGTTAAAACTGACTTGGCTGTTTCGAGACATGCGAAAACTTTTATCAAGAATACATTTTTCGTGTAAAATGCAAAATAAAAAAGTTTTTCCTCTTTGGAACTCGATCCGTGGACATACTGTATATAATTTTTATATTTTAGATAGGAAAAACGTCATATTCAATATTTACGGTACTTAAAAGTAGAAATTAAAATTTCAAACAAATACTTCTGAGATTCAGTGTAGATACACACCTTTACGACTTTAATTAGAAACGAAATTAATTCATTGTAACCTTTAAGAAGTTAGAGCTTATTTCACAATTAAAGTTTTAAATAAAGATCACACACCTAAAGGCGTAGTTTTATTCTAATTTCGATAATTAATTTTGTGTTTTTTTTTTCAACTTAATATAGGTACATGCATACCTAGATATGTAGATATATATAATTACAAGTTACGGATATAGTCGATGAATAATAGTTAAGAAATTTTTATCGCTTGCAGTAAATAAAGTTTAACGTAATAAAATTATCATTATCAAACATACGAGAAGTATAAAATTATCATTAGAAGCACATCTTTAGGGTATAATTGCCCGTATACTATACAAGTGTATTTTCACTTCGGTATTCTCTTTAAATAAGGAAATGAAAGCTGTTTCTATACTTGAATATTGTCGGTAATAGTTTGCAAAAAAAAACATTTCACTACTCATTAATCAGCTTTGTTTCCCAGGACACAAAAAAGTACGATTATTGCTGATCACGAGGATGGCCTGATAAGTTTCCGACCTAACAAACGATACAAGACATATATTTCCTACAATTTATTTTTATTTTTCTACATAGTCTCCTTATAAATGTGCAGACTTCTCCCAGCGATACTCCCATCTCTTCAACCCATTCGAATAGTCGTCCAATCGAAGTCGGTTGAGGCTACATCTGCTGAGCCTCCTCTGAGGTGTGAGAGTTTTTCAGCAATTTCTGCCGTTAGCTTGTCAAATATTGATGCATAGTATGCTTCTGTAATGGTTTTTCCTGTTTGAAGATAATCGATTAAGCTAACTCTATGACTATCGCAAAAAACAATCGCTAACACTTTCCCAGCCGAAAAAGAAACAGTTTTTGCTATTTTTGGAGCACATTCTTCATTCGCGGTCCACTGTATTGACAGCATTTTTGTTTCGGGCATATAATGGTGTATACAAGTTTCATCTACAGCAATTCATTTCCTCCAAAACTCTGATTTATTTCACCCTTTTAATTTAACCTGAGCAAGGACGACACCCAACACGGGGACAGTTTTTTCATGCATGCCTAAATCTTGATTCAATATGCGACAAACACGTTCTTTGGACATGTTCATAACCTCTGCTATCTCTCTCACTTTAATTCGCTAAACGTTTAGCACCATTTGGTGAAGTTTAACGCTGTCATCGCCATTCAATTCGCAATGCAATAATTTTTTTGAACCAATAAGTTTGAGATGAGTCCTAAAGAATTTTTGGTCTAAATTATTAAATGGGGATTCTGATCAATTCGATAGCTACGATGATTTGCAATTAGCATAATTACTTTAAAAAAAGGTATAAGATGACGTTCTCGAAAAAAAAGTCTTTTAAAAGAAATTCAACCAAGGAATTTCAGATTAATTTGCATATTCGAGATGACTCCTGTCATCTTAAGACGTTGTTGTAGAATCTTAAGATGCTGTCGCCAAGACGTTGGGTGGTGGGACGTCGTTGCAGGGTGGTGATACCAAGACGTTGGGGGGTGGTG
Organism: Holotrichia oblita; assembly: GCA_023690525.1. NCBI lineage: Eukaryota > Metazoa > Arthropoda > Insecta > Coleoptera > Scarabaeidae > Holotrichia > Holotrichia oblita. The sequence continues at coordinate 84,168,724 of CM043021.1, read as the reverse complement.
CCGAGGTTTCTTCAAGACACCTGTGGTGCATATTAATGAGTTCGTGAAGGGTGCACAGCTTTCCAACGACTATATCTGTGATGCTTGAACGGCTCTGCAACAGCTATATCTGTTCACTTGGTAGTTGGAGAAAGTGCTACAGATATAGCCGTTGGAAAGCTGTTCAATCGTAACAGGTTCATAGAAATTCAATAATCTGATACAAATAAGTAACCGGGGCTGATCAAATAAACACGTCAATTATCTAATACGCACCCTCAAGGAATATAGTTGATGCAACCAATTTGCATACGCGAGCAATATCACTGGGGAACAATTTGTAACATAATTTCTGTTGAGTTCGATTTTTCAGATGTTTTAGGGTTAAATAGGCATGCTGATTTGCAAATCTGTATTTAGTTTTCTTCTATCACTTGCTTGAAGTGTGTCCTCCTCCACAATGGAAATTTATTTGGTTCAGTCCCAATAGGCCATTCAGTTTGTTTACGTGAAGAATACGAAGACATAAAGATAGTCATTGATGTGTTGCAAGATCACACGCACAAGTGGATCATCTGTGTTGACCTTAAAATGGTCTGCCTCCTCCTTTGCCAGCAGCGTGGATACACCAAGTATTCCTGTTTTTTTTTGTGTAGGTGGGACAGCAGAGCTTGTGAGAGGCATTGGGTGCAAACGAATTAGCTGCCAAAATCTGACCTGAAACCTGGTGATCCAAACATTCTGCATCAGCCCCTTGTCAATAAATAAAACATATTTCCACCTGTGCATATAAAACTGGGTCTCATGAAACATTTTGTTAAAGCTTTGTCAACTGAAGAAGACTGTTTCAAGTATCTCATTTCGAAATTTCCTAGCCCGTCATTTGAAAAGATAAAGGCCGGTGTATTTGATGGTCCACAGATTCGGCATCTTGTAAAAGATGGTTAGCAGTCAAAAACATTGTCAAAGACTTTCTTGGAAATACACGAGCACAGAATTACATCGAAATTGTTCAGCAACTCTTGGAGAGCTTCAAAATGCTTGGTTGCAACATGAGTATCAAATTGCATTTCTTAAACAGCCATCTTGCTAACTTCTCTAAAAATCTTGGTGCAGTCAGCGATGAGCAGGATGAGCGATTCCACCAAGATTTGAAGGTGATGCACGATATCAAGGTAAATGGGATGTACATGTGTATGATGGCTGACTATTGTTGGAGCATCAAGCGAGAATGTCCACAGATTAAACACTCGAGAAAAAGCTATAACTTCAATAGGTAGGTACACATTTTTGCGCTTTACCAATTATTGTTGATAGTTCTAGTGAGAACGCCTGGCTCTCCAGTGTACCGTTTCATAATGGAACCGTTTTTCTGTCACCAGTCACAGAGGAAGATATTTTGTCTTGTATTTCTGAATTAAGAGCTTCAACTGCATGCAGTTTCGACGGCATATTTAATGATCTGATTAAAAAATGTAGCAAATCATTAAGGCGACCTTTAATGATCATTATGAATCAAATTATACAAAGCGGGACATTTCCAGATGGATGTAAATTAGACCTTGTTCAACCTGTACATAAAGGAGGTAAAACAAATGAATATAAAAATTATAGAGCTATTATATTATATTACCTAGCGTGTCTAAAATATTTGAAAAATGTATAGGGAAGCAACTGTTGTGTTTCTTTGACAAGAATAATCTTTTAACGATATCACAACATGGTTTTACCAAGCGTAAGCGTACACAAACTGCACTCTGTGAATACAATGAAAAAATTGTCAATGCGATAGATTCTAAGAAGCTTGTTTTGGAACTGGGCGTAGATTTAAGTCGTGCTTTTGACCTAGTTAATCATCGTCCAGCAAAGAGTTCCCCAGGGTTCAATTTTGGGACCTTTACTTTATATAATATTTTCTAATGATTTAGTTGCATACTTGAAAGATAGGGTACAAAATATTGATATTATCTGTTATGCAGACGATACAAATATTCTAATTTATGCTGATAATATAGAGTCATTTTTTTCTAGGGCGGTTCATACCTTCAAACTACTACTATATTGGGTAGAAAATAATCGTTTAATGCTAAATAGAGACAAAACTGTGGCTACTTTTTTTTACTGTAAAGATCACTAGATGTTACATGTGATCTTTTGCACAAGGCCACCTTTGAACCTTCTAGCACATACAAGATCCTGGGACTTACTTTTGATGAAAAGCTTCTTCTTGAAGAAACCTTGGCACCACCCCACCCAACGTCTTCGCACCCCAATCCTGCAAGGACTTCCCACCACCCAACGTCTTGGCGAGAGCGTCTTAAGATTTTACAACAACGTTTTAAGATGACAGGCAACTACTTTATTATAATTTTTGCAGAGTGACTATTTAACAGTTTATTCCATTTTTCTGGTCTATCGTTTTGTCGTTGTTTTGTGTTTTATCTTCAAAGAAGATTGTTTTGATAATCATTAAAGCTTAGAAGTCATACTTGTTATCGAAAACTACTACTTCATTGAATACGTAGGTACCAGATTGTCGAAACCTACTGGCAATTAGTTCACGAGAGGTTTGGTTATATAATATTGTGGATCCAAAGTCGGTGCCAATGTATTTTAAGTAAAATTGAAGAACGTTTCGTTCACCGCCCATTCTTTTTAGGCTTGCATGATAAGATATAGTTGGAAAGTTTTCTTCTGGTTCTGCTATTTACCTCGTTTAAAGACAAGATCAAATACAAATAAATTGCTGACATAAGAAGTGAAATAGATATCTTGGAAAAAAAAACATCATACAAAACCTTCTACCTATGTATACATAGTTTATAGATAATATCATTATGGTTGCATACCTGCTATTTACTTTACTTACAATCAAAATAATGAAAATACAATTTAATGAATATAATTTCTGAATATCCTCCAGTTGTATACATAAAAATGACAACGTAAAATATGATTACCTTCGAAGAAGGAAATAGGTTGTTAGTGCCGGTGATATTTCTTTGTCATTTTTTTCTTAACGCCTCTGGTGTCGAAAGTCAACGTTCTCATCTATGCTGGCTGACACAGACAAATAATACAACCCGGATTATGCTATACATCACGTGTATGCATAATTAGTAAAGTCATAAAATTTCCGGTTGTATACCATAACGCGTAATAATAATAATAAAAAAAAACGAACATCCAACTTGACGGCCGTACACATTTTTATTGCCTTAATATCCTACGTTGCATTGCAACACCTTCTTCGCTGAAGAGGAACATCTCGACTCCATTAGAGCGCTAATATTTTAACGGGCGTCCGACTAAATAACTGTGGCGCCCGGTTAAATTGGATTTTTTCCCGGATTTCTGAACTGTAAAAAATTATTGATGCGTGGTGTTTGGAAACAAGGTTGACGACCTAGAATTTTAAATCTATAAGTTCATTACCACTATATGTATAGTATGTGTGTGTGTGCACACGAATGTTTCGTAAAAGAATGTTTGCTCACTATAATCGAATGAATTTTAATTCTCTTACGAAAGCAGATATTTGATAAAGTTGTATAAAAGAAGAGGCCAAGAAAGAAATATAGTCGTAAATAAATGGTGTCGTCCAATGTGAATATTGTGAAAAGTTAATTAATTGATTTTCTGAATTCTTTTCTTGGAAAATATAAAACTATCCTGGTGTCCAAAAAGAACCCTCGCTTCGAAGTATCTAATTTTAGCAGCATCAAGTATAGAGAGCAATAATTTTAAAAGGAGCCTCCTTTAGCCGAGGGTCGCCAAGGAACCCGGTGTTTTTATCTGGTTTATCTGATGTGTACTTAAATTTATTTGAATTAAACGTTAATTTTGGATGGCTCTGTATGTGCAAATACAATTTTGATGCTTCATATTTTATTTAACAACAATTAATGAATATTTTTTTATTAACATCTAGAATTCAGTGCGATGAAGATATATCTTAATTCAAATCATCTTTTTCGGCATTTTACGACCTACTTTTTCAACCTCTTTATTTCGCCGTCGTACAAACGAAACTAATAAGAATATTGCAGAGGTCGACGCTTGACCAATCACTTCGCGTAGGTTAAAAGTACGTAGTACCATTTATTGTAAGCTTACCACTTGATGTATATACGCAGATTAAGCGTGCTTTTACTTTTCGATTCTCGCAAGAGATTCTCGTTTACGAAACGTATGTAGCTCGCAGCGTTATTTTTTTTGCCTTCATAAAGTTTTCAAATCAAAATGAGAGTAATTAGTGATGACTGTTACTTTAAATGTTAAGCTTGCGAAAGAGTTGATGTGTTTTGTAATGAATATAATGAATGTTATACGAAATTGTCATAATTTGAAAACGCAATATATTAAATACAATTAATAGACGTATGTAGGTAGTAGATTACGATTGGTGTGACTTATTACGGTAAATAACTATTACTATCATGTCCTATTCACTTTCTACGCATCCCGTTAGGAGTTAGTAATGCACTTGAAGAAGAAACTCACGTTTTCCTTCTTTTGATGTTTAGGCGAATCATAAAAATGTATAATGCATTTTCCTTCTTTGATTAGCACAATTGATTGCTGTGTTTACGTGCTTTCTATACAAGCCGATGCACGATGTCTTGTATATTATACATCTATATGTACCTATGTATGCGATTCGTTTATAATTTGCATTACATTGATTCAAGGAAAAGATAAGAAAAATGAAGGTGAGTAAAGAAAGTACTTTCATATGGTAAGTGATGTGAGGGAATATAATATTGCTGCATCAAAATATATTTTAAAAAAATAAAAAATGTGCTCAATTTGCACATATTCACATACCTCCAATTTGGTCCTAATTAAATTCATAATAATCTATCTTCCTACATACATAGATTAAGTTTAAAAAATGTTGAATTCAAAAGACATTTCAAAGCAGTTGCAACACAATTAAGCAAAGATAATAAATAAGAAGAAGAGGACGAAAGCCTAAATTTTATACGAAGAAATAAAAACAAGAAAACTATGAACGATGCAAGTGAATATATGATTAGGAATAGTAGATAAGATAAAAAGGTAATCAACATAACACGATGTAAGTCAAAGGCAGTAGTAATTATACAAGAAGGACCAACAAACTCAGTACCACAATCAAATAGTAAGGAGTAAGACAAGAAAATGGTCTTATTGAACATAGCTTTGGAATGAGTCATAAGAAACAGTTAAATAACCGGATCCCAAAAGTATGAATGAAAGAAAGAATAAACTAGAGACAGCGGTGTTAAGTTAGAAATTTATACTTAGACTTAATACAAATTTAACCTACAGATGGTTAAAACACAATATTTTAAATCGCAGCAAGTTTTCTTAGTTTTAACTAAATTCTGTTAAAAAAGGATTTATTCGAAATTAGTAAAAATGCGCTTAATTTGCACACATTAACGTACTAGCAATTAATAAAAATATATACGTTACGCACATTAGGATTGGTAAACACAGGCTATTCTTCATACAACTTGGGTGAAAAAAGTAGGTATCCTACCACCTTGCGGTAGTTTGATTATCTACGAATAGATGACGTTGTAATATGTTATCGGCGATATCTAGTATAACATGTGATCAGAACACGAATTTTTAACATCGAAATTCAAATAAAATTAAACTCGTTAGCCTCTTCAACAAGATCGAAAGGATACGAAAGATGTCTATAATTTTGTCTCTGTGTAGTGAAGAAGTTTCATATTAAAAAGAAATCTCTGTTTTAGCTGAAAAAATAGTATAGTAGATAGGAAAGTTCAAGGAAATTTATTGAAATATTAGATTTGAAACTGGATAAAGCTACAAAACTTTCTAGAAATGCCGAGGTAACAAGAATACAAGTGCAGATAGTTAGAAAAGAAATAAGTATTAGATAGCGTAAAGAAAACAAGTTATCATAAATAAAGTACTGAAATAAATATAGGAAATGTAGTTGAAAGTACCTGCTTACTATGCTGTTCAAGTAAGACACTGAGTCACTGGTTAAACCATCATTTTCCTAATAGAGGGATTAGAAGAAGAAGTCCTATATAGTGGCCACATAGACTGGTTGACTTAACATTGTCCGATTTTTTTTCAAGTCAATATCGAATCCAACCCGCATTTTGTATAATGTAAAACCTAATGGTTGAAAAACATTTTTGACTAGGTTTCCAATGATATATCGCAAGTAGGAGATTGCGACTTAATATTTTATGATAGAATAGGTGGAGAGCAGGCGGTTTACTGTATTGGATCTTCTTCCTTTTCATTTCAGTTCCCCTTTCGCCTCCCAGAAATGGTTTAAGCTTTGTTTGATAGCATAAACGACGTCAACTTACTAGATCAAATGATAAACCATTCGGCAGTTAGTTAATAGTGATTGAATTGCAAACAAATTGATTTTCCTAAGAAAGTCCTTCGGAATTTAGAATAACTAACACACACTAGAATCGTTATTTGTTTCTAAATATGAAATTATAAAAGAATTGTTCCCTGAAAAAAAACAATAACTTCAATTTCATACTCATGTTTATCTATTCACATTTGACAACAGAAACGATCCTCTGAAGTGTCTTGAATGTCATCATCAACTAATTTATTCATTCACTGATATTGACGTTTATCTTTAACACGCCATCTATTTCCAAACAGTCAAACTACAGGAATTGCATCATCTTACATCTGAACTTTATCAAATATTTATTGGAAAATGACACATTTTTGAAATGAGAGTACTATCCATATTGTCTCTTCTTTTGTTTACTTCTTTAATAAACAGGAAGATCTAGCAAAGAACACAGTCTAACGAAACATTTCACTTCTACTACCACTTGGACTTCACAAATACTTAACGTAGTCCAAAAAAAGCTTTGATCTCGTCTTTGAAATTGAATGACTAGAATTTGACGTTTTTTCAATTTTTTGATTAGGGCCACCTTTTTATTGCGGGGATGACACACCGTATTGTAGGAATGGAGCTCCGTACGAACTACTGATACCGCCTTCTGCACCACCACCACCAGATACTCCGATCTTCTTCTTCATAAAAGGTAAACTTGGTTCTTATTCCTTAATTGGAGTGGGAACTTATCTAAAACCAGATACAGCATGTAAATAATTTCTATAAGCCAGTTAACTGCGTTCTAAGGAAATCAGCCCAATTTCATGAAGCATGATCAAAGCTTTTCTTCAGCATTTACTACCAACTTACAATAAAAGTGCAGACAAAAAGTTACTAATTACCAAAAAATCCAAAGTGAAAAATTTGCAATACTACGTGAAAATGACGATGAAACAGCAAATCAGTAAAGCATGCATGAAAGTTTAATATATTAATAATCTTGCAACACTATGAATGATTGAAATTAAGCAAAAGAATATAGCATGCATGAATAGTAGAGTAAGTGTTATTTAGATATATAAACAACATCCTTAAAGCTTGATATTATTCTTCTTTATAAAGTTGAAAATAATAACATAAACTTCAGGAAATTCGTTGACCTAAAGTATGGAATCATAAATCTAATTTAATGTATTGTTGAGTAAACTGTGTGTGTTCTAACCATGAAAAATTTTTATAACGGTCTTTTGGGAAGATCGCTTTAAGAATATTAAAAATTGAAACTGGATCCTTCATAAGCATCGACTTCAAAATTGAAATTAAAGGTTCAGGTTCCTTAGATTTAGCCAAGAATCCGATTGACTTGATTTGCCTGCAAAATCGAAGCAGGTTCTTTTTCCAGGTTCTGGATCTCCTACCATTTGGGAAGAGAAGTAAGTGAAATTAATGAAAGTTAGAAGAATTCGGTAAAGGTCTCTTGTTGCTTTGTTTCCTTTATTTTCTTCTGCCTAATAAACTCCTTACATGACCTTTCTGATAATTTAACACCTTCTTCGATACTCAAGTGATTACCATCACAGTAACAGCACTCGGAGGAGTCAGTCTTATTACAATCTTTCAAAGCATAGGGTTCTGAGCATGCAAGACAGCGTATGTTAGATTTACATTGAGTTTTAGTATGTCCATATTTATTGCAATTGAAGCATTCGATCACAGGAGCAATGTAAGGTACAGGTACGCAAATATTACAAATTTGGGCAAAGACTTGCCTCTGAAGGTCACAATGATAGAAGCTGTGTTACTGTAATTCTCTTTACCTCAATTACTTTCCTACCGTTCTCTACTTCGATGTCCTCTAAGATTGTTGCTATAAAGAAGATGACAGAAAAGAATTAACTTCCTCAATATTATGAAATTCAATAGCAACTACTACTACTTTTTCCTCTTTTTTCAACCTTTTTTACTAGAACACTAAACACTCCAATCCACTAAACACCAAACACCAAAACACATAAGTTTTAGTTAAAACTTGTTTGGCGTTTAGTGGATTGGAGTGTTTAGTGTTCTACTTCTGCACCAAGAGATCCAGTGAAGAACTTTTTTATTACTCCAACCTTATTTTGTAACAACAACTTTCCGAATGCCATATCTCTCATTTGACCTACATTTCTATCATCAGTTGATTCCAAATAAATTTGATAAGGAGGTTGATCATAAATCTCAAAAATTGTCTTTTCTTTATCTACATTTTTCCTTAATTCCGATGTAATTATGTCAACATTACTAAGGTAAGTGTACATAATTCAGACACTGACCATAAATTCGACACTTTTGCAAACTTTTGATAAAAATAAACCTCTTATATTTCAAATTCTTAAATGGTGGTGACATCTTTGATATTCCTTGAAATTAAGCAGTTGGTACCACTGCCACTAATTCCAGATGTGCGCATGCATCAAATATCGCGGGTTGCTTGGATGTGTAAAATTTCCGTTCAGAGCACCAACTTCTTATAAGGCAATTAGAGCTAAGGTCTACAGTGTACTGTAAGCGCCCAATGCAATTCTTAGTCCAATTGTCTATTTTAGATAGTTCTTAACAAACGTTTCTAACGTATTCTTATTGAATTTTGGTCAAAAATGATTGAGGTTATTAAACAATGGCGCTGTCGGAATAATGTTCGCCACCGCCTGTCGATTTTATGGACAAGATTATTTTCAGTTCTTTTTTTCAATCATTTCATTAATGGAGCTTTCGAAACACAACTGATACAGCAGACAATCGTTAAAGCCAAAGTAAGGCTCTGAACATAAATCCGTCACTAGTGTCGGGATTATATACCAAAAATGTCGAATTTATATACAGATGATGAGGAGAATTCACAAATGGTGGTGCAAGAGGTAAAAATAGAAATGGTGAAGAAGACAATGGAAATTTGTTTTATGATTAACAAAACGATAACAAGAAAAAGAAAAAGAAGAGAAAGTAGATTTAGATCTAAGATGTTAGATAAGGAAAAGAATAATATAGATGAAAATGTGCTAAACGAAGAGAAATGAGCTGATAGAGAGGACAAAAGTGTAAGACAAATACCAAACGAGGAGAAGAATAATATAAGTGAAGATGCGTTGAGTAGAGTGAAGATAGCTGATAAAGAGGACATGATAAATAATGAAAACCATAAATAATAAATAAAAATAATAAAAATGTTGCAGAAAAAAATTATGAAACCCCAGAGAAACCTGAATTAGTAGAAGAATTAAATATGCCATCACCGTTCAAACGTGTTAGTCTTCAGATTTGAATACCCAAAAATGCTCAAAAAGACAGACAAAAGATAAAGTTCCATCTGTAACCACCTCCCACGCCTGGAAAGAGTATTATAGAAGGAAAGAAGAAGAAATAAGAAAAATTGAAGAAGAAAAACTGGAGAGATAACGTAAGAGAGATTAGAAACGAAAAGAAGAAGCTAAAAAGGAAAGAGACTGCGAAAGCTAAATTAGAGCAGGCCCACACAAATCCAAATAAACGACTAAAATCTAAAAAAGGCGAGAAACAAGCAGAAATTGTCAGGGACGAAAATGATTCTACTGTGCTCAGAGATTGGAAACCCGAAGGTCTTGTTATAGTACTCTATCATGTTAATCATTTTCCAGGAAAAATAACGGGCGTACACAACGGAAGGTTCTCCGTGAGTGCAATGGAAAAGAGCACAGAGAGGAAATGGAAGTGGCCCAGAATGAGATTTTTTATGAAAAAAAAAGATATTGTAAGAAAAATAGAACCTTCAGAAAAAGTAAGCAACAAAGGATTTTTTATTGTTAAGGAGATGGAAGCTTTCCAAAGTTTTATGTATGACTGAACCCTTATATTTAATTTAAGGCAATAAAACGTTATTTTTCTACTTAAAAATCTTTCACTTTTCATTTTATATATCTAAAAGGTCCTAAGTCACTACAAAAATGCTCTTCTTTAAGTGCCGAAATTAGAGACCAAATTTGTTGAAATTATGTTTAAAATTAAATCCCGTGTGTCGAATTTATGTTCAAAAACATGTTTTTCTAAAACTGATGGTGTTTTGATAGGTTCTCTGACTTTTTATCGAAGAATGTATGTTTTACTGAACAGGAAAAACTTCTAAGTTAATAGGAAATAAAACTTCAATGTACCCATATGATTATATACAATTTTATGCCTATAAGTTGTCAGCTACTCCCCTTATATTGTGTGAAATATGTACATTTACCTTACCTACATACTGATCATCATGCGACTCCCTGTTATATTCTTCTGGTAATCCGGAATCAAGATTTAAATTAAGCAGCTTTCCCACTCATATATACTGGGACCCAACTAATTACTTTTTGTATCAAAATTACTAAATTAAAGAATTACCTTAAAAATTAAAACTCAATATACGACAATTTAGTACCTCGAAAAAACACGACAATACGCTTTCGAGGATGGGCACCGAATCCAGATACTCCGATCGATTGCAAATTGATCTCTTTGGTTTGATAGCCGTGCTGCTTGATATCCGCCACCATCGGCGGATAAAATAAAAAAAAATGTTAGATGGCACTAATCAAAGAATTGAAAATTTTAAAAATGTTTTTTTATCTCATTCAAAGCACCAATTTCAGAATCGTAATGTTTAAACACTCACTTGCCATTCTACGTCAGTGTCTCTTTCACCGATTTTTTCAACATAACATTATTTCTTTGACTTTATTATTATATCAAATTGTATCAGACAGTATCTGTACACCTTTTACCATGTGAGGCACAGGAGATTCATGGGATTGAGTTCTCTCTCTTGCACGCAGAGAAATATTATCTTGAGTTAAAACAGACTGTTTCAGTTCAAAACAATCCCGTATTTGTATATCCGCAAAACTATATAGTGTTATCACAAGAATATTATTTTCTAAGGAAATTGTTTTGACACAAAACAACATTGTTTTAATGTAAGAATATAATGGATTTAAGACTTCCGTGTGTCGACCACTGAATTGACAATTTATAGGCAATTTAACGGAAAGTACAGGTTTTACTGAGTCCAAAATGGCCCCCCTTTTCTTGCGGAGATTAGTCTAAGATACCTAAAAATCGTTCTAAAAAGTGTTATTTCTAGGTTATGTTTCGCTAATGTGAAAATCCTCGCAGAAATGTCAAAACACTAGCGAAACATAACCTAGAAATAACACTTTTTAGAACGATTTTTAGGTATCTTAGACTGATCTCCGCAAGAAACGGGGCTCCGTTTGGTAAAACCTGTACTTTCCGTTAAATTGCTTATAAATTGCCAATTCAGTGGTCGACATTCGAAAGAGTAGCCAATGGATTTACTTCAAGTACAACGTTTGGTTGAAATTATTCCTCCAATTCCCATGAACCTAAAATACACTTCGCATAATCCATTATTAAATATGTACTTTTATTACTGCAAATTTCCACGCCTTAACTATAGAAAACTTATATGTATCTAATTCTTGCAAAATGGTGCACGCAGATAAAAAGATTGAAGTCGAATTTTTTCTCTGTGTGTGCTATTTCAGTTCCCTCTTCGAATTCTAGCATTCTAGCAATTCAGTATTTTTTTTGATAGACTTTTAAAATGTCATCCTGTGTAGGTCGAATTTCGAGAACAAGAATCTCATAATGAAGATTGAAAATGAATTACACACAGAGAAAAATGTTCTTGAATTAAGAAAATATACTGTTTTACCCAAATATTTTTAATGCTAGAATATTTCTGTTTTGATTCAAACACATTTTCTTGGAATAAGTAAATGCGTTTAATACAATCTAGACTATATTTGTTGTAAAATACGTATTTGATCTGAATAACTTCCCTATTTGTGAAATAGCTGAATTGCAAATTTCGAGCAGCTGCATTCGAGATTATATGTGTATATGAAGCGTTTATATATATGTGCATTTTTATCTGCGTGCACGATTTTGCAAGAATTAGATACGTATAAGTTTTTTTATAGTTAAGGCGTGGACATTTGCAGTAATAAAAGTACATATTTAATAATGCATTATGTGAAGTGTATTTTAGCTTCATGGGAATTGGAGGAATAATTTCGAACAAACGTTGTACTTGAAGTAAATCCATTGGCTAAACTTCCGAATGTCGACCACTGAATGGGCAATTTAACGGAAAGTACAGGTTTTACTGAGTCCAAAACAGACCCCCGTTTCTTGCGGAGATCAGTCTAAGATATCTAAAAATCGTTCTAAAAAGTGTTATTCCTAGGTTATGTTTCGCTAGTGTTTTGACATTTCTGCGAGGATTTTCACATTAGCGAAACATAACCTAGAAATATCACTTTTTAGAACGATTTTTAGGTAGGTATCTTAGACTAATCTCCGCAAGATAACGGGGGCCGTTTTGGACTCAGTAAAACCTGTACTTTCCGTTAAATTGCCTATAAATTGTCAATTCAGTGGTCGACATACGGAAGTCTTACAAATACATATTCTTACATTAAAACAATGTTGTTTTGTGTCAAAACAATTTTCTTAGAAAATAATATTCTTGTGATAACACTATATAGTTTTGCGGATATACAAATACGGGATTGTTTTGAACTGAAACAGTCTGTTTTAACTCAAGATAATATTTCTCTGCGTGTACCCAAGAAAATGTAGAAGTTAAATATAAAACATCCTAAACATTTTTAAGATAAAACCGAAGCATTTCCACAATGAAGCTGTCATTACCAAGACAATATTGCTGTAAAAATAAGTTAGTTTTGGTGTTTTGTGGATGAAGCAATACTTTTTAGTGTTATTATATAAGCGTATTCATCGAAATATGCCGTTTCTTTTATAAACGTTTATAATGATTTCTTATTATATTTCCATATTAATCATATTCTACAACAATTTGTTATATTGGAATGTTTCATACTGCTGTTTTCTTCTCCCACACATAGCTAGAGACCTGCAGTAATTAATTTCCTGTCGACTTTCCGAATCCTCAAGTTCTCAATCAATAAATCATTGTTCTTGTATAGATAGTGGAGAAAATAGGAAGACGAAAAAAAAAAGATTGTAATGATCGGACGCTAAGTGTATTACACTTGAAATGAAATAACACATCAAAGCTGGTACCCGCATAACAACAACTAAACATACTAATAACGCTACCGCGTTGTAAAGCATGTCGTCACCGAGTGTGTGTAAGTGAGATATTGTGGTGACCATTATGTGAAAGTATCTTCCCAAAGTGTCCGCGTATCGTAAACGGAGGACCATCTTCTAACTTCTTGTTCTTCTTCGGTTCACAGCCCCCCTAATGGGCGTACGAGGTGCTATAAAACCGGGACACAAACTACGGAACAGTACAGTCACCACAAGATCGTCAACAGCATTAGCATCATGAATTCATATACCGTGGTAAGAATAAAAGTAATCAGAAGCAATTCAATATCCGAGTTATAATTTAGAATGGTCGAAATCGATCCGAACAGTGTTGGTTTATTTTGGTGTCAAAGAGAAATTGTATTTTAGTGAAAATAGTGCTGCATTTCGTGACTGGAATTAATATTTTTCTGGCGAATATATTTTTGTTTAATTTACCGCGTAAAATTCAAAATTATTTTCTCAAGTGTTTATTCAAATTAATCGGGAATTTTCGACCAAAATTAACACGTTTAAAAATTGGTATTATTTCGATGTTTGCGTTTGTAATTAGCACATTTTAATACATCCGCCTACTGAAATCAAACAAGCTAATATTTGAAGATCGTTAAATATTTTACTGACGCTTTACAGGCTTGAAATATTCGATTTTCTGTTTGCAATTTCAATTTATTAATTTTATTTAATTTTGTTTTTTCATTAATATTCATTTGGGGAATTAAAATTGATTTTCACTTGATGCAAACTTTCTAAAATATTGTTTAATTAAGATATTACATTTTTAAAGATTCGGTTTCAATTTTTGTATTGAGTAGGTCTAATTTGTTTTAAATCTATATTTCTTTTTATGTTACAGTGGGTGGCCATCGCAATGGCCGTCGCAGTAGTAGCCGAACCCCCGTCAGGGTATTCATATTCTAGGCCCTCGGGCGGGGGCGGCGGATATTCTGGTGGACTGTCCGGCGGTGGTGGCGGTTATCAAGCAGTACCATTCGGCTACCAAACTAACGAAGGCGCCTCCGTCGATCCAGCATTATTAGAGCAAGTGCGTCAAATCCTCCTCAAAGAAGAGATCAGTTCGCAATCTATCGGAGTATCTGGTGGTGGCGGTGGAGGCGGTATCAGTAGTTCGTACGGAGCTCCATCCCCGCAATACGGTGTGCCATCCCCACAATACGGTGTACCCGGCTACCACGCTAAAGTAGTCGGCATCGATCTGGAAGGCATCAAACAGGCGATCCAAGTCGCTCAATACAATCAGATCAGTCATCAAAGCTTCGGCGGTTATCCCAGCTCGACGTACGGCGTACCATCGCGTCCATCCAGCACCTACGGTGCTCCGTTCTGAGCGCGTTAGCTCAGATTGAAGAACTGAAGCAACGTTCGGTTGCTAAAAAAAACAACACCACACGGGTCATGATGCAATATTAATAGAAACAATAACATCTTGTAAAATTTTTTACCATCTTATTTAACATCAAGTAACACCAACAACAACAACAAGAACATCGAAAAGAGAACTGTCATCCAACATCAACAAAAAAAAACAACAACATGCGTTAAGTTTATTTTGTATAAAGCTTTTATAGGTTATGTTTTTTATTAAAAAAAAAAGAAAAATACATTTGTCACCGTAAATTTTCTAGTTTTATTTTATAAACCCCTTTGCATTATATTGCAGAAGCTTTTATATCTTTTACTGTGTTCTTTCCTTCTAGCAGTTGTTCTACATCTTGATTTGTTGATCTTTTATATCATTCTTCGTTCCATAAATCCTTCTGATTATCTCGCTTTCAAATATCTACAGACAGAGAAATTTATAACAATAGCTAGCAGTGAAATAAATATTTCTGTTCAATTTGACATATTATGCTTTCTTTGAATTAATTAAGTGGTTTTCTATTGATGATTTGGGCATGTCACTAATTGTCAGCATTTAATATGATAGCAGATGTAAAGTTTTGTCGTTAGATCTTTTAGGATTTCCAGATCTTTGCTCTTTGTTTGACGCTCTACATAATTCCTCTAACAAATCAATAAATTCAATTAGTTGTTATTCATTCAACCAGTAGGATCTGCCCAATATGAACGCCATGTGCAAGTCAAGTTTTGTTTTGATGGAGCAAGATATACTTACCTTAGTGTCTTAATTGTACCTGGAATGCTCTTATGTTCGTTAAATTCCCTCTTTTTGTTTGATACTCAGATTCTGTCAAGTCTATGAACCGATTAGAGTGTTTGGCGGCGATGAGAGTCTCGAAGAGTCAATCTCAATCTGTCTTATATCTTTTTTGGATTAATTGAAGCCAAAAAAGTATTCATATTGTAACCGTCCTTATTTTTGATGGTTTGGCATAGTTCCCCTGACAGCACATACCCTCTTGGGGGTCTATCAAACAATTAGAGAGGTACATCAGAGTCTCAAAGGATCCAGCTGAATCTGCTGTATATCTTCTTTGAATTATCGAATTAATTACCATAGAATGCCAAAAAAAAATCATATTGGAACTGTTCTTGTTGTCGATGCTTTGATAACCAGTTTTCTATCGAAGATTTGGATTTCATTTGTGGGTCATTTGTGCAACGTTTCTCCCCACCAGTTGAAACTGAAACAATTTTTAAGATCTCCCCAGCTGTTCGAGCTTTATGTGGCAATAATCTTTGTTAGCACCTGTATTAGATGAAAGCCCCTGAACGCCTAAAGATATAAAAAAGACATCTTATGGATGTACTTTTAAAGACGTCTCTCGGATGTTCATTTATGACATTCATAAGACGTTTCTCAAGAGTTTAAAAACCACATTTTGGACGTTTTATATAACAAATTCGACAAAATGTGAAACAAGTTGAGCGCTCTAGTGTATTTGAGATTGTGTTCATGTTTCAAAAGAATATGATGCGACTATTTATCATTTTCAATTTATTTTTTTATTAATACAATTTAATAAGTGATTTAATGTTCCCCGTATATTCAACCAATCAGCGTTTACTTTAACCACTTTAACATACCACGTAAATCAGCGCCATCTCACGTCGTCTTCGAAACTATACGATAATTTTAATAGCGATCGACTTGGTTTCATATATGTATGTCTTGGTTTGACTACTTCATTTCACAGCGTAAGTTATCCAATATTTCTCGTCTGTACTATGTATCCCAAGTTTTTTAAATAGATATATTTGGGTGCTGAGATAATTTACAAGGAATTGAAACGCCAGTTAGTCATTCATAAAACCACTGTGGTAGGTACGTGTATCAGTACTGTTGGCTTAAACATGTGCTATCCAGTGCATTATTTTGCATACTAGATAATTATGTCTAACATATGTCCAAAACAGATATCCATAAGACGTTGTAAAACGACGTCTTATAAACGTTGACATTTGTAACATCAGATGTCTATACGACAACTTATGGACGTTCTTCAGGCGAAAACAGACATCCATAAGACGTCCCGAATATCGGACTCAGACATCTTATGGGCATCTATAAAATGTCTTTGTGCTGTCTGGGTGACAAGAAAGAATAAATAGACTGGCGATTGAGAGATGTATGAATAAATAAAACGCAACATGAGTAGCAAGAAGTACTTGTTTATACCCGGTTTTAAGCATTCGTAGAGATAAGAGAGAAAATGCAAAAGCAACAGAGTTCATAACTTTACTAATTTGATAAGAGAAACATCTTCCAAAATGTCTCGATCTGATGTCGTGGCGTTTTAATAGTATGTCTGTGATGAATATTGTTTAATGATAAGTTTATTGACTATACGTACATAATTACAAGAAAAAAAACAACAAACAATCTATATATATACAGTGACCGGCAGAAAGTGCGCAGCATATGGGAAAATAGTTTACCTTTGAATATAGCATAATTATGTTATTGCATCATATCTCGGCATGACTTGAAACCAAAATAGCATTCGCGATTTCTGCCGAAACTCTCATCGTATACGAGGGAGAGTCAAAAATACAAAATTACGCTAAGAGTAAAGTACCCCCATTTTTAACATTAGACTTTTCTTTATTAATCAATAGTTCTTTAGTTTTAAAAATCAAAGTAAAATATCGAGTTTCATTCACTTTTGATGAAAAATTTCAGTTTACTGTTTATTCTGAATTACCTTGTATAAGAAATACGCAATACGCAAATCTTACTCTCTGTAGACATCGTAACAGAAAACCATAAATAATACGTCGCAAAAGTCAGCTACAAAAATAATATAGCTCTTAAAAATAAAAATTCAAGAATGTGAAATAATTTTGCTGCACACCATATTTTATGTTTTCAGAAGGCAAAAAATTTTATTTAACTGAAATTGTGTGATTCATTTTAACTTAATCATCTTTAAAATTGTAATATTTTTTCATAAAATTAGCACCACTTCTTTTTATTCAGGTTTTAATAATAATAATAGTAAAGAAACATAATAGTAGGAAATAAAACTCAAAATACATTAACAAAATCGTAAACAAAAATATTTATTTACAAGTACATTATTTTCCTACGTGAGCTTCCCCACTCTCTATACATTTCATTGTGCTGTTGTTAAATTCTTGTGCTACGTTTCTTAAAAAACCGGATTAATTTGAACGACACACTGCCTAATCGTATTTCCTAATGGTCCAGATTTCTAAATGGTCGATGTTTGTATACTTGATTCTTTAAGTAACCCCAGAGAAAGACACCCATTGGGGTAATGTCAGGCGATCTTGTAGGCCAATGATTTTCTGAAAACCGTCCGATCCATTTTTGAGGAAATTGTTGATTAAGCCATTCTCTTACTTGCAATGTAGAATGGATCGAAGCACCATCTTATTGAAAATACATATTCGCTCGTAGATTTAAAGGCATCTCATCTATAGGAACTCGCTAAATTCATTCTGCAAGAATTGTAAATATCTACCTGCATTTAAATTTCGCCGGACAAAATATAGTCCAACTATTTGAGTATTCAATATACCACACCAAACGTTTGTTTTAAATGAATATTGGCTTTTACCTTCAATTGTAAAATTAGGATGTTGATTAGCCCACCACCTACAATTTTGAGAACTTACTACGCCGTTGCTTGTGAAGGTTGCTTTGTCAGTAAATAATATTTGACTTCCAAAATGGGGATTATCTTTCCTCTTGCCTTGGAACTAACAACAAAAGTCAATTCTAGCATCTAGATCTCTTTGTTGAAGAGTATGGGTGAATTTTGGTTTATATGGTAAGTACTTGTCTTTTTTAAGAATTCTTCTAATCGATTTTTCGGAAATACCTAATACATCTTCTCTTTCAGACAATGGCATAGTAGGAACTTCATTTACTGATAATAACACATTTAAACTATTTTCTTCATTGGTTACACCTTTCTCATGGGTTTGCATGTATTTACTTTCCACCGAACCAGTCTGTTTAAATTTGTTCACAATTCGGCATACAGTAGAATCGTGAATATTTTTATTGTGTCTATTGTTAAAAATATTTGCTGATTCGCGATAGCTATACTAATTTTCTCCACGAATTAGAACTATTTCTACCTTTTCTTGTACCGATAACCTTTCCGCTTCCATTTTAATAGCAAAACTAAATGTCTAAATGACATTTATTGAATTAAGTTCATGTTTTTTAAAATCAAACACATGCAGTACGAAAAAACATCTGTCGAGTATTATGCTGAGACTAACTTTTTTATTTTTGTCGCTCTTTCTCGTCAAGCGTTTATTATTAACACCTGAATAAAAGAAGTGTTGCTAATTTTATGAAAAAATATTACAATTTTAAAGATGATTAAGTTAAAATGAATCACACAATTTCAGTTAAATAAAATTTTTTGCCTTCTGAAAACGTAAAATATGGTGTGCAGCAAAATTATTTCACATTCTTGAATTTTTATTTTCAAGAGCTATATTATTTTTGTAGCTGACTTTTGCGACGTATTATTTATGGTTTTCTGTTACGATGTCTACAGAGAGTAAGATTTGCGTATTGTATGAGCACGCACAATTTCTTATACAGGGTAATTCAGAATAAACAGTAAACTGAAATTTTTCATCAAAAGTGAATGAAACTCGATATTTTACTTTGATTTTTAAAACTAAAGAACTATTGGTTAATAAAGAAAAGTCTAATGTTAAAAATGGGGGTACTTTACTCTTAGCGTAATTTTGTATTTTTGACTTTCCCTCGTATACGATGAGAGTTTCAGAAATCGCGAGTGCTATTTTGGTTTCAAGTCATGCCGAGATATGATGCAATAACATAATTTTTCTATATTCAAAGGTAAACCATTTTCCCATATGCTGCGCACTTTCTGCCGGTCACTGTATATATATATTGTATAAATAGTAGCACTACAATTTAACTAAAATTATTTAGATTGTATAGTCAAAAAGACTAAATCGCCCCTGATCATACAATGCTTATTAAGCGCTCTTCCTTTAGTCTATAACTAATATAATATAACAAAAATACAGAAAACCGTAGAAAAGAACCCAAAAGGCGTAAGAAGCAATAGCAAAAAAAACTATAATTTTCTAATCTCAAGTGTGCAGTAAACAAATGTAAAAACTAAAGCCAGATTTCTACATCGCAAAACCAGTATGAATTCAAAATAAACTATTAGGGTAATAATCAGTTATTGCAGTGCCAGCAGCTTTGATTTCAGTTTTTATTTAATAGACACATAAGATAGTTTAAAAACATCTAAACAATGTTATAGGCAAAGCTACATTTAAAAATGTCAAACTTGCGCCTTGGAATACATAGAAAATTAGTTCTGCGAATGTTCACATCATGAATCTGATGTCTGAATTTAATCTTACTCTACAGATAGGCAGTTAACTCTGATTTTAGGATTTTTACATAAAACATAGTCGAATGTATGCGGCGTCTGTTCCTCATATTTAAAATGCACTTCTCTTTGTAAATGTGAGAAACTTCCCGGAACTTCCGAATGCCCCTCACCAACCTCAACAGCAATTTTTTTAAATTCTCAGCAGTTATGCATGAAGAGTACAAAACATCACCATAATTAAAGTGCGTCGCAGAATAACAGTTTCGTTAAGGTATCAAATAAATGGCGGTTTATACATACTCGTATATGTATATATATATAAATTTCAGGGCAATAAAGGCTTTCTGAATTAGTTGCGTGACGTACATAGAAAATCTATGCGACATCTCAAGGCATACACCTAAATTTTTGACGTTGTCAGCAGGTTGAATTTTCTGATCGAGGCTCTGAATATCAAGAAGAGATAATACATATTGGCAAAAACAATCAAATGCGTCTTAGTTGGGTTTAATGACAGCTGCAATAGCTGTGAATATTTGCATATCCTATCCAAATCCTCGTTGATACCCTCCAAAGCACGCACACTATCCCAGGATTTGAAGGATGAGAATGTCTGTGTAGAATCTCATCTTCAATGTGAGTGAGGGCCGATACATTGCTGTGGCCTGCTCTAAAATCAGACTGACAGCTGGGGAGAATGTTGTTACAATTAACACAACTGAGTCTCTAAGCACCTCTCAGAGATCTTACCCAAGGCCGGTAGCATGCTTATAGGTCGTAAATCTTTAAAACTCCACATTTCTAGTCTTAGGCAATTGTATGACAATGGAGGATTTCCATGCTGTAGGAAACACAGAACTACCGATGCAGAAGTTAAATATGTGCAGAATGTAGTCCAGCAGTGAAGGTATGCACCACTTCAAGACAGACACATTTATGTTATCTACTCTAGTTGTATTGCTCTTCAGATCCATCAAAGCGTGAAGAATGTTCTCAGGTGTGACAGCTTTGAAAGCGAAAGCAGAAGAGCTAGCGGTGATGTTAAGATCACTGATGTCGGAAAACCTCGCCAGAGGGGTGGAAATGTTAGCGAGAAAATGTTTGTTTAAAGCTTTTACATCTTTCAGCTGAGAAGACATATCATCGTGTTAAATTTAGCTAATATTAAGTTTCTTAATTTCCTTCCAAAGCCTGCCTCTGTTATCTGAATTCACTAAATATTGGTGTCGGAAGTAAGCTGCGTTTTTTCACGTTTTATTGCACGATTGAAGAACGAGGTTTCTTCAATGATTTATAGTATGCACGATGTTCCAAATTTCCAGTTTTATGAAATCTGCGAAGAGCGGTATCTTTTGATTTCATCATCAATTTAACGTTATATGTAAGCCAGGGAGCTGAAAGACGAGAAAATGACAATTGTTTAACTGGTGCATGATTGTCAAGAACTCGTAAAATATTAGAATTGAGGAAACCCAACTTCAAGTCAATGTCGGACAAATCATATATCAGAAACCAAGAAACACCGTGCAAGTCGGCTATGAACTCATTGCTATCAAAATTGGTATAATTTCTAGTAGTATGTAAATGTACGCTTAATATTCTTAACTTAATTTAAAGTACACACCGGAAAAATTCCTAAATGGAATGAAAAGTTGCACTTGAATCTTGAATACCCCACTTCTTAGTAACTGAAGGTTTATAATTAGTCTTAGCTATGCAAGTAGGTTGTTCTATTGTTTGTGTTAAGTTCATGATTGTAAAAGGCTGATGTCTTTTTTTGTTCTATTGTCACTCATATCAAGGAGATTAATGTTGAAGTCTCTAATTTTGTGTATCAGTTCTGAATCTCACCCCCTCTGACAGATATGGAGGGATCATTAAAGTTAGTACTTTAAAATGAAAGCAGGATGCACGATTTCTGCACTCTTTAAATGTGATATGAGTTAGATTTTGTTAGACAAGAACCACAAACAAACGAACAACGAGTAAACATGTTCCTTTAAAATTAGTTATCTTGTATTATCAGAACTACCTCTTACCAACAAGAAATTAAAAATGAAATATACAAGATGCAATATCTA
Organism: Holotrichia oblita; assembly: GCA_023690525.1. Taxonomy (NCBI): domain Eukaryota; kingdom Metazoa; phylum Arthropoda; class Insecta; order Coleoptera; family Scarabaeidae; genus Holotrichia; species Holotrichia oblita. The sequence continues at coordinate 84,146,378 of CM043021.1, read as the reverse complement.
AATTGAACAATTGCAATTGGCCTCACCACCATTATACCAGCTTTCTTTGTATCAAAATATTGCTCATCATAATAAAAAAAAACAGAGAAATAAGCAGATATATGAAGAAGAAGCCAAGGACAAAGATAACAGATAGTCTAAGTTTGTTTTTATCTCGATATAAGGACTCAATCATAATTTTTTTGTCAATTGCATTCCTTAGCTTCTTCTTATTCTGCTCCATTCTGTCCATATATGCAACTATTATTGCAGTACTGTCATCTCGGTCACATCAACTAGACCTGGACAAACATGAATAGGGAACCCGGCGAAAATTTTAGAAAAAACTATTCAAAATCTTGGAAAACAGAAACACTTTGTTGCAAGAAATATTATCTTCAACAGTCGTGCTTTAACGGGATCATAAAATATACAGTAGGTAATTATGATAAAATTTTTTAATACACGATATTCATAAGATACTACTAAGTACTCATATAAAAGAAGTTATGTGTTCAAGTAATTCGTGGCTTATAAAAAGTTTACCCAATGAGATATTTTTGTTTAAAAATTTACTACTTTCAAAGTTTAGTACAAAATCATGCGGCCAAAATTCGTGCGAGCGTGACTTGTTATCAATTTTGATGTCTTCAAATGAATGACTGAAAATTGGTATAAATACTGGTTATTAATGGAAGTACGATCACTTTGTACAAGAAGTAGTTAGTTTACTACATCTTAACATAATGGGTTTATCAGGTCTTTCTCTTACTGCTTGGATACTAACAGGTAAATTAGATTATTGTAGATTTAAATTTCCTCTTTTGTTTGTACACTTATTTATTTTCATTACTGTAATTTTAACATGCTCATATTCTGCAAGCAATTAAATCATGATCAAAATGATGAAGGTTATCATTTCTAGTATTCCTTGCTTTTATCACTCCATCTAAGAGCAATGATCGTATTGTTGGCGGGGAAGAAGTCGATATTGCTGATTACCCTTACCAAGTAGCAGTATATTGGAACGATAGATTCATCTGTGGTGGAAGTATAATCAGTGAAGATTTAGTGGTAACAGCAGCTCATTGTATCCGTCCAAAGTATGTAATTTATTTAGTATTAATTAGTAGACCAACTTAACTAACAAACAAACATTTATGGCGTATTAATACTTAATAACTCTGATAACATTTCAGTGGAGACTATTCGATACGTGTCGGAAGTGGTTCCTTTAAGAGTGGAGGCGAAGTATATCAAATCGATCGCAAAAACATCATTGTTAATGAACAATTCAATTTGGAAAAGGTTGACTACGATATAGCTTTACTTCGTGCTTCCCAATCAATATTTTCGGGAAATACCGTTGCTAAGCCCGTAGCACTTCCTTCCAGTGGCCAACAACCAGCCGCTGGAAAACTGGCAAAAATATCCGGATGGGGATCTCGTATACCAAGACCTGGTAGATTAAGTGAAGTGAGTGAAAATTACGTTGTCTCTATTTTTATCCAACCAAGGTGTAATTTTGTATTTGTGTGTGTTTGTTGTTCGTTTTAGTGTTGCTGGTCCCGTAGCAGCGATGACCAACTTAATGCTGCAGAGGTACCAATTGTTGAACAATCGGTATGCCAGGAACATTATAATCCTATTGAAATCACTGACCGGTAAGTATGTATGAATCATGAATAAAAGCGACAATTACTTCTAACAGTATCCGGTATATATTTTCATAATTTGGATTTTATTAGAATGATCTGCGCCGGTTACCCAGGTATCGGTGGTAAAGACTCTTGCCAGGGCGATTCGGGCGGTCCAATGGTAGTAGATGGTGTCCTAGTTGGTGTTGTTTCCTGGGGAAGAGGGTGCGCCGACAAACGATTCCCTGGAGTTTACAGCAACGTGGCCGTTCTCCGCGACTGGATTAAGGAACGTGGAGGAGTATAATGTTGAGAAAATGTATAAGACCTAATAAAACATTATTGCTGCTATTATAAGTGGTGCTTATTAAACCCTTTGAGTTTCAAATACTATTTATTAATGTGACCTCAAAGTTTCGAATGATTGAAATTATCCAATCGTACTCAGTAGCATCTTTCGGTGAAAGAGTTCATATTCCGTATGGTATGCCACAGAGATGTATATTAGGACCTTTTAATATTAATTCTTTATATTATGATGACGATTTTGTTAAAAAGTGTAATGATCTAGGAGTTTACAAACAATTACTGCCAAATTGCTGTCTAAGTTTATGAATTGATGCAAATTGTTTTTCTTTAAATAGGTACCAATAAAATAAAAGCAATCGATTTTACATACATACAAAAATACAATTTTGCAACAAAATGATTCCCCAAACAGCAAAGAGACCCTACAAGGTGTCTGATTCCAATATTCAGGACATTTTATGCATGCTTGTTTACACCTGATAAACGTGCTTAAAACGACTACTGATACTCTAGGTTTCGAATTTTGCAGATGGCACTCTCAATGAATCAGTTACGTGATTGAGCTACCATTCATTGTTGACATTATTACATCATATTTACGATAGGATAATGTTGTAACAAAGCTAGAGAAACACATCTACTCACACAATTTCCAATAACAAGAGCTGCAGTGATAGTCTTGTCAAGCAATACAGGTTAAGAAGCTGCCACAGCTTCACTCGCCGCAAAGAAAATCATAAGTGTTTCTCTTCTTCTTCTCAATTTAATTGGCCTCCGGATTGGTCCATTACAGCAGTCACTTTTGTAATATAAAGTCATAGAATTGTCTGTTGTTGACGCACACACATTTAAATTCGGAAAGGATGTCTGTAAGGACGTATGAATATGGTAGAGTTAAGTTTAATATGATAAGCTATTTCTATTTCAGTTACAGTGGCATGCAAGTTGTCTAACTACTGTGCAAGCAGGATTTTAAAGTTTAAGAATTCCATAACATTCATAATCGTTTCTTTGTTTGTATTGTCTAAGAGGGAAATCACATTTAACGGTGATTGCAAGTTCTAGCTGATTAGTTTCCTGTAGAGAACATTCGAGAAGTTAGTTTGGTCTGGACATTCAAATAATAAATGTTGCAGATCATCGACCTTACCACAACTACAATTAGGAGAATCCTTGGTTTTCATTTTGTTTAGGTGGAAAGGGGTGTGTCAGTGATTGAATCGCATTCTTGTAAATGTAACAATATGAGATCTAGGTAGGTTACATTTCTCAAACCAAGGTGTTATGTTAACCTTGTTACAAATTTTGGCATAATCTTTTGTTTTGGATCTTGTGAATTTGTGCCATTCCTCTTGCCAAGTCGCAGTTATGTCCTTATTTCATGTCCTAAGAATATTTGGTACAGTCGCATTTTTTGCAAGGCTATCTGCTGATTCATTGCCTTTAATGTTTCTGTGGTTAGGTAACCAAATGAATTTTATAATAAATCCTCTTTCTGTAAGCGTATGGTACTTTACCTTAATTGTTGCTACTATTGACTCAGAGAGGCGTTGATGCCAGTATTGTTGATTTCCAACAAAGCATTTTGGGAAAAATCAAAGATTTACTGATGTTCCTCTCTTCTACTATTTTCAGAGCGAAAGTTCTGTTTCATTTTCAACAGATTCATCACTATTTTCATTCTGCCCTGAAATGCTGCATTTGGGTTCAACAATAAGTCGTTTCTTTTTTTATTGGATTATGTGTTCTCTGTACTGTATCTCATCTTCAAGTCTCTTTAGAACATGTGTTCTCCAAAGGATAGATCCTCCTCGCTTTAAACCCTAATTGTATGATCTGTGGTTGGCTAACGCTTAATTTGTTCAAAATATCTTTCAGAAACGAAACATATTGTGACATAGGAGCAGATAATTTCCATTGCAACAATTGTTTCCTCCACGCTGTCAAGCATTACAGACCTGCTAATTTTTGAACTAATCAACTACTTCTCACAATGTTCAATACCTTTTCCCGCAAGAATTTTTGATCGTCCTAGATCATCGCATGACTTGCTTTCGTCATAATTAATTATCTTGCTCGGAGGAATTCGATCTAATGCTGAGCCCAAATTTTCGAAAGAAGTCATGATAGTTTTTGCCCATACCTAAGCCTTGCTTTCTTTAATTTTTCAACCGATTAAGACATTTATAATTTTTCTCAGATTCGATGAATCCGTGGTAAGTTTAAAAAAACATACATCTCATTTAACCGCAAATTAGATACAACGTGGTCTGGCAATGATCCACTTTTAAGGTAGCGATTTCAAGAAATGCATGATTTTTTGCTTGAAACAGTTTTAAGGTGTATAATAATAATAATTCGACAGTTTTCGAAATGTTTTAAGTAGAGTAAATACTACAAACAAAATGCTATCGTGTAAAAATGTGTATCTTTTAGAGACATCTACAAATTTAAAAATACTAAATGCACTTGTAGAATACTATGTATCAGATTGATGTTTCTCCGATTCATTGTTTGATGCTAAGGAAGTCGTTTCTTTATTGGATGTTAAAGCAAAATTCAAATATACAAGGTACATTTTTAAGTGTCAGAAAATAAATATATTAATAAAATAAAACAGTGTAGGGTTAAGATTTGAAGGTCACTGTTTCAATTCTGCATTAGATGCAATTATCTAATCCGTACAACAACGATTCCAATTATCATCATCTTATTCAAAGAATTACATTTGTTTGCACGACACTTCAAAATGTTCTTGGCACTCAGGAAAAGAGAGGGACCTTGAAATTCTGCACCAAACTTGAAACTAAATTAATCAACAAAGAAAATACGATACATGAATTACAATTTTTGGAGAATGTTGGCCCAGAGATGACATTGTTTCCAAATACGACATTAAATTATATCAGCACAAATAACTTAATTCAAGCAATTCCGAAGCATTACCTCTTTTTCTGTGGCTACTGCCTAACGATTTTTCTAAAGTAATAAAAAACCATCTAAGATCATCAATGTCATAAAAATTTGATTCGTGTTTCTACTGGATCGGCTTTATTAAATACTTTAGACATGTTAGGTTTGATAAAGCAGTTTTCTACAAATAAGGCACACAATCTTATTCTTAGTTATTAATAAACTGCTAATATTGAAGATTTGATATCTATAATAATAATAATAATAATAATAATAATAATAAATAATCGAGAGGAAGTACTTCGACCGTACTATGTTAGGAAGAAATAATTTCGTAGGAAACGGGACTTCGGTCTGTATGATAATGCTAAGAAGAAACTCTTTTGTTCAAAATCTCTATATTTCGACCAACAGTTGTGGTCTTCTTCAGCAGAAATACTACAAAGATTTAATATGTCAATTAAAATAGTAAAAATTAATTAAAAGAAAAACTTGAGTTCCTCAAGATTTAAATAAGATGTAACAATGTAATTTGAGAGAATTTATCATTGTGTTGTAATGAACCATTTACGAGTCAAAAAAACTATGCAATAAAAAAGACAAGTGGATGTAAGACAGCTGTAATATACAAACATTGATATACATGGTTTGATCAGAAAGTAAAGTTACAAAGTGTGTTCAAAAAATTTTGACAAACACGTTACAGTAAAAGTTAAGTTAATGTACTCTGCCAGCAGGGCGTAGTGTCTTTTAAAGTGGAGAACAGGTCGCTGATCTTTTTGGGATTGTATTTTGCAATTTTCAAATTGGGAATGTTACTGAAAAGAGGTACAATATTATCAGTGAGGTGTTTGATGTAAGGAACTTTTTTGTAGAGCACCTGTTCCGTTCTGGTCTCAATAGGGCCATCGTAAAAGTTGGAACTGTAAATCAATTTTTGTAATAGTGGTTGGGGATATCCGTTGTTGTCAAATAACTTTTTCAAGTTGTTGTTAAGAAACCGGTCGTTAGAGATATGAGTAACTCTGTTTTTCATAGCAATTATGGTGTTATTCTTCTGGTTGGTGGGATGATTAGAGTAATAGTTTATGAATCTACCCGACGCAGTTGGTTTTTGATACCAATCTAAGATGATACGATTCGTGTGGCTTCTAATAAGCTTAGTATCCAAAACAGGTATGCTGTTATCTGTTTCTCTTTCTAGCGTGAATTGCAAATGTGCATTAAATGAATTGAAGGCATCCAAAATGATGTTGTGACAATCACGAGGACTAGCGCAGACAATGTCATCAACGTATTTATAAATAAAGGGCAAGCGGAAAGGAAAGTTCGGTATCACAGAGTCTAACAACTCATCCATGACTATCAAGGCCAATATAGGACTAATTGGCGAGCCCATAGGACTGCCAAAGGTTTGTAAAAAAAATTTATTGTTGAAAGTAAATTGTTGGTGATGAAAGTGATGAGTTTTTTAAATGAGCCTAGTGATAATTTAGTGTATGTAGTTTTCGATATAAATCCGCTTAGTATCGATGAGCGATATCACTAAGTCTAGTCGTATATTAGTAAATAATGATACCACATCTAAAGAAATTAAAATGTAATCGTTAGGCAAAATGAAACCATCAATGTTGTTAACAAAAGTGAAAGTGTCTTTGATATTATAATCGGTGATATCTGACAGAGCTTGGGTTAAGATATTCGCAAGAAATTTAAAAATATTGTAGGTTGTGGCATTTATAGAGCTTATTATAGGACGAAGTGGAACTTCAGATTTATAAACTTTTGGTAAGCAATACAATTTCGGAATAGCCGAATTGTATATGCTAAGAAATTTGAAATCGTTATCATGCGAATATCTTAACCCAAGCTTTGTCAGATATCACCGATTATAATATCAAAGACACTCTCACTTTTGTTAACAACATTGATGCTCCGTTCTAAACCTAATTTTAGCAGCAAGGTAAGGTGGAGTACCAGAATGTATGAGTGACTAACAGAAGGTAATAAAATGGAGAAATCTGCCTCTCTGCATGTTAAGCCAAGAAGCCTCACACAATTTTTGGGTGATGTGGTGCCTACGAGGATCTCCATAAATAAATCTTAAACACATATACTGGATCACTTGAATACGTTTGACATCAACAGCCAGAAAGCATGGACCATATATAATATCGCAAAAGTTAAAGTACGATAAAACAAGTGAATCGCAGAGTAATGTTTTTGCATTGGTACCAAGAATATGACGATTGGGAAATAGAGTTTTAAGGTGATAGAATGCTTTACGAATGGAATGATTAACATGTTCTCTGAAGCGTAAATCTGCATCTATAAATAAGCCCAACACAACACATTGAGATCTACGACTGAGATAGCTTTTGAAAAAATTTTGTGCAGTTTGGTCCAAATCAGCGTATTTCAGAATAGGTAAAAGCATATCATGATTTATTGTATCAAAGGCCTTGGAGGAATCCAAGAGGATTAGAATCAAAAGTATATTATCATCAATTGATCTAATTATATCATCACAGATATGATCTAAAGCTGTAGAACAGCTATAACCAGGACGGAAACCAAATTGAGTAGCAGGTAGAAAATTACACTGATTTAGATAAGTTCTTAATTGGACGTCAACTACTCTCTCCAAGACCTTTGACAGCGTGGGCAGGATACTAATGGGTCTAAGGTCCTTAAAGTCTTTCGGCGAACAAATCTTAGGCAATGGAGTAACATTAGCAATTTTCCATGCTTCCGGAAACACACCATTCAACAAACACGTATTAATAATATCTGTAAGAAACGGAATCATATAAGGGCAACAAAGATACAACATCTTAAAACTAATACTGTCTGAACCCGGAGTACTAGGGGTCATATTTGATAAAATTTCCAGAATGAAGTCATCATTTACAGTTCGAAAAGAAAACCTCAAGTTAGGAACTTTAAAATTACTATTATAGAAAGATAACACTTCAGGATCAGGTTGAAATTGAGGAATGTTGGAAAAATACTTATTAATTTGATCAACGTTCTGAAGAGAAGCAGGAATATTTGTAGTTGACTTGGAATGAATATTAAGATCACTCAATTCCTTCCAAAAACTTTTCGGCTTCAAATGAGTGACTTTATAATTTAAATATGCTTTCTTTTCGGATCTAATAGCAGTTTTTGTTAGATTACGAAGACTTTTGTAATAATCCCAGTGTGCATGCATATTAGACTTTTTAAATTTCAATAAGGCTTTGTCAGGTAAGGTCATCATTAGTCTAATGTTATCAGTTAGCTATGGAGTCTTTGGTTTAGAAAATGTTGAAGTTTTTCATGGTGCATGTAAATCGAAGAGCAAAAGTAAGTTATTATTTAAAAACTCCATCTTATCGTTAATATCTCGTAAGTCAAAAATAGTATGCCAAGATATAGAATAAAGATCAGCTAGGAACGCGTTATTGTCAAAATCTTTAAATGAGCGATAAGTAAATGATTTAGGCAGAGAATATACATAGAACAATATATATAGAACAATAATTTTATTGTACAAACCATATTAATTATTTTAAGTATCTGTGTCATATATAACGTTTATCCAATAAAGATAAAAGCCAGCACGGTTGTTTCTCCAAATTATTGATAAATTTGTATAGTATAACATATTCGTGAGATACTTATATTTATATTGATAGAAAAGAATTGAACATGTTGAAGCAATACTAAACTTGAAGCTCGTGGCTTATAAATCGTGCAAATAATGAGTTTTTTAGTGAAAATTTACTGCCTCCAGAGTTTAGTACAAAATCATGCCGACCAAAATTCGTGAGATTAGTTTTATGTCTTCAATAAGTGACTGAAAATTAGTATAAATTCTGGTTAATATTGGAATACTAACACTTTGTAGTAGAAAGATTTAGTTCTCTACATCTCAACGCCATGGGTCTATCAAGCCTTTTTCTTACTAGCTGCATACTAGCAGGTGAGTCACACTCCTCTTTCTTAACTTTGTGTTTAGTATAGGGAGAAATTTGTTGGCTAAGTTCTTTAATTTCAAACTTTTGATTAAATCCAAAAATTATTAATATACTTTTGAAAGTAACTTATTCATATTTTTTTTCGTGTTTTACAAATAACCAAATCAATTTCGTGATGATAGTCTTTATTTTTAGTATCCGTTGCATTTATCACTCCATCCAAAGGCAATGATCGCATTGTTGGCGGGAAAGCAGTTAATATTACTGATTACCCATATCAAGTAGCAGTGTATTGGATGGGTAAGATATGGTGTGGTGGAAGTATAATCGGTGAAGATTTAGTGGTTACAGCAGCTCATTGCATCAAGCCATAGTAAGTAATTAATTAATTTACAGGCTAGTTTACCAATGTAACTGTTGTAATAACTGGACAACTTTATCTTACTCAATGTATACTTAACAGTAACAATGTAGATTTTTTTATTTATTATAACCTATATAGAAATTCCCACCTGTTTGTTGAAGTCCGGTAATACTTAGACACATTTCAGCGGAGACTTTGCGATACGTGTTGGTAGCAGCTCCTACAAGAATGGTGGAGAACTATATTTCATTGATCGCGACAACATCACTGTTCACAAGGGTTACACTGGGAGACCTCGGGATCATGAGAACGATATAGCTTTACTTCGCGCTTCTCAATCCTTGATTTCGAAAAGTTCCGTCGCTAAGAAGGTAAAACTTCCTTCTATTGGACAGAAAACAAATGCTGGTGTACTAGCAAAAGTATCCGGATGGGGAGCTCGTAAACACATCAATGACACCACGGTGAGTAGTAACTTCTTAAATTTTCAAGGGAAAGCAATACCTGATTTGTTGTGTTGCGCTTTAACAATGCTGAATGATGCTACTAATATGTTTCATTTTGTTTGATATATGCGTGAACACTTTAGATTAGATTTATTCATGAGTAAAATTTGCATATCCACATAAATATTTAAGACCAACTCAAACAGGTTCGTCTTCATACTTTTCATTTTTGACCCGGATGTATGTACACTCGACATGACTTAGTCTTCGAACGATTTTACTAAGCGACCGTGTGCTGTCTTTGTCAGTTCACCCCCTCCACATTTCCGTTTCCATTTGTAAGTTGTGTCCAGTGTACGTAGTACGGTTTTAATGTATAGGTATACTGAGCAGATATCAATACTACTTACCGCTATTGTTGTTTCGAAGGGTTTACTTGCCATACTATAAATAAACTACATTTCTTAACTGAATTTATTCTACTGCATAGGGTTGTGGAATAACTATTTCTCTACGGCTGTTGAATAATATATACATTCTGCCTTTTTATCCAATTGTATAATGGCATCAATTCTTCACCCCGTGTGTAATGAATTATTACACACGGGCTGTAGACCAATCACATCACTCGTATTTTCATTCTTCAACGGTTAGCAGACAGAAATGATACGGTATAGACGTATATAGTGTGCGTTACCTAGCAATCGCTAAACAACTCATAATTGTGCTCAGAATTTAAAACGTCAGCTCGCGGTTTTGACACAATTAATTGTAATGACACTTATGTCAAAAACGCGGGCTCACAGCATTAATTTCTGACTACCTATCATGTACCTATCCATTCTCTTTTTAAGTTAATCCTGCAGCCGTACAGAAAGTATAGTCTTTAACTCGCGTATAATTTGGCTATTATTAACACCCTCGTTAATAATAGCCGTCATTATACGCTCGTTGAAGAATATACTATTCTCCCATTGTCTAAGTAATGTCAATGTGCATTCTTACAAACTTTGCATCGCCGTTATTATATCATCCATAAAGGAGTTTAGGAACAACCATTTTTGTTTAGCGCTGTGGCTTGTTTCAGCAGTTTCCCCTCAATTTCGATAGCGCCGATGACATACTTCATGCTGTAGAAGTGCCAATTGTTGATCATGCAAAGTGCAAACAATATTATTATCCATATTACAAAATCACTGACAGGTAAGCGTATTTGCGATATATACTACGTATTTCAGTGTACGCTGCTCGTATATTGTAAAACTTCAGTAGTATAAATACGGTTTAAGAGGGTCGTCTACCAGCTGATTATTTTACAGCGGTGCCATATCTACATAATTCTATAAATCGTTTGCTTGATTTTATTTCAATATAATTTAAAAATTGGGCTTGATACACATATTTCTACACATGTTCTACATCTACATATACAATTTTATCTATTAATATTCGGTATTAACTTTACAATCTCTTTTCCCGTTACAGGCCGTTACCTTGATACGATGAATCGAGATTACACTATTAATTTTTAGATTTAATTACTGAAATTTGCTATGAGCATTCAAAATACGTCTACACATGTGTGTATCAATCCCGATTTTAAAATACGTTTTAAATAAATTATAAAAACATTATATTATGAAAAAATTTAACTGTGGCAACATCGCTAACTGTCAAACGGTAGTCGGTAGTGATGTGTAAAACTGCTATTTTTCATTAGCAGCTACAAACTGCTACTGCTACTTTTCGTTAGCAGTTTAAAAAAACTGCTACTTTTTGTAGCAGTTTCTCCTATAGCTACAACGGGATAGAACATATGATGTCTATAGAGCTGCTACGTCAGAAATATTTACATCGGAAAACTGCTACAAAAAGTAGCAGTTTCTTTTAATATTCGTTAGCTGCTAACGATAGGTAGCAGTTTCAAAATAGCAGTTTGCTTCGTAGCAACCCATCACTAGTAGTCGGGCCTCTTAAAAGAGAAAATAATAGAACGGAGAAAAATGTCCACTTCGTAATATTCGGTAGTTTATATGTACAGGGTGTCTCTCTAGTGCGTCCAAGTACCATATCTCCCCTTGTAAACATTTTTTTCTGAAAAACATTTACACGGAGGTTACTTGAATCGATATGGCACATGTTATAAAATCACTTTCACTTATACAGGGTGTTCAATTTTCACTGAACAAAATACATCTTTGTTATTTTAAATACAAAGGTATCATATTTTTCAATGCAATCGATTCTACGCATTATTTGCAAATGTTTTGTATTAGGGTTCCCTATCCCTAAATTCAATTGTTTCGAAGATATTAACGATTTTCCTTAATAATTTCTTATTGCACCATCTTAAAGAAAAATTAATATTGTAAAGCCTTTTGAAGCGTAAGGTACCAAACTTCTGCAAACGAAAGTAAAGGGTCATAGATACTGAGAACTGTCATAACTTTCAACAAAATTTATACAGGATGTGCAGAAATTAACAACCAATTCAGATGTCTTCAAACATTAAAAAGTCTTTTTTTTTAATGGCACATAGTAATTTTTATTGCAGTACTTGATTCAGCAAGAAATTCTACATCGATTCGTATTAAGGCCTCATATACGTATTTTTATTAGTTTATGAGTTATTACAGATTATTGGTTCGCTATGAAAATAAAATATTTCTGTAAGAATTGCCAAATGAGTGACAGTTTTGTTGCTTTTTATTTACACCAAATCTGACTTGCTCTCAGTTAGCCACATGTTTAGTTAGTATGGTCGCATTTTGTGTCGTTTCAAAATTCGAAAAAGGGTCTTTTGATAGCTTTAATAGTTCCACGATTTAAAAAGTTGATTTTAATTCTTTTAAATTTCGCTACGGTCATAGGTTGTGGATATTTCTCACTAAATGTACTAATAAAAATACGTATATGAGACCTTAATACGAATCGATGTAGAATTTCTTGCCGAATCAAGTGCTCTCAATTGGTTGCTAATTTCTGCACACCCTGTATAAATTTTGTTGAAAGTTATGACAGTTCTCAGTATTTATGACGCTTTACTTTCGTTTGCAGAAGTTTGGTAGCTTACGCTTCAAAAGGCTTTACAATATTAATTTTGCTTTAAGATGGTGCAATAAGAAATTATTAAGGAAAATCGTTAATATCTTCGAAACAATTGAATTTAGGGATAGGGAACCCTAATACAAAACATTTGCAAATAATGCGTAGAATGGATTGCATTGAAAAATATGATACCTTTGTATTTAAAATAACAAAGTTGTATTTTGTTCAGTGAAAATTGAACATCCTGTATAAGTGAAAGTAATTTTAGAACATGTGCCATATCAATTCAAGTAACCTCCGTATAATGGCTTTTCAGAAAAAATATCTGCAATGGGAGATATGGTACTTGGACGCACTAGAGAGACATCCTGTACATACATGTACCAATAAATTATCTGTTTTATTAGAATGATCTGTGCTGGTTATCCGGGTATCGGCGGTAAAGATTCTTGCCATGGCGATTCAGGCGGTCCATTGGTAGTAGATGGTGTTCTAATTGGTGTTGTGTCTTGGGGAAAAGGGTGCGCTAACCCGAAATACCCAGGCGTGTACGTTGACGTGGCCAATCTTAGGCGATGGATTAAAGACCATGGAAAGATATAGTTTTGCACAAATTTATAAAATTTAAATGTGGATTAAGTCTAAGGGGCATGTATATTTTTGCAAATGTATAAAGTTAATAAAATACGGTTGCTCATTACGAGTGGTGTTTATTAAATCCTTTCCCCACACATAACTCCTACTTAAGATATTGGATAAACATCGGTTGTTACAAATGTGGACGTTTCTAAGACACCGTTTTACATTTTATGGACGTCTCTGTTTTGGGCTTATGGCAGATATAATTTAGGGAAATACCCCTCAATGTGCTGCTCTCACTTATTCCTAGGAAATTTGAAATAAAAAATTTTGCTTGCGATAGTTTTTATTTATGTAAATAAAATCCCATAATGAAATTAAAGCAAAATAAAAACCACCTATATAAATTTTATAAATCAAATACATTTTACAATGTAAAAACAATTACATACATAATAGAAAGATAAATTCAATCAATTATTTCCTTTTTATCGCCTTTATTTGTATTTATACTAATAAAAAAAATGTTGTAAATAGTGATAGTGATCTTTATTAGTCATCAACAACAACAACAACAACAATATACGTATGTGTATGTGTGACACGTCAAAGGTAATAACATAAAATAAAAAAGCTTATAAAACTCATGTACAAGTTACACAGTTGTCTAACAAGACTAATTACAAACATATATATAACAACATATACACATATGACAAATACATATCTTATTTAGTCAACAGAACGAATGATAGCATGATCATGTTCAAAAGAGTGAGATAAGTATTCATTGAAGTTATAAAACGGATTGTCCAAAAGCAATTTCTTTACAGTTCTCGCAAAACACATGTTGTTCATGCACTTTATGCTATCCGGGAGCTTATTATATAACTTAGGACCCCAATAATCGACCGATTGTTGCGTTAACTTAAGCCTATGATAGTTCATGGTTAGAGCGTTCTTATTTCTTGTTTCGTACATGTGGAACTGAGAGTTGGATTTAAAATGTTCTCGGTTTGTGTGAACGAACCGAACACAGGCAAGTATATACACGATCACAATGGTAAGTATACGTGCATTTATAAATGCTGTCCGACAACTTGCGCCAAATTCAAGCCCACACAGCACTCTTATGGCTTTTTTTGTAGTATTAATACACTCTCGGCTCCGTGCGATGTACCCCACAAGAGGATTCCATAGGAAGTAACAGAATGGAAATTTGCATAGTATGCCAGCTTTGCCGCCCTGTGTGTGGCGATATATTTTATCCTACGAATAGTATAAATTCCAGAGCTCAGCCTGCTATTCAGTAGCGTTATATGATTTTCCCACTTTAGTTTAGTGTCTATTTGTAGTCCGAGGAACGCGGCAGATGATTCGGCTCTTCCTGCGGAAAAGGTAAGCGTTTGTGTCTTTGTTTCATTCAATTTAAGTTTATTTGCATCACACCATGATTTCAAAGCCCTCTTTGTATTTTCAGATTCATCCAGATTTACCAGAAAAGATACATCATCTGCATACATGCACGTTTTAATGTGTGGAATGCTAGTAGGCAAATCGTTAATACAGGGTGGGGCAGAGGAATTTGCTTATTTCAGTTGGCAGTCCTGAAGCGTCGGCTGCTGTTACGAGGGCGAGGATAAGGTCATCCGAGAGGGCGTGGCTTAAAGTTTATATCCTACCTGATTTTGCTGCTCGAGCAAATGCATGTGAGGCGCTACTCAACATTCCTCAGGACGCCGTAGTTTTCTTCACTGATGAGGCTCACTTCCATCTTTCGGGATGTGTCAATAAGCAGAGCATGCGTTATTGGAGCCCAGACAACCTCATCAACGTCCCTTACACTCGGAACGTGTTACTGTTTGGGGTGGGATATCGCGAGTTTGAATAATTGGTACATGGTTTTTTTGAAGAGAACAACCAGACAGTCACTGTGACTTCAGACCGGTATGTCAATATGGTTCAAGAAATTTTCTTGCCAGCACTTGAAGAAATGGGCGTGGGACAAGTGTGGTTCCAGCAGCACGGCGCCACAGCACACACCGCACGAGTGTCAATGACTGTTTTGCGGCAACACTTTCCAGGGCGGCTCATCTCCTCGAGAGACGATCTGCATTAGCCGGTGCTGTCCCCTGATTGAACCCCCTGCGACTACTTTCTGTGGAGTTATCTCAAGTCATTGGTCTACAACGATCGTCTTAGGACCCTCATTGAATAGAAGAACAATATTCGTCACGCTGTTACTAATATACCCGTGGATATGCTGCAATAACTTTCAAAATCGACTGAGACAGTGCATTCAAAATAATGGACGCTATTTGCCTGACATAATTTTTAAAACTTAGTAAACATAAATTTTCAATACTATTCTTTATGTTGCTTTAAGAATAAAATTTGTATTTGTACATATTTTGTTTTTATTGAGTAATCAAATAAGCAAGTTCCTCTGCCCCACCCTGTATATATAAGAAAAAGAATCGGACCCAAAATCGATCCTTGTGGTATCCCACATGAAACATGTTTGTAACTTGAGAGATTATTGTTCCACATAACTAACTGTTTCCCATATTTCAGATATGATTGGAGAATCTCATAGCTGGTACCTCTCACTCCGTAATGATACAGTTTTTCCAGCAAGTTCTTGTGCGAAACAGTGTCAAAAGCCTTGCTAAGATCGGCCAACACTGCCTCCACACTATCTTCATTATCTCTAGCCCTAAGTATGCTATCCACAAAGTCAAGAGCAGCTGTAAGAGTAGATCTGCCATGTCGATATCCATGTTGCGCAGTTGAAAAAATTTTGTGTTTTTCCAGAAAACTTACTAGTCTGTTTTTTATTACCATTTCCAAGACTTTAGAGAATATTGGCAGTATTGAAATCGGCCTGTAATTATTTTCATCATTTATATCTCCGTTTTTGTGGATAGGTATGATCTTGGTCATTTTCATTTCGTTCGGAAATATCCCCTGCTCGAGACAGGTATTTATAATGCGTGTTAATGGCTCAGTTATTTGCGCTGCAATATTTTTCAATAGTATACTATTCATTCCGTAAATATCTCTACTTTTCTTACTTTTAAGAGACTTAACAATATTTTCAACTTCAGTTTGATCTACTGGCTGAAAGTAACATGAACTTGTAGGACTACACATCCGCGAAATGTACACCTCTGCACCAACCACAGGTGCGTCAATGGTACTCGATACAGCATCTCCTATCCCCGCATAGTGTTCATTAAATTTTTCAGGTGTTAAATCACATGTCCGGCCCGGAGCCAAATCCCTCTTTCCACCTTCTTTATTAATGATATGCCATACAGCCCGTTGTTTATTGTCAGATTCTAAAATGTATTTCTCATAGTGCATCTGTTTGGATTGTTTAATCAAATTGTTGTATTTATTTTTATATTCCGTATATGCCATCAATACATCAGGGTCTTTTCGTACTTTATAAATAGTATCTAAAGCATCAAGTGTGTTTTTCATTTTTGAGAGTTCGGGTGTTTTCCACTCGTTTTCGTTACATATTTTCTTCTTCTGTTTTTCAGGAAAGCAAACATTGAACATATTCACATAATTGCCGTGGAATTTGGTATACTGATCCTCTGCTTTATTAGAAGAGAAACATTCGTTCCATGGCAACTCAGCTAACATACTTCCAAACAAGGAGGTATTCTTTGTAGTAAAATGTCTTAGTTTTATGTTTGTAACCTAATCTTTTCTAGTTAACGTAGGTAAATAAAGAATTATTTATGGCTAAAGTTTCTGATAGGTATGGTTTAAAACTAAAGCTTAGTAAGTCAACTCATATTTAAGGCGTAATAAAGAATGTAAGAAAAACACGAGATTATAAATGAAAACATGTTTATCGAACACATCTTTTATTGCTATTACGAGCGACTTCCTTTTTTTAATTACTCTAATAGCATTTATTGCAAGGAACAGGAAAACGTGAAAAAGCTGATCAGAGTAGAAATTGAAATATATAAATGTGTGTTTCACGTAAGAAATATTTTACGACAAAAAGTTGTTGACGATGAATTGAGGAATTTTTTGGACTATTTCCATCGTTTGCAAGATGATCAAAATCCGACGTTTCGGTGAAGTATCTATCACCGTCTTCAGGGTAGCTCTGAAAGAGCTGTTTGTCTCTTAGTGTACTCATACTCAGCTTACTAGAATCGAAACTGGTATCACTAACGACATTTTTTTTTATTATTGTAATATCGTTGCTCCGCTACAGTTTCGGCACAGTACTATGTCGTATGTGCATGACCCTCTATATAACGTGTGTAAAAATTGTCGCAAAAGCTATACGCAGCGACATTCTTCGTTCGTTGCCAAATCGAAAATCTCGATGCTAAAATATTGTACCATACGTCTTCACGAGGTGCACGAAGTTCGGTTTTTTCATTGAGCTAGTATACTAAGGAGACGCTATGAAACATATTTCCTGTATGTTCAAAGCGGCGCACTGGGCAGGGCTTCAATGGTGTACCAATATGGCTGCCTCAGCAGGTCGAGCTGAAATAATCAAATAATACAACCATACATAACATATACACTATAATCTACGTATTTGACGTACAGTGGTGTACCAATATGGCCGACCTGCGCCGTTTTAGCCACGTGATAGCGTCTGCCTACTTATTCTATCTCAATATGGGTTTTTTAGTCTCTTAATAAGCGCTTGTGTTCGATATTTGTCGGTACAGACAACTGCAATTTTGAATTTAGACAACTTCTTATTCCTAATTTACCGAAAACAGTTTCTTTTTGATGGTAGACTCTATTTTCAACATTTCTTCAATAGCATCCTCTCTTGAAAAACACAATTGGCAACGTTGTAAGACAATGTGTATGTTTTCTTATTTGGTTTCAATCAAAATCATTAGTGTCAAATTTTGACATTTGTCCGAATTAATTTTTCTTAAGTATTTAGTATTGCGCAAGCTCTGCTCTATTTCGTGTTTTCTCATAGTCTCTTGATTAGTTTTTCTGGTTCTGTGTTTTATCGTTGTTGTTTTATTGCTTTGTTCTATTACAATGGATTTTACATTTAATGAATATCCCGATATGTATGTATATGATGTATGGTTTTTGTAATGGAAATGCTAACATGGTAGAACAGGAATATCGTGTACGGTTTCCAAACCGGAAACATCCTACGGGAAACGTATTTCGAGGACTGGACCAACGTCTACGTGAAACTGGTTCGTTTTATAAAAGGAATCCCAACGCAGGTCGACCTAGACAACGGCGTACATTACAACTGGAAGAGGAAATTCTAGATTCAGTACACAAAGATCCCTCCGTCAGTACTCGACGGTTGGCGTCCACATTCAATATCTCCAGTAATAAGATCGTCCATTCGGTTCTACGTGAAAACCTTCTTGATCCTTACCATATAACTAAGGTACAGCCGCTCTATGAAAACGATAACGTACATCGTTTTAAACTTTTGTCATAGTATCTTAAATAAATTTAATGAAGATGGTAATATTTTAAGAAGTGTTCTTTGGACCGACGAGTCTATGTTTACCAGAGATGGTGTACTCAATATCCATAATTTTCACCATTGGGCAGATGAAAATCCTCATGCTATTCGGGAATACGGTCACCAAAGAAAGTTTTCAGTTAATATTTGGCTGGGCATAATAAATCACCAAGTCGTTGGACCAATCTATCTGTCAAATCGTATTGATGCCAGCGGGTACTTAAATGTATTGGAACAAGTTATTGACGAGATGCCATTGAACATACGCCGTAACATGTTTTACATGCATTATGGGGCTCCTGCACATTTTGCTCGTAATGTGAGAGAGTGGTTGGATGAACACTTCCCTAACAGGTGGATTGGTCGCGGTGATCCTATCTTATGGCCTGCAAGATCTCCCGACCTTAATTTTTTAGACTTTTTTGTTTGGAGTTTCATCAAGGACAAAGTTTACGCTACACCTCCACAGGACGCTGACGAAGTTAGAGGAAGAATTAACGCGGCAGTATTAGAAATTACACCGGAAAGGCTAGAACGAGTAATACAGACAATACATCGTAGATTGAAACTGTGTTTACAAACGGACGGACATCAATTTGAACAAATGCTTAGATAATAGTAATGCTAATTTGTTACAAGAGATGCGTTCGAAAAATCAAAACTACTAACTTTGTTTTAATAAAGTGTTTTCTTATTGCTTTGCCCTATATATCAATTGTGTAATCTACTTTGTATAGTATTCTATCCATTATTACGGTAGTATAAAACTACAGTGTTGCCAAATGGATATTAGTTTCATGTGCTCTCCGAGGACGCATAAAGCATGATAAGACATTTTACCATAAGAATTTTGTGTCAAATTCGAACAAACTGTGTCGCTATGTGTAGCTTTTGCGACAATTTATATACACCTTGTATAAGTGGACAAGTGCAGACCCACCTGTCGTGCACTGTAGGGGAATCTTATAAATTTGACCGGCTTCGCGGCGTTTCGTCCGGTCAGCGTAGATGCGTGATCTCCCCTGAGATTCCGTATGGTGTTTGTCGTTCGATGTAGTTTTTGGAGTTTGTATTTATTATTGCCTGCCATTTTTTAAGCTGTCTTTGAGTATTGGTAACCATACATCTTTGATTTCAAGGAAGGATGTGCTGATGGCTTCAGGTGTTGTGGCCATATATGTTGTTTCTGTTAGTTTTCTTTTTGTTCGATTCTCTGTCCTTCGTCCCAGACCTGTTGAGCAAGGCGTGATTTTTCCGTTTCTCCAAGCCCGACCATTTTTTGATGTTCTTTGCCAGTTTGCCAGGAGTTTGCCAGTTTCTCCAATTTATTTTTTCCCACATTCACAAGTTATTTCGTATATACAGTCTTTTGTTCTTTCAATTTCGTTATCAGGTTTTGTTCTTGTACGAGAGGATCTGATGGTGTTAGTTGTTTTTACCGCTGTTCTGATTCCGTAGTTGTCTATTCTCCGTATTTTTTCCTATAGGCCTTTTACGTGCGGTCTTACTGTAGTGGGGTTGTTGTTCTTGTGCTTCTTTCCCCTGTCTTGCTTTTGACAGCGTCTTGTCTGTATATCCGCTTAATTTAAGTATGTAGGTTACGCTGAAGAACGTAACCTACATACTTCTTTCCTATCTTTCTTCTTCTCTATCCTTTTTGTTTGAGCTTATTTTCTTTGTTCTGTCATATAGGCCCTTGGCCACACCTATTTTGATGTTGTAAGGGTGGTTAGAATCATGATGCAGATTATTGACCGGTATACATTTGTGGTTAGTGATATCAGTCTCGATTCTAGTAAGCTGACTATGACCACACTAGAGACAAACAGTTCTTTACAGAGCTACCCTGAAGACGATGATAGACACTTCACCGAAACGTCGGATTTTCATCATCCAGGAAACGGTGGAAATAGCCTAAAAATTCTGCAATAAAAAATATTTACTACAACTTTAACTTAAAAACTTGTCAAAAGCAATCATAAGTAAATGAATTATATAGATATTTTGCCTTGTATTGACTAAGATTTTCTGAAAGAATGACTCATATAACAAGAAATATAAATATATCAAAATATTATACAGGCTGTCTATGAACAACTCCTAAAGAATGAAAGGGGCGATTGTACATAAAAAAGTTTAAAGAAAAGTTTCCATGAACTTGGGTCCGGAAATGCTTTTTAAACGAGCTACCGCATTTTAGAGAATGTAGGGCTCCTGACAAGTGTCAGGAGCCCTACATTCACAGGGTTGGAGAAGTTCCAACCCTGTGTGCGATAGTCACTGACCAATAAATATAAAAGCATAAATTACTATCTGTAAGTCAATGCTATGAATCAGATTGATGTTTCTCTGATTCACTGTTCGATGCTAAGGAACTCACTTCTTTATTGGATGTTAAGAGTAAGAAAAATTTAAAAAACAGTGTAGGGTTAAGATTTGAAGCCAACTGTTTCAATTCTGCATTATATATGCAATCACCTAATCCGTACAACAACGATTACAAATTGTTATCGTCTTATTCAAAGAATTTAAATTTTTTGTATAGCACCAAAATGTTCTTGACACTCAGGAAAAGAGATCTTGAAATTCTGCACCAAACTTGAAAATAAATTAATCAGCAAAGGAAGTACGATATATGTAAAAGATTTTAAATTATTACATCAATTAACAATTTTTGCAGAATGTTGGCCCATAGATGTTTCCAAATGGGACATTAAATTATATCAGTAAAAATTACCTAATTCAAGCATTTCCGAAGCATTGCCTCTTTTTCTGTGGCTACTACCCAACGATTTTTCTAAAGTAATTAAAAACCATCTAAGATCATCAATGTCACAGAAATTTGATTCTTGTTTCTACTGAATCGGATATATTAAATACCGGATTTGTTGTGTTGCTCTTGAACAATGCTGAATGACGCTACTAATATGTTCCACTATGTGTGAACAGTTTAGATTAGATTCATTCATGTGTAAAATTTGCATATCAACATAAATATTTAAGACCAACTCAAACAAATTCTGCTTCGTACTTTTCATTTTTCACGAGGATGTATGCACACTCGACACGACTTAGTCTTCGAACGGTTTTACTAAGCGACAGTACACTGTCTTTGTCAGTTCGCCCCCTCCACATTTAACATGACCGTTTCCATTTGTAACTCGTGTCGAGTGTACGTAGTATGATTTCAGTGTATAGGTACTGACAAGGGAACACCGTCAACTGTCACATTCCGATTTCGACGAAACTTTACAGATCGAAAGAGTACCTTAATGTAAGGAACATGTATTTTTTCCGATTTTGGGGTACAGCCCCTCCAAAATTTGGAAAGTTTGGAGTTTTAATTTTTGCAAATATTTCCTAAACTATGAGAGATATATAATTTGCAGCATATTACACGGCCCCAAGGATGACGTCGCAAAAAGTTCATAACGGGGGACGGCATACTCTATGCCCTAATTTTTTTTTAATTCCTTATTTTCTTGATCATCAAAAAAGCCGCTTTTACATAGAAAACGAAAGTAGAGCATACCAAGTTGATGACCAGAGAAAAGTTTATTTATTTTGAATTATTATTATTAATTTTCTAAATTTATTATACATCACCGTTTTCTATGTAAAAGCGACCTTTTTTTCGATGAATAGGAAAATAACAAATTAAAAACAAATGGGGTGGTATTGGGTACCCGATTCCCCGTTTTTAACTTTTTTCGAAAATGAACGGTGTCATCCTTGGGGCCTCTGGTGCAGATTATGTTAAAGGAATAAAATTATACCTGTTGTAGTTTGATTTATATCAATAGACAAGCTCATTGATTTGAAGCCCTATTATTATTTTTCCACTATTACTATTAATAATTTTCCAAATTTGTTATACATGAACTTTTTGCGAAAATGGACGACGTCATCCGTGAGGCCGTGTAATATGCTGCAAATTATATTCAGAAGAAAATTTAATATCTCTCATAGTTTAGGACATATTTGCAAAAATTTAAACTCCAAACTTTGGAGGGGGCTGTACCTCAAAATTGGGCGTTTCCGCCGAAAAAGAAAAATACGTGTTTCTTAAATTAAGGTACTCTCTCGATCTGTAAAGTTTCATCGAAATCGGGATGTGACAGTTGCCGGGGTTCCCTTGTGAGCAGATATCAATACTACCGTTATTGTTGTTTCGAGGGGTTTACTTGGCCTACTATAAATAAACTACACTTCTTAACTGAGTTTGTTGTACTGCATAGGGCTGTGAAATAACTATTTCTCCCATTGTCTAAGTAATGTCAATGCGGATTTTTACAAACTTTGCACCGCCGTTATTATATCATCCTTAAAGGAGTTTAGGAACAACCATTTTTGTTTAGCGATGTGCTTCGTTTCAGTTCAATTCCAATAGCGACGATCACATACTTCATGCTGTAGAAGTGCCAATTGTAGAACATGCGAAATGCCGGAAAAGTTATCCAATTAATGCCATCAGTGACAAGTTAAGTGTATTTACGATATACAGTGTGACCAAGATAAGAATGAACAGCATCGGGATCTCGGAAACGGTAAGAGATACGGGGTCGATTAAATTAGGGAAAAGTAGCGCATTTAGGTGGCTAATAATATGCCATTTAGAAAGTTTTAAGTTAAAAATTATCGAAGGTTGTATAAACGACGTTAGTAGCATTTAAAAAATGCCCAAAAGAATTTTAGTCCATATTTAAAAAAATTAAGTTGACGGTGATTACTCAGAAACGAAACTTTGGATTACAAAAATTGAGACACCGTTGGATAGAGTGGAAAAAGTGGCAATGGAAATGTCAAATGTGTTTTGAAATTCGATCAAAAATAAATTCAGGAACAAAATAAAACGATTTTTCCGAAATTTCGGTTTTTCTCGGATATCTCCGGAACTACTCGGAATACTAAAACTTTCTAAATGGCATATTATTAGCCACGTAAATGCGCTACTTTTTCCTAATTTAATCGACCCCGTATCTCTTACCGTTTCCGAGATCCCCATGCTGTTCATTCTTGTCTTGAACATACTGTATACATATATTACCTATTGTAATACATGCGGTCCTGGTGTATCTTATAAAACTTTAGATGATAAGAAAAGGTTAGATATATATAATATAACACAATTTAAAAGACAAAATAAATAGAACGAAGAAAAATGTCGACTTTGCAATATTCGGTAGTTTATACCGATCTTTGGCAAATTAAATACGATTTTTTTATCGGGGAATGTTGATTTTGTAAATAAAGGCTTTGCTTTAAAGTGAATTTAATTACTCTAAAGAATTTCATCAAAGCAATACTCTCTTTTAGAGAAATTAAATTTGCTTCAAAGTATAGCCTTTATTTAGTAAATGGAAATTCCTCGCTGAAAAATTCGCATTTAATTTGCCAAAGATGGTACATGTACCAATAAATTATCTGTTTTATTAGAATGATCTGTGCTGGTTATCCGCGTGTGGGCGGTAAAGATGCTTGCGTGGGCGATTCAGGCGGCCCATTGGTAGTAGATGGTGTTCTAATTGGTATTGTGTCCTGGGGACATGGATGCGCTGACCCGCGATACCCAGGCGTGTACACTGACGTGGCCAAACTTCGGGACTGGATTGACCAGCCTGGAAAAATATAGTTTTGCATAAATTTTTAAAATTTAATAAGGATTAAACCTAAGGTGGATGTATATTTTTCCAAATGTATAAACTTAATAAAATACGGTTGCTCATTACTAGTGGTGTTTATTAAATCCTTTTCCCACACGAAACTCCGACTTAAGATACTGTACAAACATCGGTTGTTACAAATGTGAACGTTTATAAGACATCGTTTTACATTTTATTGACGTCTGTTTTGGACGTATGGCAGACATAGTTTAGGGAAATACCTCTCAATGCGCTGCTCTCACTTATTGGTAGGAAATTTGAAATAAGAGATTTTTGCTTGCGATAGTTTTTATTTATGTAAAGTTATAAAATCCCATAATGAAATTAAAGCAAAATGAAAACCACCTATACAAATTTTATAAATCAAATACATTTTACAATGTAAAAACAATTACATACATAATAGAAAGATAAATTCAATCAATTATTTCCTTTTTATCACCTTTATTTGTATTTATTATAATAAAAAAAATATAAATAAAGAATTATAAGACGTAAGAAGTAACTTTGTTATTATTTATGGCTAAAGTTTCTGATATGGTTTAAAACTTGAGCTTAGTAAGTCAACGCATTCGCAAGAAATTTAGAAATATTGTTGTGGCATTTATAGAGCTTATTATAGGACGAAGTGAAACTTCAGGTTTATGAATTTTTGGTAAGTAATACAATTTCGGAATAGCCGAATTGTATATGCTAAGAAATTTGAAATCGTTATCATGCAAATATCTTAACCCAAGCTTTGTCAGATATCACCGATTATAATATCAAAGACACTTTCACTTTTGTTAACAACATTGATGGTCCGTTCTAAACCTAATTTTAGCAGCAAGGTAAGGTGGAGTACCAGAATGTATGAGTGGCTGACAGAAGGTAATAAAATGGAGAAATCTGCCTCTCTGCATGTTAAGCCAAGAAGCCTCACACAATTTGTGGGAGATGTGGTGCCTACGAGGAACTCCATAAATAAATCTTAAACACATATTCTGGATCACTTGAATACGTTTGACATCAACAGCCAGAAAGCATGGATCATATATAATATCGCAAAAGTTAAAGTACGATAAAACAAGTGAATCGCAGAGTAATGTTTTTGCATTGGTACCAAGAATATGACGACTGGGAAATAGAGTTTTAAGGTGATAGAATGCTTTACGAATGGAATGATTAGCATGTTCTCTGAAGCGCAAATCTGCATCTATAAATAAGCCCAACACAACACATTGAGATCTACGACTGAGATAGCTTTTGAAAAAATTTTGTGCAGTTTGGTCCAAACCAGCGTATTTCAGAATAGATAAAAGACTACGAAGACTTTTGTAATAATCCCAGTGTGCATGCATATTAGACTTTTTAAATTTCAATAAGGCTTTGTCAGGTAAGGTCATCATTAGCCTAATGTTATCAGTTACCTATGGAGTCTTTGGTTTAGAAAATGTTGTTTTTCATGGTGCATGTAAATCGAAGAGCAAAAATAAGTTATTATTTAAAAACTCCACCTTATCGTTAATATCTCGTACCTAAGTCAAAAATAGTATGCCAAGATATAGAATAAAGATCAGCTAGGAACGCGTTATTGTCAAAATCTTTAAATGAGCGATAAGTAAATGATTTAGGCAGAGAATATAGAACAATATATATAGAACATATAATAGAACAATAATTTTATTACAAACATGTAGCAAAGAAAAAGGAAAAACTAATTCAAGCACATGAATTTGACGTTAACCACACGCCGTAAAGGAAACGTTTGAAAGTTCAATCCTGACACACAGACACGTGTTTCGAACTTATTAGTTCTCATCAGTGCGTGATACAAGAATATGAACCAACAAACGTATTCCCCGGACCCGTTATATCCTGAAATTACTCGAAAGAAAATCAGAAGATAAACTCCATGACCTCTATCGGGCGATAACTGGACACCAACAAGGGCAGATCTCTAGACGTTCTCCGAACGATTACAGAGATCACGTGTGTTAATGCTAATGTCATCTGTCGGATTACCCGATAAACAACAATAAACAAGACACAAATGTGTAAAGACGTGCAAGTCACTCTATAGGTGAACGGTTAAAATACAAACATGTAGCAAAGAAAAAGGAAAAACCAATTCAAGCACATGAATTTGACGTTAACCACACGCCGTAAAAGGAAACGTTTGAAAGTTCAATCCTGACACACAGACACGTGTTTCGAACTTATTAGTTCTCGGGGAATACGTTTGTTGGTTCATATTCTTGTATCACGCTCTGATGAGAACTAATAAGTTCGAAACACCTATAGAGTGACTTGCACGTCTTTACACATTTGTGTTTTGTTTATTGTTGTTTATCGGGTAATCCGACAGATGACGTTAGCATTAACACACGTGATCTCTGTAATCGTTCGGAGAACGTCTAGAGATCTGCCCTTGTTGGTGTCCAGTTATCGCCCGATAGAGGAGTTTATCTTCTGATTTTCTTTCGAGTAATTTCAGGATATAACGGGGCCGGGGAATACGTTTGTTGGTTCATATTCTTGTATCACGCACTGATGAGAACTAATAAGTTCGAAACACGTGTCTGTGTGTCAGGATTGAACTTTCAAACGTTTCCTTTTACGGCGTGTGGTTAACGTCAAATTCATGTGCTTGAATTAGTTTTTTCCTTTTTCTTTGCTACATGTTTGTATTTTAACCGTTCACCTATAGAGTGACTTGCACGTCTTTACACATTTGTGTTTTGTTTAATAATTTTATTGTACAAATCCAC
Source organism: Holotrichia oblita (assembly GCA_023690525.1). NCBI lineage: Eukaryota > Metazoa > Arthropoda > Insecta > Coleoptera > Scarabaeidae > Holotrichia > Holotrichia oblita. Next base: position 84,119,231 of record CM043021.1, on the reverse strand, counting down.
ATTAATTAAAGAACACAGATTTTAAGTATCTGTGTTCTATATAACGTTTATCCAATAAAGATAAAAGTCAACACGATAGTTTCTCTAAATTGTTGATAAATTTTTATAGTACATCATATTCGTGAGATACTTATATTCATAGAAGAGAACTGAACATGTTGAAGCGATACTAGACTTGAAGCTCGTGGCTTATAAAACGTGTAACCAATGTTTTTTGGTAAAAATTTACTGCTTCCAGAGTTTAGTACAAAATCATGCCGACCAAAATTCGTGAAATCGTGACTTGAGGTTAGTTTTATGTCTTCAATAAGTGACTGAAAATTAGTATAAATTCTGGTTAATATTGGAATACTATCACTTTGTAGTAGAAATTGTTAGTTCTCTACATCTCAACGCCATGAGTCTATCAAGCCTTTTTTTACAAGCTGCCTTCTAGCAGGTGAGTTACACTATTGAAGCTTCCAATATCCTATTGTCTTTATATCATTCCTCTTTCTTAACTTTGTGTTTAGTATAGGAAGAAATTTTTTGGCTAAGTTGTTTAATGTCAAACTTTTGAATAGATCCAAAAATTATTAATACATTTTTAAAAGTACTTATTCATGTTTTTTTTTCGTGTTTTACAAATAACCAAATCAGTTTCATGATGATTGTCTATATTTTCAGTATCCGTTGCATTTATCACTCCATCTAAGAGCAATGATCGCATTGTTGGCGGGAAAGCAGTTAATATAACCGATTATCCATATCAAGTAGCACTATTTGCGAATGGTATCTTTGTCTGTGGTGGAAGTATAATCAGTGACCATTTAGTGGTTACAGCAGCTCATTGCATGATGCCATTGTAAGTAATCAATTAATTCACAGGCTAGTTTACGTATGTAGCAATTTATTCATTACAATTATCTTAACTTCTGTTTGTTATTTCTGTAGTATCGTTTTATTCACTCATTGTAAGTAATTATATAATATACGCGTTAGTTTACGACTGTAGCAAAACTATGGTTTCTTTATTTATTATTCCAAATTCCAAATTTTATTTATCATTATCTTCCCGCAGCACCTTTTTGCCACAATTGTATTAGGTTCATTTTTGCAAGCTGTTACTAACCTTTATAGAAATTCCGATCTGTTTCATAATAATATTAGGCACATTTCAGCATAAACTACACGATCCGTGTAGGTAGCAGCTCTTACAAGAGTGGTGGCGAAGTATATGAAATTCAGCGCGATAACATCCTTGTTCACGAATGGTACAATTCGGATTTTGATGACTTCGATATAGCTTTACTTCGCGTGTCCCAGTCTTTGCTTCGGGAAGGTTCCGACGCTAAAATGGTAAAACTTCCTTCCGAAAACCAGATAACAAAGGCTGGAGTATTAGCAAAAGTATCCGGATGGGGACATCGTCAACAAATAAATTACCCCAAGGTGAGTAATAACTTTTCTTCAATTTTCAAGGGAAATCTATCTATAATAATATAAATATCTAATTTGTTGTGTTGCTCTTTATCAATGCTGACTGACGCTACTAAATACTATTTCTTTATGTTCCATTTTGTTTGATATATGTGTGAGCACCCGTAAATTAGATTCATTCATAAGTAAGATTGCATATAGCTACACATACTAAGACTAACTGAAGCTATAGACTTTAGTTTTTAGCCCGTCGCGTCGTTGTCGTTCGAAGCAGTTTTAATGTATATTGTTTTAAACAGTTTTAACAGTTTTGTTTTAAACAGTTTTAATGTATATTGGGCAACTATCAATACTACTGGCTGCTTTTCGGTTCTCGGGTTCTCTGCCGTGTAGAAAAGTTGTGGTACTTGACGTTTCGATCATCTTGTCGTGATCTTCTTCAGAAGTGAAGTGTTTCTCTGGCCCTTGAAGTGGTTTCGAAGATAGATTTATTACTACTCGGTCTTGATCCAAGGTTGAGCTTGGTGGTCTGATTTTCTGGTGAAGTTGCGTGAATTTTGCCTTCTGTTTCTTGGTGGCTACTTCCGCTTGATGTCTGGCCTTATCTGTAGTTAGGCGATCAATGCTAGTCCATATGTCGTTGTTCAGCGTGTTGCTCAGGTACAAGTGTAGTTCGTATCCTCTCCTTAAGTAAGGCATCGCTTGCTCTTTGAAGTATTCTTCTGGCGCTAGGAGGATTTTCAGGAATGGTGGTGTCGTCTTCTGGTCTCTGCATCTGCTGAGAAATGCCAGTTGGCTCAGCAATTGACTCACTTCACTTCTGAAGAAGATCACGACAAGATCGAAACGTCAAGTACCACAACTTTTCTACACGGCAGAGAACCCGAGAACCGAAGAGCAGCCATCAACAGCGGCCGTGAAAGCCTGAAGACTACATTATCAATACTACTGTTGTTGTTTTGAGATATTCGTTTGCCATATTATAAACAAACTGCACTACTTAACTGAGCTTGTTATACCAACGAGTTGTACTGCGTAGAATCGAGAAACTTTTCATCGTTATTATATTATCCTTAAAGAGATTTAGATATAAGATGTAAATCTCATGCATTTAAGTAGACATTTATTTTTGTTTATCGGCGGTGTGGCTTGTTTCAGCTCAATGCCGATAGAGATATACTCCATGCTGTACAAGTGCCAATTGTAGACCATTCGGTGTGCACAGAACATTATCCATATGGAAAAATCACTGACAGGTAAGCGTATTTGCGATATATACTACATATTTCAGTGTACGCTGCTCGTATAGTGTTAGAACGAAGAAGAATGTCCACTTCGTAATATTCGGTAGTTTATATGTACATGCATACATGTACCAATAAATTCCAAAATCTGTTTTATTAGAATGATCTGTGCTGGTTATCTGGGTATCGGCGGTAGAGATTCTTGCCAGGGCGATTCAGGCGGTCCATTGGTAGTAAACGGTGTTCTAATTGGTATTGTGTCTTGGGGATTTGGATGCGCTGACCCGCAATACCCAGGCGTGTACACTGACGTGGCCTATCTTCGCGAATGGATTAAACGCACTGGAGGTCTATAATTTTGCAAATGTATAAACTTAAATAAAATACTGTTCCTCATTACTACTGCTGTTCTTTTTCCCATACGTAACTCCTACTTAAGATAACTTATAGACATCTGTTGTTTGCAAATGTGAACGTTTACAACACATCGTTTTACAACATTTTATGGACGTCTGTTTTGAACTTATGACAGACATAGTTTAAGTATATGGCAAAGAGTACATAATACGAATGCATTAGTCATGCATTGATATAATGAGGCAAATATATAGCACTAGCCTTTAACTAGAAATTTATAAAAAGTGGATAAGACCCACTTTGAAATGACCCTCCGCAATTATTCCATTACCATTTGTTTATAACTGTAGCTCATAGAAAAAAAATATTTCAACTGCTCTAACGAAGATGTGAAGAATACTCTCGAAGCAATCGAACACGGAGTACCATGTTTAAGCTAGTAAACAGCTGCCAAGCAACACGGTACCCCTATAACAACTATTATAAGGCAGTAATCACGAAACTATTCAGTAGAGTGAAAAAATGGTGTTTCTACTATTATACTATATACTAGCACAAAATGAAGAAAATCTTCTAACCAATTAGGTAGGTAATTAATATGACGGGCAACGGCTTTGCGGTAACCAAGATTGATGTAATAGTTTCTAGTACAGCACTCCGAAATAAGACAACGCATAAAATCAATCATTCAAGGATTATTTTCATATTGAGAGCATCGAGATCAATAAACCAAAACAATTTAACTCTAACGAGTCATCTTAGCAATTCAATGGCTCCAAAAAGACTGGCGATCAAATAATAACAATGAAGTCGCGAAAGTGAAGATAATGTGCGACAATGAATTAAGCAAGCTTGCCGTTTTTTAAACCAATGAGTACTCTTTCCAACGTCTTTACCGCTTATTTTCTCGTAAATTAGATGAAATGCATATTTAACGTTGAAGGTTCAGTTAAGCCAACAAGGAAAATACAAGGTGGTCCTTAAGTTCGGGGAAATCTCGAGAAAAAAAGTTCCTATAAACATATGTCCTAAAGTACTCCGTTGTAAGGATACGTAGTAGGCCGATTTATTTCGCACAAAAAAAATTATTTCAAACATTTAAGAAACGGTTCCAATAAACCCTAAAGGAACTATAGAAAATGACGACCAACAGCTAATATGCAGGCTTCTATCCTCCTGTTCAATTGCATACTCACACGCTGAAGAAGTCCGGGAGTGTTTCGAATTGTTTCGCATCCAACAATTATGCGATTTCTAAGGTCATCGAGATCTTGACTAAATACACTATTTGTTTAATAAAATATGCTTCTGATTGTATCTTTTCTCTTCTTTAATAGGCGATTTCTTAAATTAGTTTCCGTTTTTTTAATATTAATAATAATAACGGTTAATGAGTTAGTATTGGAAATTTAGAAAATTCGTACAGTACTGCCATTACAAACGGGTCGGCGTTCACCCTATAGCGTCGACCCTTAAAACTCTGCGGCTGCACTACCCAATCCATGATTTCATAGTTTCAGGGCAACGGGCTTGGCGGGAGTAGACTTCGTATATAGGGGAGGATGCTTGGGCGTAGGTATGGGAATACGCTCCGGTGTCCGGCCGCTAACCGTCGGAATATACGGTGGGTAAGTGAGGCCCTTCCCCCTCCTCCGCTTCCCTAGACCTCTGTAGCTGCACTACCCCATCCTTGGTGGCCACACTCAGGGAAACGGGCGTGGCGAGAGAATTTGGCGAAGATAGTAGGGGAGGACAAAAGTCGGTTCGCCGAGGAGTTAGTCCGCCCGCTGTTTGTCTGGTTGGGGAAACCTTCGGTTTCATCCTAGAACAACTCGGTGACTCTGGGACCTTACGGTTTCACTGTAGCTGCCGCGGATACTTGGTCGCCGGAGGGGCGAAAGAGTTGGCGCGCTTGACATTTTGGGGTAGGGCTTCGGCCCGGCCGTCCCGGTAGTTCAGGCTTAATTCACGGGCGGGCTGGTTGTACCTCACGGCCAGATTCCGTTTCCCACGCTTGGCCGATAGTTGCCATCCGGAAGGAGGCCTAGGCCCCGTGGGGTTAGATGTGAGGTAGGAGTTCGCTAAAGCGTCTCCAGCGGTGACCCGTCCAACGTTAACAAGGAAACTTGTTTAACATGGGTAGCACGGGGAGAGGAGCCCTCCGACTCGCCGGTCCTCTCCGCGAAGTGTCGGTCTCGTGCAGGCCGTGAGATAGTCGGTGACAGTTTCAAGGCTCATAACTTGTTATGTGCGGTGTGGTACCTGAAAATGCAGGATATGGGCTAACGCCTAGGTGCCTGCGGCTGAATATCCAAGCCATTTTCAAATCGTAGTACTGCCATTACATGTTCACGTTATCTGATTAGCTAATGTGGATTTAGAAGCGTTTGCAAGTTAACTCAGAACCTGTATCCGATAATGACAAAAACCAAAAGGATTATTATTTTAAATTGTTGATAAAATTTTATAGTACAACATATTCGTGAGAAACTTCTACTTGTATTAGGGAAACGTGTTCAAGTAGTACTAATTAATCTTGAAATTCATGGCCTAAAATTTAGTATAAAATCGTGAGACCGTGATTTACTATCAGCTCTACCTCCCCAATAAGTAATTAAAAATTAGAATAAATACTAGTTAATATTGGAAGTACAATCACTTATCACAATAGTTAACTCTTTACAGCTTGATATAATGGGTCTATCAAGTGTTTCTCTTGCTGGTGGTCTACTAGCGGGTAAGGTACATTTTTCTAGTTTACGAGGGATAAGCTAAAATTATTAAGAATAAAAGCACGTTTAATATTTTCTAGGATTTTATTTTAAATATACTCTCAACTAATCTTCTTTCGTAATGCCTCGAAAATAAGCGTGACCTGCGGTACCAATCTCTTCTCCAGACAAAAACTTTTACCCCGTAAATGTGCGTTTAAGCTCAAAAAATAGCCAAAAGTTACACATTGCTAAATGAGGTGAATGCGGTAGGTACCATTTAGATGTAACTGTATTTTTTCCATCTAGCTTAATTGCATTTACTCAACCCGCACTTCTGAAGAATACCGCATAGGTACATAACCTTTTTCATACCTCGCTGCTTCTTGGTCATTGTAGGCGTTTCGGCACAAAGCGTATGTGATAGTTTTAACAGGTGTTGATCCAAACTTGAGTTGATGCTCTACTACCGTTATAAGTGGCTCTATTGTCCTGTTCAATTATTTTTTAACAGCAGCAATGTTTTTGTCAGTAACAGCCGTAGGAGGACGTCCTGCTCCTTTGCGATACTGAACAGAATTTCTTTTGCTTTCAAATTCCTTATAACATCGGTAAATTGTAGCCAAGAAAGTAAACTCTCTTAGCATTCATTTCCAGTATATTCGTTGCTTTTATCACTCCATGAAATTCAGAAAAATTGGTATTAATCCTTTTGATCGCTAAGTTTTCAATGATGAGGATTTTATGCACAGCGATGTTATGGATAGAGAATTGGTAGTTGAAGAAAATAGGGAGATTATTGTCGGTTCTTCATCTTCCAACTCTCAAGTGGAAATCATCACACCACTTAATGAAGTTCAAAATGGAAAGGCACAGCAGACAAACTTATTTGTTTTCCCAGAGGACATTCGCATGTTGCCAAAAGGGATGCCGAGAAAACAAATTCAGATAAACAGAAGACGAGGAGATCAATTATTGCCATAGATACGCAGGAGAAAATTCTATTAGAATTGTCTAAGAAAACAGCGAAAGATACAGTTAAGAAAGCAGTTATTAAGAAAGCAAAGAGAAAAGTTATTACAGGGGAGGAGCATTATAATAACAGTGAAACTGAACCATGAACTATCTCATCCTCCACTTATACATGATTATATCTTAGTCCAATTTACACTGCCCTCAAAAAAGGTAGTTTAAGTGTGGGAAAAGTTATAGATATTTTTGATACCGAAGCCAAAGAATTTAACGTTTCATTTTATCGAAAAGGTGCCAAATGTAAAGATGCGTTCATACTGCCGATTGAAAAAGATGTTTCTGTCGTTTTGTTAAAAGACATTAAAATAATTTTGCCCAACCCTAAGGTTTACGGAGCGACAAAACGATAATAAAGTCTCATCAGTTTCAACTTAAAATTCAATTCTTTGAATATACGATAAACGTCCCCCTGTACTGCATAATGTGGGAACAGTGAGACATGCCGACATTTTTTTTTAATACGTTTATTGTATTATATTTACTAAATCTTTTATTTTCAGTCATTATATTTTGTTTTTTTAGTTATAGTGTTTATGTTGATGTCGAACAGAATCTATATTTTTGTTTGATTTTGTAATAAACACAAGCTCTTAATTTTTTTGTCTCACTGTACTCACCTTTCCCCTAATTTAAAATAAAGGCAAGATGTATGATTTCTGAACTCTTTAAATGCGATATGAATTAGATTTTGTTAGACAAGAACTATAAACAAACGATAATGAGTGATCATGTTCTCTTAAAATTAGTTATCTAGCATTATCAGAACTACCTCTTACCAACAAGAAATTAAAAATGAAATATATAAGATACAATATCCAAATTGAACAATTGCAATTTGCCTCACCAATATGTCAGCTTTTCTATCAAAATATTGCTCATCATAATTTAAAAAAACAGAGAAATAAGCAGATATATGAAGAAGAATCCAAGGATAAAGATAACAGATAGTTTTAGCTTGTGTTTATCTAGATACAAGGACTCAATAATAATTTTTTTGTCAATTGGATTCCTTAGCTTCTTATTCTGCTCCATTCTGTCCATACATGCAACTATTATTGCAGTACTGTCATTTCGGTCACATCAACTAGATGTGGACATGGGTCAAAAAAATTTTTTGCTCGTATCGACCTCTAATAACGTAAATATGTTGTATTTTTGCCTGCATTAGACTCCTGTAAAATATTATTAATTTATTTTTAGAGCCCGCGCTTTGATCTTCAATTTTGTTAAATTTTGAACCATATCACTTTTTTACATAGCATTGCAGAAAAGCATATTGCTGTATCTTAACAACTTTTAAGTTCTCGAGAATTCAGACACACAAGCAATTCATTCATTCAAACGTATATCTTCTTCCAGGAAGTATTTTTGATAGAATACATATAAAATAATACATAATAAAAAGACTTCTAATCGTTATTATGGAAACCAGAAGCCAAGGTTATTTATGCCCGATATTCGGAAATGTTGAAGATATTAATGATAACATTTTGCCAACTCACGAAGATTTTATAAAATATAACGAGGAATACTATCAAAGAACCATCGTTTTTAGATATTGCAAAAGTTGTACCTCACAGGGGAGAATGTGTTTGGAGAAAATCGTCTCTTCCTACAGTTTCAAAGACAAGAGTCGTACAACTAATAAACGGTTATCATATAAAGTGCAAAAATCTTAAAAAGTTGTTGAAAAAAATATCCGTTTATCAAAGACGTAGCAAAGCTTTGTTTGATATTTGTTCCTGTAAATGTAAACAAATTGGGCTTTGTTGCTGTCCAAAGCAATATAAGGTACCCAAAGAAGAACATGAGTTTTTGAGTGACCGAAGAGGAGCGAGAAAAATGCGTATTGGAGGAATAGATCGAGTTCTTATAACTAAATTGCAAAAAAGAGCAGTCCGAAATGAGCCCGAAAAAACGTAAAAAACGTAAAAGTCACGACAAAATTAACTCGAAACAGCAGGACTTGGAGTTATCTATAAGTAATTCCAGTTCTTCTTGTGATGATTGTTTTAATTTACTTTCCACGTCAAAGGCAGAAGGAAAAAGAAAAAACAAAAACAATTTTTAGTTTGCCTATGTTGTCAAAAACTTGTGACCGTTACGGTGTTTCCGATAGAGCAGCGGCTGCTATTGCTTCTTCTGTATTGTAAGATATATCTCCTGGCAATGAACCAATTGATAAATCAAAAATACGACGGAAAATAAAAAAAAAATGATAGCAATTGGTTGTGATGGTACAGTCACTAACACTGGGAAATTTAACGGAGTAATAAGACAAATATTGGAAAAAAGACTTCAGCACCCACTGCAATAGATTGTTTGCATGCTACATTTGAAGGAATTGCCATTAAAACATCTATTTAACAAAGTAGGTGGTGTTACCAAAGGACCATTCGCATGCTGGTCCTATTAGCAACTTAACGAAAAACTACCCATAGTAAAGTACGAGAGAATTGAACGCCACTTTCCGGAAATACAATTTCAGAGCTTATAAATATACAGATCGAAAACATTTGTATGAAATAACTATATCTGTTATAAGTAGACACTGTCACGATGGCTTAGCTAACAGGTCTTCAGGAAAAATATTCCATGCTCGATGGCTAACAAAAGCAAATAGAACTTTACGTTTATATATTTCTACATCAAACCCGTCATATCAGCTAGAAGTATTACCTGAGAATTGTATAAAAGTTATGGTTTGAAATAAAAACAAATCCAACTTGCAAACCATGGGTTTAAATATTTTTGGAAACTTGTAAAAAACTCACGATACCTTCCTGCAGAGTTAAAACTAGTAATAGATACCGTAAATCAACGCAACGCTTATTTTGCTCACCCAGAAAATAAAACAGTGAGAGAACAGGCAGCTAGACGAAAGCTACCTTGCGTGTTTGAGGTCCCGACTATCAATTTTGACGCAAGTAACTACTTTGAAGTTATAAATTGGAATCAAAACTTTTTCGATCCATCGATTCTTCGAAACATCACTGCTGAAGAAATAAATGCGGCAGTTGAGTATCAAGGAAGTGACAATCTAATTTTTGTCAAGCTGCCATGTCATACTCAGGCTGTGGAACGAACTGTGAAAATAGTGTCAGAAGCATCCATGACTCTATGCGATAAAAAATCAAGAGAAGGAAGACAAAAAACATTGCTATTAGCATATGATTCAAGAACTTTTATTTTTTCTCATACATCAGTGATCCACCCTATGACAAGCATGAATAGGGAATCCGGCGAAAATTTTAGAAAAAAATATTCAAAATCTTGGAAACAGAAACACTTTGTTGCAAGAAATATTATTTTCGACAGTCGTGTTTTAACGGGATGATAAAATATACCTACAGCAGTTAGTTATGATAAAATTTTATGATACACCATATTCGTGAGATACTACTACTCACATAAAAGAAGTTAATGCGTTCAAGTAATTCGTGGCTTATAGAAAGTTTAACCAATGAGTTTTTGTTTAAAACATTACTACTTTTAGTACAAAATCATGCGGCCAAAATTCGTGCGATCGTGACTTGTTATCAATTTTGATGTCTTCAAATGAATGACTGAAAATTGGTATAAATACTGGTTATTAATGGAAGTACGATCACGCTATACAAGAACTAGTTAGTTTACTACATCTTAACATAATGGGTTTATCAGGTCTTTCTCTTACTGCTTGGATACTAACAGGTAAATTAGATTATTGTAGATTTAAATTTTCTCTTTTATTTGTACACTCGGTTGATTTAAAATCGACTCACCCGGCAAGCGACGTAGACCTAACGTCGCACACAGAAACTTTCAACATTTAACGTTTGCCAACACCCATTACCATTAATGAGATATAAACGCAAATAAAATAATAATACAAATCAATTTTAGAACCATAAGAAAAATTATTTATCAAAGCAGATAGACAGGAATCCTATGTTCATCTCAAGTTTGTTTCGTTAAAAACACTGATTTTATTCGAGAATTAATAACAAAACACACAGTAAACAAATAATAATTTATTTCAAATAATAGAGAAGGTAAACGAAAAGGCAGTCAAACTGAAAACAAATTAATACACAGAAAAAATTTTTGAATTATTGGTTGGTTCTGAAGGACATTTTCTGCACCATCATTCGAACATTCATTCTCTAAAGTATGTATATGTAATAGGGTGAATCGTTTTTTTCTGCAATACAATTCTAATAGCACGGAAAACTTGCGCATAGGCGCCAATATAAATAAAAAATATGAAAAAAATTTTTTTTTCAAAATTTGAAATCGAGCAGAAGGCTTAAAGTTACAAAATCAGTCAAAATCCCTGTAAATTAAAAAAAAAATGCAAAATTTACAAAAAAAAATACATTTTTTGTTGTAATAGTGTAAAAGGTGTTTTTAAGAGTGTCCTTATAATGCATACAAAAAGTAATTAGACCCATTCTTGTTTTACTGAATTCGCGCAAAAGACCTAAAGTTGCGAGCAGGGTTGCCGCCCTGAAAATATTATGTTGGCTACGATAATGGATGAGAGACCACACATTAGAGAACTTGGCTACAGGAGGATCCTTAAATCCAGAAATGATCCATCGACTGAAGGTTACGTAAGAGACTTCAAAATACCTTCAATAAATTTTAGTGCAAACGACTATACCGAAGTAATTGATTGGGCAATTTGCAAGTTAATACCGCCGCCACTACTGTCCAAGATGCCAACTGAACACATTGCGTCTTTGTTGAAAGACAAAGCGCTATCAATGTTTAACTACCTCAAATTCCCATGCCACACCCACTCAATTGATAGGTATGTAAAACTGCTTACAGAAGCAGCAGAAAAAGTGGGCGGGCATGAAAATCGAGATGGTTATGTTAGAGCTACTTTAAAATCAAGACAACTGATGCCCACATTTAATTAAAAGTCAGAACTCAAAGGGGCTTCTATGTAAATAATCTTTTGCCTACAACGAACATATGCATTGTACAAAGTAAATAGTTACTGTAAATATTGTAGATAAAACCAACCAACCAGGGTGTTGGTTGGTTGCGTAGGGTGGATGTGGAAATCACTTGTTAGAGTCTTATTACAAATTTACCGGTATTTTGACTTTTTGATAATTTTAGGCCTTCTGCGCGATTTCAAATTTTGAAAAAAAAATTTTAATGTTGTTTCATTTATAATGACGCCTATACGCAAGTTTTCCGCGTTATTAGAATGGTATTGCAGAAAAAAACGCGTTTTTCGATCCACTCTAATATGTAATAGACTTTTATATCTTGCCTCCATACATATTCTTATTCATGTAATTTCTTAATTACATAAATACTTAGAATTATAGTGAAATTGTATGCGATAGCGATTTAACTAAACATATGTCACAAACTCGCATTAAGAAATTATCGGTTTAGGAATTTATAAATGATCCCTTGCATATGAAACTGGATTTAATAGAAAAATATATTGTATATACATATATAGTAATTTACATACAGTTGACCATACTATTACTGCTTTGCGTTCGGGGGCCGCAATAAAGCATACTTTTAACGGGTTTTATGGCACTTTGAGTCGATTCTAAATCAACCGAGTGTACACCTCTTGTGTCAAAACTTTGTTCTTATTTTGCCCGTCTAATTTATTTTTAATACTGTAATTAACATTCTCGTATTCTGCAAGCAATCAAATCATGATCGGAATGATGAATGTTTTCATTTCTAGTATTCGTTGCTTTTCTCAGTCCATCTAAAGCCAATGATCGTATTGTTGGCGGGCAAGAAGTTGATATTGCTGATTACCCTTACCAAGTAGCACTATATGTGGACGGTGAACTCTCATGTGGTGGAAGTATAGTCAATGAACATTTAGTAGTTACAGCAGCTCATTGCATCCACGAAAAGTAAGTAATAATTTAATATGCAGATTAATTTACGGCTCTAACAAAATTATGTTTCATTTCTGATTATTTAATCGTTTCCTCACAAGAGTATTCAAAAACATTTCAGCCATTCGTATGCGATACGTGTCGGTAGCAGTTCCTATAAGCATGGTGGAGAAGTGTATCAAATCGATCCCAATAACATCATTGCTCATGAAAAATTCGATTCAAATATTACTGACTACGATATTGCTCTACTTCGCGTTTCCCAGTCTTTGCTTTCGAAAAATTCCATCGCTAAGGCGGTAAAACTTCCAGTCAGTGGACAAAAAACAGATGCCGGAGTACTAGCAAAAGTATCCGGATGGGGAGATCGTCAACAAAAAAATTTCCCCAAGGTGAGTAATAACTTTTCTTAAATTTTCATATAGTATAATGAATAAGAAGAGAGAGAGAGAGAAGAAGAATACCTAGTAGTGCAAAATTTGATCAAGAATTTAATTGAAACGAAATAACCATTTTCGTTTCAGTTTAATGGCAATAGCAGCGACGATAAACTTCGTGCTGTAGAAGTACCAATTGTAGAACAAGCGGAATGTAAGAAACGTTATAGATCTCATCCAATCACTGACCGGTAAGTACGTTTCAAAAATTTCTAAACCAGTAGTCGAGAACTTATCCGTGATTTGAGACGAAAAAATGTTAATCTGTTTTATTAGAATGATCTGCGCTGGTTATCTAGATATCGGTGGTAAAGACGCTTGCCAGAATGATTCAGGTGGCCCAATGGTAGTAGATGGAGTTCTAGTTGGTGTTGTTTCTTGGGGAAGTGGATGTGCCGACAAGAATTACCCAGGAGTGTACGCTAACGTCGCCAATCTTCGGGACTGGATTAAGGAGCATGGAAAAATATAGTTTTGCACAAATTTATCAAATTTAATAAAATATTATTGCCACATTATTATAAGCGTGTTGTTTATTAAATCTCTTCCCGTTCATTAACACAAATTGGCAAAGTGAGTACCCAAGCTGCTACCTAATCAGGAAAAGAAGAAAAAAGTTGATGATGCTTAATCGACTTTAGACGAGTATGCTGGCGAATCGGATGATTTATTGGATAATGTGCTAACTGCCGATGAGACTTGAGTCTATTACGAACTACCACAGACCCGAAATTTAGCTTCAAAATGGCAACTTCTTAGCGAATCACCACCAGGAGTTAAGCGTAACAAAACATACTCCATGAACCTTCTTAATGTGGTATTTCTACAACACAATTGTCCAGCCCATAAAGCGAATGTCACACTCGAAAAGATCACTCAACTGGGTTGGACGGTACTGAAACACTCGCCTTATTCGTCAGATTTAAACCCTCCGATTATTACTTGTTTCGAAATTTGAAAAATGATATGTTAAAATGCAAATTTATAAACGCCGACGACCGATGTAGAACCAGAAGTTAGTAAATTTTAAACAAGTGAAACTATTTCTTTTTTTTTTAATGTGTGGTGGTTGCTTAGTTGCAGTGACTCCGTAAGCTGTATCACTTGTCTGGCTATCACTGCAACTCTCGCGGTGTAGTTTGTATGTGTAAGTTGTGTTCAACGGCTTTGTGACAGCACCATCTCGCCTTTTATGATGCCGCGCTGTTAATCACTTTGTTCCCAACGGCGAATGGCAAGTCGATCCGGGACTAAACTCTCTGAAAAAAAGTCACCGTCCCTTCAGAGAATTGAACCCCGGCACCTATCGTCCTCCCACAACGATAGTCAGCCGCCTAACCACTGCGGCCATCGACCCGATTATTAATTTTTTATTAATTTTTATATCAAAAAATTTTCGAGAAAATAAAACCTGCACACAGACTTGCCATTCAACCTGTATTAATAATAAAAACTACGTAATGGGACCCTTGCATCTACACGACTAAACTATTTTATAACCTTTTCGGCTTCAATATGGGTCTGAGCTTCAAAATAAGTAGGTACAGAAAGCAATAGAAAAGAAAGATACAATGCATCAAACGTATTTTATTGATTCCTCATGTAACATTGTACAGTTAATTGATGATATTATATTTGTCCATGATCCCTTATCCAGGTACGCAGATTGGCGACGTTCGCGTACACTGTTGGATAGCACTTTTGAGCGCATCCCCGACCCCAGGATACGACGCCAACTAAGACACCATTAGCGACTAGTGGACCACCGGAATCACCAAAGCAAGGATTTTTGCCGCCTTCGGGAACACCAGAACATATCATCCTGGCAAAACGAATAATACATTAACGAACAGATCAACATACAGACTTTTAACAAGATGTTTAAAATAATTTTCATATTCACCTGCAAGTAAGGTGGCCATTGTATGCTTTGTTGCATTGATTGTGGTCAACAATAGCAACCTCCACTGCGTGAAGCTGATCTTCATCAGAACTACGGCATTCCTAAAATAAACAGATAAATTATACTGTCGATTAATAACACTAGCCTACACACGAACAAGGACTGCAATGATTAGTTTCGATAAGCAATACAGCTTGAAAAGCCGTTGCAGCTGCAGTTATCACAAACGAGAAAATTAATGAGATTTCCTTTGCCTATATTTCCTATTCCTCACCTGTTCTCCGAAAAGGAATGACTTAAATACGGGTATCCGACGTCCCCATCCAGAGGCTATAACTGACGTGTTAGCAAGTATTGGCTGATCCTGCGAAGGAAGTACTATCGCCTTCGATATAAGTCCATCCTGAAATAAGGATTCAGTAGTACGAAGCAAAGCGATATCGTAATCCCAATAGGTATCTCGACCAACGTATTTTTCGTGAATGATAATGTCGTTATCATTAATCTCGTAGATTTTTCCACCTGAGGAGTGAAAGGAACTGCCTACGCGTATCGAAATATCACTGAAATTAAACGAAATTTTATAATATGAAAAATATAGACGTCGTATGAATTATGTACATACCTATAACCTTTTACGCAATGAGCTGCTGTTACAACTAAATGTTCACTTACTATGCTACCACCGCAATTGAATTTGCCTTTGTAAAATAATGCTATTTGATATGGGTAATCCTTAATATCGACTGGATCTCCTCCGATAATACGATTATCTTCGGAACTAGCATTAACACCAAGAAGTACTAAAAATAAAACGGATTCTTTAATTGTTATATACTTATATGTATTTAGAAATATTTTGACAAGATATGGATATAGGTCTACAATTCCTGGTTAGTTTGCTGCCATAAATGAAGGGAATCAGATGATTTTATGGATACTTTAATAAGTATAGTTAAAGATTTGGCGAAAGCCATTCTAAGCTTGTGCAAAATGAAAGATTAAATTAAGTCATCAGCTATAAGATTCTAAATCAGTCAAAGATGACGCAGGAAGGTAGATGAAACAAAATTTTCTATCTTTAGTATCTACCACAGAATTATTCATTGACAAAATGTTTGGAATCCTAGTTTCTATTGTATCATTACGAAAAATTAATGTAAAGACAAGATTTTGGGAAACAAAGGAAATTCAAAAATCGTACTTACCTGCTAGTACACAGCCAGAGAAGATGATGCTTGGAATGCCCATTGTCGAGAGATGTACCCAATTGATCGCTACTTGTATAGAATAGCTCTCTTTTCAAAATCCGAAGAATTTATACCAATTCTTATCATTTAGCGAATCATTAAATTGATGGTAAATCACGAATTGTATATACAATTTTATTCCGAAAACGTGGTTCGGAAATCTTCCGTGGCATTATAATAAAAATAAAATGGAATTTTCATCACGATGGTACGAATTTTGACTACACGATTATGCAATTACCCGAAGAAGGTAATCATTTTTTGTAAAAGACTTTTTTTTACAGTTGAAGCATGATTATTGCAATTGTAGTAAACATTTAATGGATATGATTTGCTATAAGATTAAATAAAAAATAAACTATTGATAAAATTGAAATTTTCAAATAGAGCATCTTACACACTGCTCAAAAAAAATTTCAAAACCTATAACTTTTTAAATAATTGTTCTGGGCAAATTAAATTTGATATCAAATTAATAACGCAAAACAAAATAGAAAAAATTTCAAGTATGCTTTTGAATTGACGTATGAAAGCCTTCTAAAGATAACAGACGAATTCTGTTGTCAATCTTCGTTGATTTGAAGTAAAATGAGGCATTTCTTTTAACATCATGGGTAAGAGAGTCGTACCACAACGAGAACTGAAATATCTGGGCGTAATTCTCAATGACAAATTGACAATTGGCCCTCACGTAAAACATGTGATGAACAAAGCGGAAACTAGCCTAGGGGCTCTGGCTAGAATTATGCCCAACGTAGGTGGACCTAGCAGTAGGAAACGCGAACTATTATATGGGATGATGAGATCACAGGTACTGTACGCCAGCCCAGCATGGTCATATGCCCTGCAGTGTAAGAAACACACCGACGCGGTGGTAGGAGTCCACCGAAGAGCGCTACTAAGAGTAGCTAGTGCCTACAGGACCGTCTCCACTGTAGCAAAACAGGTCATCGCCGGAATACCACCCATCCGACTACAGATGGAGGAAAAACTCGATATCTTCCGTGCTACGGGTACACTGCATAACCCGGATCGGCAGGAAGCGAGACGAGCCGTCTAACCGTTTGATGAATCTGCTTTCCCCTCGGCAAGTAGGTTCACCTTGTTAATTTAAACGAGAGGCCAAACTTCCAGCAGGGCACATTAACGCCTTATAGGGCTAAAATTTCATCGATATTTTCTCGAGAACCGTTTGATGAATCTACTTCGCTCTCGGCCAGATGGTTCATCTTGTTAATCTAAACGAGAGGACAAACCCCCAGGAAGGCACATTAACGCGTTTGAGAGCTGTGACCGTTCAAACGTTCATAAATTTTCTGGACAATTTTTCATCATATAAATATTTCCTAGCTCGATAACCGTTTGATGGATCTGCTTCCTCCTCGGCAAGTAGGTTCACCTTGTTAATCTAAACGAGAGGCCAAACACCCAGCAGGGCACATTAACTTATTATAGAGATAAATTTCCTCGAGAACCGTTTGATGAATCTGCTTCGCTCTGGGCAAGTTGGTTCATCTTGTTAATCTAAACGAGAGGACAAATTACCAGGAAGGCACATTAACGTGTTTGAGCGCTGTGACCGCTCCAAATTGATAAATTTTCTGGACAATTTTTTCATCATATACATTACCTAATATTACCTAGCACGATAGCCGTTTCATGAATCTGCTTCCCCCTCGGCAAGTAGGTTCACCTTGTTAATCTAAACGACCGGCCAAACTCCCAGCAAGGCACATTAACGCCTTATAGAGCTAAATTTTCATCGATATTTTCTCGAGAACCGTTTGATGAATCTACTTCGCTCTCGGCCAGATGGTTCATCTTGTTAATCGAAACGAGAGGACAAACCCCCAGGGAGGCACATCAACGCGTTTGAACGCTGTGACCGTTCAAACTTTCATAAATTTTCTGGACAACTTTTTTATCACATAAATATTACCTAGCTCGATAACCGTTTGATGAATCTGCTTCCCCCTCGGCAAGTAGGTTCACCTTGTTAATCTAAACGAGAGGCCAAACTCCCAGCAGGGCACATTAACGCCTTATAGGGCTAAATTTTCATCGATATTTTCTCGAGAACCGTTTGATGAATCTACTTCGCTCTCGGCCAGATGGTTCATCTTGTTAATCGAAACGAGAGGACAGACCCCCAGGGAGGCACATCAACGCGTTTGAACGCTGTGACCGTTCAAACTTTCATAAATTTTCTGGACAACTTTTTTATCATATAAATATTACCTGGCTCGATAACCGTTTGATGAATCTGCTTCCTCCTCGGCAAGTAGGTTCACCTTGTTAATCTAAACGAGAGGCCAAACACCCAGCAGGGCACATTAACTTATTATAGAGATAAATTTCCTCGAGAACCGTTTGATGAATCTGCTTCGCTCTGGGCAAGTTGGTTCATCTTGTTAATCCAAACGAGAGGACAAATTACCAGGAAGGCACATTAACGTGTTTGAGCGCTGTGACCGCTCCAAATTGATAAATTTTCTGGACAATTTTTTCATCATATACATTACCTAATATTACCTAGCTCGGTAGCCGTTTCATGAATCTGCTTCCCCCTCGGCAAGTAGGTTCACCTTGTTAATCTAAACGACCGGCCAAACTCCCAGCAAGGCACATTAACGCCTTATAGGGCTAAATTTTCATCGATATTTTCTCGAGAACCGTTTGATGAATCTACTTCGCTCTCGGCCAGATGGTTCATCTTGTTAATCGAAACGAGAGGACAAACCCCCAGGGAGGCACATTAACGCGTTTGAACGCTGTGACCGTTCAAACGTTCATAAATTTTCTGGATAACTTTTTCATCATATATATATTACCTAGCTCGATAACCGTTTGATGGATCTGCTTCTTCCTCGGCAAGTAGGGTCACCTTGTTAATCTAAACGAGAGGCCAAACACCCAGCAGGGCACATTAACTTATTATAGAGATAAATTTCCTCGAGAACCGTTTGATGAATCTGCTTCGCTCTGGGCAAGTTGGTTCATCTTGTTAATCTAAACGAGAGGACAAATTACCAGGAAGGCACATTAACGTGTTTGAGCGCTGTGACCGCTCCAAATTGATAAATTTTCTGGACAATTTTTTCATCATATACATTACCTAATATTACCTAGCTCGATAGCCGTTTCATGAATCTGCTTCCCCCTCGGCAAGTAGGTTCACCTTGTTAATATAAACGACCGGCCAAACTCCCAGCAGGGCACATTAACGCCTTATAGGGCTAAATTTTCATCGATATTTTCTCGAGAACCGTTTGATGAATCTACTTCGCTCTCGGCCAGATGGTTCATCTTGTTAATCGAAACGAGAGGACAAACCCCCAGGGAGGCACATCAACGCGTTTGAACGCTGTGACCGTTCAAACTTTCATAAATTTTCTGGACAACTTTTTTATCATATAAATATTACCTGGCTCGATAACCGTTTGATGAATCTGCTTCCTCCTCGGCAAGTAGGTTCACCTTGTTAATCTAAACGAGAGGCCAAACACCCAGCAGGGCACATTAACTTATTATAGAGATAAATTTCCTCGAGAACCGTTTGATGAATCTGCTTCGCTCTGGGCAAGTTGGTTCATCTTGTTAATCCAAACGAGAGGACAAATTACCAGGAAGGCACATTAACGTGTTTGAGCGCTGTGACCGCTCCAAATTGATAAATTTTCTGGACAATTTTTTCATCATATACATTACCTAATATTACCTAGCTCGGTAGCCGTTTCATGAATCTGCTTCCCCCTCGGCAAGTAGGTTCACCTTGTTAATCTAAACGACCGGCCAAACTCCCAGCAAGGCACATTAACGCCTTATAGGGCTAAATTTTCATCGATATTTTCTCGAGAACCGTTTGATGAATCTACTTCGCTCTCGGCCAGATGGTTCATCTTGTTAATCGAAACGAGAGGACAAACCCCCAGGGAGGCACATTAACGCGTTTGAACGCTGTGACCGTTCAAACGTTCATAAATTTTCTGGATAACTTTTTCATCATATATATATTACCTAGCTCGATAACCGTTTGATGGATCTGCTTCTTCCTCGGCAAGTAGGGTCACCTTGTTAATCTAAACGAGAGGCCAAACACCCAGCAGGGCACATTAACTCATTATAGAGATAAATTTCCTCGAGAACCGTTTGATGAATCTACTTCGCTCTCGGCCAGATGGTTCATCTTGTTAATCGAAACGAGAGGACAAACCCCCAGGGAGGCACATCAACGCGTTTGAACGCTGTGACCGTTCAAACTTTCATAAATTTTCTGGACAACTTTTTTATCACATAAATATTACCTAGCTCGATAACCGTTTGATGAATCTGCTTCCCCCTCGGCAAGTAGGTTCACCTTGTTAATCTAAACGAGAGGCCAAACTCCCAGCAGGGCACATTAACGCCTTATAGGGCTAAATTTTCATCGATATTTTCTCGAGAACCGTTTGATGAATCTACTTCGCTCTCGGCCAGATGGTTCATCTTGTTAATCGAAACGAGAGGACAGACCCCCAGGGAGGCACATCAACGCGTTTGAACGCTGTGACCGTTCAAACTTTCATAAATTTTCTGGACAACTTTTTTATCATATAAATATTACCTGGCTCGATAACCGTTTGATGAATCTGCTTCCTCCTCGGCAAGTAGATTCACCTTGTTAATCTAAACGAGAGGCCAAACACCCAGCAGGGCACATTAACTTATTATAGAGATAAATTTCCTCGAGAACCGTTTGATGAATCTGCTTCGCTCTGGGCAAGTTGGTTCATCTTGTTAATCTAAACGAGAGGACAAATTACCAGGAAGGCACATTAACGTGTTTGAGCGCTGTGACCGCTCCAAATTGATAAATTTTCTGGACAATTTTTTCATCATATACATTACCTAATATTACCTAGCTCGATAGCCGTTTCATGAATCTGCTTCCCCCTCGGCAAGTAGGTTCACCTTGTTAATATAAACGACCGGCCAAACTCCCAGCAGGGCACATTAACGCCTTATAGGGCTAAATTTTCATCGATATTTTCTCGAGAACCGTTTGATGAATCTACTTCGCTCTCGGCCAGATGGTTCATCTTGTTAATCGAAACGAGAGGACAAACCCCCAGGGAGGCACATCAACGCGTTTGAACGCTGTGACCGTTCAAACTTTTATAAATTTTCTGGACAACTTTTTTATCACATAAATATTACCTTGCTCGATAACCGTTTGATGAATCTGCTTCCCCCTCGGCAAGTGGGTTCACCTTGTTAATCTAAACGAGAGGCCAAACTTCCAGCAGGGCACATTAACTTGTTATAGAGACAAATTTTCTCGAGAACCGTTTGATGAATCTGCTTCGCTCTGGGCAAGTTGGTTCATCTTGTTAATCTAAACGAGAGGACAAACTAGCTCGTTTGATGGATCTGCTTCTTCCTCGGCAAGTAGGGTCACCTTGTTAATCTAAGCGAGAGGACAAACCCCTGGGTGATTCACAATTTCGAAGCCCACCTTATGCAGGGCAGCTAACGCAACGCGGTTCTTGTGGACGGGCGCGTTGTCGTGCAAAAGCAGCACACCTTTCGTCAATTTTGCCCGTCTTTTCTCTTTAATGGCTTCTTTTAGTCGCTCTAATATTGAAGCGTAATATTCTCCGGTTATAGAAACACCTTTATCTTTATAATCAATCAACAATATTCCTTCCGAGTCCCAAAATACCGTTGCCATGGGTTTCCCAGCTGATTGTGACACTTTAAATTTCTTGCGAGGTGCTGTGCCCTTTTTATGCCACTGCATGGAGTCTTGTTTGGACTCAGGTTCATAATGATGAACCCAAGTTTCGTCTCCAGTAACAATTCGACTCAATACACCATCCTTGTCTTCATTACAGAGGTCCAAAAATGCACGCGAACACTCTACGCGCTGTTGTTTTTGCGGCGGCGTGAGCATTCTCGGCACCCATCTTGCGCTAACCTTAGACATGCCGAGATGATAATAATAATAATAATAATAATAGTGTTTATTAATCCCAAATTTTTTGCATACTTTTTATAATAATAATAATAATAATAATAATCTTTATTACTAAAAATACAGCATGTCAAGAATAGGTACATACATGTGTATACAGGTTTAGTGCCATGGTAGTGACTCCATAAAATCTTGCATTGTGTAGCAAACCTTTTCGAGCAGGTGATTCTTCAGAGTTCTTATGAATATGGCCAAGGGTAGCTCCTTCCACTCAGATGGTAGTCTGTTGAAGACACGGATACCCATTGTTGTCCATTCGCTTGTTTTTAATCTTACATAAGGGATAGAGAGTTGTTTGTTGATTCTTGTATTGTGTTCATGCTTATCTCTGACACACGGATACGATGCTAGATTTGCTTTGGTAAATTTGAGGATCTGAAGAATGTATATTGACGTTATGGTGAGGATGCGGTATTTTAGAAAAAGAGGTTTACAGGAGCATGTATTGGGAACGTTTTCTATAGCACGAAGGGCTTTTTTCTGTAAGATTAGTATTTTCGATGTGTGTGCAGATCCTCCCCATAGTGTTAGGCCGTAGGTCATCCGAGAGTGAAATAGTGCATAATAGGTTGTTTTTGCCGCTTCCTTGTTAACTGCTCTGGAAATTCGTCGTATCGCGTAGACAGCGGAGGAAAGCGTTTGTACCATATGTCAACATGTGGGCGCCAGGTCTGTAGTGGAAAACTATAATAATATTTGATGTCTAATTCTGAGAGAAAAAAATAATAATAATAGTGCAGTCAACAACCAAAATAATAATAATAAACACAATATTTTCTAAGTAATGGAGCTTTGGTGTGATGGTGTAGGATTTTAAAATTTGTTGTATCGGATACTCCAACCATTTCTGCGAGTTGTTTCTTCTGTAGTCGAGCATCTTCGAGTACAATTTTTTCAACTTTTTGGATAAGTCCTGGCGTGGTCACCTCAATGCTCCTGCCCGGCCTCGGGTCGTCTTCAAGGGATTCCCTTCCTTGTTTAAATAAACTATGCCACTTGTACACCATGGTTTTTCCTGGACAAGAGTCGCCGTAAGGAGAAGCCGCGTCATGGAGCAAGTCGTTCATTCCCGATTTGTTACCCTGGGTAGAATGCAGTCACAGGAAAACTGACTATCACCTGACTCAGTTTTTATCGGGCCACGGGCATTTCCGTTCCTACACCAAAAGGTTCCACATAACGCAGGATGATGCGTTTATTGCGGATCCCCGGAGCATGCTGTTTTTTCGTGTGTAAAGTGGGAGGAAGCTATGAGAATCCTGGATTGCGAACTGGGACAGGAGGCAACCAGTAGTAACGTCATCAGTATCATGATCGAGTCTGGGAGAAACTGGAATCTAGTGCTCAAGTATATACAGCCGGTCGTATCTCATACAGAAATGAGGGTGAAAGAGCTGAAAAAAAGAGCTGAGGTAACGTGAGCGGATGAAATAGTGGCTGACCGTGCTGTCTGATGGTATGTCATTGGCGGTTCCGGAGGGACGGATGAAGAAAGAGGTTTTTTAGTGGGTACATTGAGCCTGCACACCCCGCCCGGAAATCCCACACTGCTGCAATGCGATCGAACTAAGCATGTAGCATCCATAAAGGATTTTTACCTCTGAAAAAAAAAAGTTCTGACCTGAATGCTATTGAACACGTGTTCGCAAGCGCCCTAATCCACCACTAACTATACAGGAACTGACACAAGCCCTGATTGAGGAATGGTAAAGCGTACCTCACGAATATCTTCCCAGACTAGTGCAAAGCATGGCACGCAGGTGTGAGGAAGTGATTCGTGCTCGTGGAGGGCATACATGGTATTAAACCTCACCAATCCACAGAAAACCGTACTCTCATCGATACTATGACAGTTGATTTTTGGTTGTGGCCTTATCTACAAGATGGAGTTTATTTAACATATAAAAATGTTGAATTCAGGATCAATGTTTTGCAAGTAATTAAGTCTAAATATACACACTATGGTTTTATCAATAAAACATTATATTACAATACACAATTTCAATAATAATACCATAAAAATATTAAATCTTACAATAAATTATATGAAAACAAAAAATGTATTATTACAATAACTTAGGTTGTTGTTTCAAAGCAGTAACGTCTAATATCTTTGGCACGTCCGCATTTTTATTTGACTGCGTCACTTGAGGCACTACTGAATCTAAAATATAAACTATTATATACCTATATTTAACTTAAACAATTATAACAATCTGAGTTATCACCTGAAGTCAAAAGATTGTATTTCTTCATGTATTGAAGCGTTGCAAAGGAGAACTCTGGCCTTCGTCTGATTAAATTTTCCCTGTTACAATTAAGATTCTTCTTAGGCTGATCCGATGTTGGTTGAGTTAATTTTGCAAGTTGTTCATCTGGTAAATATTTCATTAATAATTGTTTTACAGCAAAGCTAATTTCAGTAGGTGTGTATTCAGATCCACTTGATGTTTGATTCGGACTATAACAATCCAAAAAATTTCATAATTCTAGTTAGACATTTTTTAAGACAGACTCATGCAAAATATTAATTCAATAAATTTCAATTTAATAGGTACTTCTTGTAAACACAAAAATTAAATTAACATTATAATTATAATCACCATTCTGTATTAGGCTCTTGTAATGTAGACAAATTTACACCTATACTCTGTAAATGTCTTAATGTAGCTTCTTTAACTTTCTGCATAGTCTTATTTCCAAGGATACCAGCCGCATTTGAGCTTGCATCAAAATCTTTTCTATTATCCACTTTTTTTAGCATATTATTTACTTGTCCCTTGAAAATATATATAAATAAATAAATACCTCATGTAAACTATATTAACTTACCATAACATTATTGTAAATTGTCCATCCGATATCTGTAGTAGAATTTGTAGATTCATCATCGCTACATATAAAAAAAAAGAATTTTGTTTAACAATAATAACAAATTTAATCAACGTTTTATCTTACTCAGAACTGTAATCTTTCATATCAACATGAATACTATTTTCAGGACTCGGACATCGCTCCATGATGGTTAGAGGCTCATTTAATGATAACGAAAGATCATTACTCTGTTTCTGATTATTATCCTCCTGAACTTGTCTTTTAATATCATCTAAAATATTATTCGACTTTAATCTTTCTTGTACGGGGCTATTGTCTTGAACTTGTACATCTTGTGGTGTTACATTTGCAGTATTACATTGATTTCTTTGTGAAGGATGAATCGAAACTTCAAAACTTGTCATAACATCGACCGCTAATTTAGTAGGATGATTTTGGTTAAACTGAGCATGTTCGATTTTTGTGCTACTAAAACACTCCTGCCTCCGAAATCTCTGAACATCGTAATTAAAAGCGTTACTCTGTTTTTGTTTCGTCTGGTTCTCAATGAGTAACGCTACCTGTTTTTGTAATAAGAAAATCTGCTCATTTTGTCGCTGTATTACTTTTAATAATTCGGTAATTGTCGGTTCATTCCTATCGTTTGTAATTTGTTTATTAATAATTGCATCTTCATACGAATTTAAATGATTCGATGGATTCCAATTCGTATTATTGCTGTACCCCAACGATTCCTTTTGTTGTGTATTATAACTATTACAGATTGGATTGCTTCTACTTTTAAATTCTTTTTCATTATCATTAAATATTGTTAAAGGTGGATCGGAAAATTTTTGATAATTTAATCTAGTATTACTTTCTACCTCACTCTTTTTATTATTATCATCTATAGGCTTTATCAAACTTAAATCTAAATGTCTATTAGGAATATTCGCCATATAAATTTGTTCAAATGGTTTCACATTATTACCGCTCGTAGTTTCCCGTTGAATATTAACATCTCTTTCAGGTATACTTATAACACCTTCATCATAACTATTATTACTCGCAACATTACTTTTCTGCAAACTAGGACTTTGAAATCTTACTTGCTTCCGCGATAACACCTTACTAGATTCTCTTTCATTACACGGAGCAATATTTTCTTTATCGAATTTTACATTCGGTTTTGAATGAATAAAATTTTGCGTGTTAGCTTTCCATGCATTATAGGACTTAGTCGTTGTCGTCGGTGATTCAGTTTTTTCGGTAAATTGTAATTTTGAGGTAAAATGAGCGACACTTCGGGTATTAATTTACAAGGGAACTGAAATTAAATCGATTATCAATATAAATTGCTACTACTACTAAATAAGAGATAATTACGTCGTCGAAACTAAGAGGTTTAGGTGCACTTCTCGGTTCGTCGTAGAGCGAATCCATCTATGGATAAATTAATAATATGCAATTATAAATTAAACTTAGAAATTCAAATATGACATAACCGACATAACCTAAAACTACAAAACTAAACGTCAAAAAATTTAAATGTGTAGCCAAATGTACTAAACTTAAGACCCTACTTTTAGTTTAACAAAAAAAATATATTGATGTACAAATTTTGAGGTTTATTCAGTAATTGAAAAACTAAAGCTAAACAGAAATAAGCATAATATAATGAAACAAAGTAAATTATATTCCTATATAATTTCACACAGAATGTGTTAACATATATTCTTAACTAGCTTCACACATGTTATGAAGCTGTCAGAATTTGTCAGTAAGCCAGACACATGCAAGACAATAAGCACTGCTTCTCATGTTCCCCAACAATAATAACGTCTTGTATAGCCTATGGATGCACGAACAGGGTTAAAAAAGGAATCATTTCTCAGGTTGTGAGTACTAAAAAAAATTACGAATAGTAAGGTCCTGATAAATTAGGTTTCCAATTAACCCAGTACTATGCAAACAATGGATAATTGCTACCAAAAGAAAAGACTTTGGTATTCTAGATTATGTTCAGAACATTTTGCTCTCTTTTACTCTTAGGTACTTGACGTAATATCACTGTAAAGTAAGATCGGTATCTGTCACTTTTTTCTTTAATTGCGAATAACTCAGTAGGAATGGTATTTAGGTAGAGAGTATGATACATGAAATATGTGTAAAATTTATCATAGAAGCTGAATTTGCAATTTATTTTATAGCATGCTATTTAAAAAATCGAAGTTGATTCCCACTTCCGGTTAACCGGAATTTTTTCCAGCTAGGCGACATTTGTATGAGATGAGCTAGTCTACTAAATTGCGTGTTGATAAAATTGGCTGCTGATGTCATAGGCCATAGTCTCTAAGTTATAAACACTTCTCTGCTGAACTGAAAAAACGCTCCGCTTCTCTTATCAATCTAGCTTTATACTATGTTTTGAACTTAATATAAACGCCCCGTGATCTACTGAGAAGGTAGTTGTCGTAATGCCTGAAACATAGCTAGCTATTCTGGAATTTGTCATTTTCCGGCAAGATTTAAATGTAGCTGCACTACTCTTGTAATGTTTCTGATGACCTAATGACTGTTACTGACTTGAAAGCTTGTCTCCCCGTTCTTGTACTACTAGATTTTAATAGTGATTGACGTAGTGTTCTTGTTAAGGTGGAGTCCCTCAGGACTCGATTCTGAGACCTCTGCTTTTCCTAATTTATACTATATAGCGTGTTTCCTTCGGTACAGTCATTTATGCAATATCCCAATATATGTTGTTAAAATTGTTATACCTTCCGCAAACGTAAATTTGAAAATTTACAATAAAACATTGTTTGTCATACATTATATAGTATATGACAATAAATAATAATAATTTTATTGAAAATAGTGATATGACTACAAACTAATAAATAAATTACAATTTCGGTGATAATTACTCTAATAATAATTGATCAGTAGCCGATTTCTTCTCTGGTTGATTCTCCTGCATCTCCAATACATTCTCAGAAGCTTTGTACAGTTGAGAATTCTTAATAGCAGCATATAAACTAAATAGCAGATGGAGAGATTGTATTTTATTTTTATAAATAGGAATGTTAAACAAACAGCAGACAATATCGATATATTGGCTTAGCTTTGGACATGATTGATGATTTGGGAAACCGTGAACCTTCAATAAGGTTTCCATCTTTTCTGGCCAAGCTTGCATCAAATCATCGATATCAGGCATTAATCTAAAATGAAATTTCATCGTAACGGATATATGTTATCAACCATAATAATACATACTCCGAATATTTAACTACAGGAGATGTTTTAGTCCGATGCAAATCGGTGATATCTTTAATCCATTTATCGATTGTTTTTGTATTTTTTTCAACGTTATCAACTTTCTTAACAA
The DNA here is from genome assembly GCA_023690525.1 of Holotrichia oblita. NCBI lineage: Eukaryota > Metazoa > Arthropoda > Insecta > Coleoptera > Scarabaeidae > Holotrichia > Holotrichia oblita. Next base: position 84,090,793 of record CM043021.1, on the reverse strand, counting down.
CCATATTCGCCGTATGACTAACATTAACCGAGGTAGCTCTCAATTTTAAATGCAGTAACGCAGGATCACTTTGAGTTACCGACGGTTCATCTAAAACTGTCAAACCAAGATGAGCTTGATCGATAGTACATTTCTCATTATCGACACCGAACTCAGGCGGTCTAACTTTTAAAAAAGCATCGATATCACCAACAGCAGGGATATAATCAGGAATAAACGGTTTAAATTTAAAATCTAAATTTAAATTTTGTGGAATATATCTAGAACAAAAATTAATAATTATATTTTTAAAAAAACTTAAAAAATAGCGCAGCATACTTTGTGATATATTGGAACAACTCTTTAATTTCATTACTGACGTCTAAATCTTGAAATTGATTCGGATCGTATTCGCCAGGTATATTCGGTTTCTTCTCACTAATTTCAGATTCACTATCCGAGGATAATTCTTGATGTTCAAGAGATAACGGAGATCTCATTTTTGTGACCGTTTGCCTACCGGAAGGTCCAGCACTTGCAATTCTTTGCCGTATACCATTCACATGACTAAAACCATCACTCGGAGACAACTTAAAATGAACGATTCATAGATAACAGTAATTTTGAGAATAAAACGTGGATACCTCAGTGTCTCCCTTAGAATTCCCTTTAACATTCGGCTCAAACTCATTTTCATCTTCGGAATCTGTATCGAGTAAATCATGCAAACTATCTCTCTGTGTCAAATTCAATATTTGGCTCTTCTTCCTCGTAGTTACTGTGTTATCTCTTCTGCCACTGCTAAGTCCATCACCGATATCCTAGAATCGTATTTCCGTAGCGCAAAATAGGTGAATTTATGCTTGTAATACCTGTAATAGAGCAAAAGACGCCCCATCGTCTTGCATCTTTATGTGACACACTGCTAACTTGATAAAAAATTCTTTGTTTGTATCATAGTCGTCTGGTTGCATTTAAAAGCTTGTATCAAAGACTAATTAACGGTTGCTAAGCAACGGGAACGGAGTTTCGATTTAATAAAATGACCAAAATTCGAAAAAATTATCTATCAACTATTATCTAATGAGATAATTTGTAACATCTAACTCTAAACAGAAGAAAGTTTAGAGTATCATATTTGTTTTACTAAATAATTACTCGGTTTTAAATTGTCCAAACAGTGATAGAGCGATTATCGGAAATCTGAAAGTAGCCCATCTAATTTGAGTTTCGCGCTCTTTCAACGTTAGTGATGTCAGCGATGTGATTGGTAACACAGCACCAAATAGGCAACGATTCAACCGTTTGAGTTAAGGTGACGTTACACAGTTGTGCGGGAAGTTTAAATTTTCCTCATTCTTAGAGTACCGTAGATTTCTAAACGTGTAAGAATATCGAAATTATAATAATTTCTATAAAACTATAACTGCATCAGGCAGTTGCTGATTAACAAAAGAAAATTGGAAGACCTGTAATAAAAAAATTAGTAAAAATTACTTGACGAAGTAAGGCTTTTTTAACGATATCTCTTAATCATAACCTAGATATATACATGTAGTTCCATAAAAAAGACACAGTAGCTAGAAATATAGTGTAATTAAAAAATGTATGGTATTTTTTTAATAAAAGCTCAATAATATGATGCCGAAGGCAAATGTACATGCATGAAGTTCAGCGATTGTGCAACAGATGACGCTCATTAAATGTCAATAGGTTTGTTCCTTTTAGACGTTTACAACACGACGCATGCAGTGATATTCGAAACTCGCTCTTACGACAATGCAAATGGAATAGGGTATTTTTATGGCGCATGATAGTGCCTTTTACTATATAAAGCAAGAGACCAAATCGAACAAAGATAATAAAATTTTCAATTGCCATAACAAAATTTAAAACCTTATGAGAAATTATTAATTATTTTCTAAATATTTTAAATTTCTAAATATTGCGGTTTACTATTAATCTAAGGCCTATTTACGTATTTTTTTTGAAAAAAATTTTGTTTTATGTCAAATTGAAATTATTTTTACCAAATTATCGTTTTATACTATATTTGCAATTTAAACAGTTTAACAAATTAGAGGAAACAAAAAAGTATTTTTGTTATTAAATTATATTTTTAATATGTTTCACCAGTATGCAACAGATTACTACAGAAAGTAATAAGTTAATAAGGATACTTAAAAACCTAAGAAGTTAAATAAAAATACCTTAATTTTTACATAAAAGGATAGTTACGGGTAAGAAATAACACAGCTTGCTTTTTTTATTAATTATTTCTGGAAATATAAAAGTCTGATAAAATGTTTCTAATTTAGGAACTACTTCATTATTGATATAATAATAAATTGAATTGTTTGTTCTACAAACGTTTTATTGATATGTAAACTGGTACAGGTAGGTACTTTTTTTAATTTGAATTAATCCATTATTAGCTATATGATCTAGAAAAAGTTAAATATATTAGACCGAAATTTCAAAAAAATTATATATAGGACTGAATATCATATTTTACTTTTTGCCCGTCGTTCCTGCATTTTCAAAAGTCTAGGGTTTTTATAAAGAATACATTGGCGAAATGATGTATTTCTTGCTCTTCTACCCATTCTGCAAATCCTGAAAAAATTACTCTACACTACTCTATGCATGTACCTAATTCTTATGCTAGCAAAACCGTTAGGAAATCTATAAGCTATCGCAGCATAAAATATTTATATAAGTATATAACACCGCCATATACACAAACCTGGAATTACTACTGTATATACGGTATTTTTATTTACACAACAATAATAGTAAAAAATGATAAAAATGCTAACAAATAAATCTCTTGCGAATTCTTGCAGGACTAGAAAAACCAACTAGCGAACAGTAGAAACACAATTAGGTACAATACGGATTGATACCACATTGATACTACATCAGATGTAGTTGTGGAGTAAAGAAACTTTCGAGAAAACGAATATGTAATTTTTACCCCAACGTATTCATTGCTCGCTCTACCCTTTCTTAATCCAATACAACTGACAAAGATAAACCGAGAGTCTGATTATTCAGGTAAATCCAAATACAAAGCAAATAAACTTATAGTACGGAATTAAAACAAGGTCATTAAATTGAAACGGAAATTTGTGATGTGTGTATAGAAATATAGTACTCTCCGAGCCATCTATGTTTCAGTTGCGACATAAAATACAGTTTGAACGATATGATGAAAATTTAGGCGCGGAAACGTCCCCTTAAAGGAAATGCAAGTCTTTTTTGAATGTAATAAAAAATTGTCTTCAAGCGGTTCGTCTGCACAATGTTCGTTTTCCGGGCAATTCCAGATTCCACAATATTTTAGAGAATTGAAACGAATTTAAGAAATTATAGAACATTTAACAAACCTAGCATGCAAAAAATGAGCATTCTCCGAAGATAAGGAATTAGATGTTCTTCTTGCAGTATAAGAAAATTCACAAACTACAGTTCATGGTATTTCTAGAAAACACAAACTTAAAGCGTACATATAGCTTCAAAAGTTCATGCGTTAGAACAAAATGATCCTGGCCAAAGAATATAGAAGAACAAGAGCCGAATTTTTGCAGATACTGATAATCCATATGCAGGTGTTTCATTATATATGCGTAGGACTTCAGGATGTGATAGCTTGTGCAGAAATTAGAAAAGAAGTTTCTATCAACTTACCCTCTAAAATGCACCATTTTCGAGATACAGGGTGTTGAAATTTAATAAAGAAAAACGGTTTTGGCAAATATCTCCGGAACGGTTTATCGTAAAGAAAACAAATAATAAATTATACAGTCAACATAACCACACACACCGCACACGCATTCAATAAGAACACAAATTCAATTTGTACAATTTTTTACACGAACGCTGAAATGTGCGAAATGTCTACGGTTTGGAGAATATTAAAAGACAACTTTTGTATCATTTTTTAATTATTTTAATTATGCAATTATGAAGTTAAGGTTTGCTTTTCTTACTTGTTCTAACGTTTTAGTAAAATAAAATTCTTAGTATTGATCATGGGATATTGGTGTATACTCTATCTGCATTCGGATTCTGTCCTTCTTTGCTGCAATTACTTTGGTCCTACTTAACTAACAGAAGTAACTATGTATTTTACAACGATTTCTCATCTTCCACTTTTATTCCAACTTCCGGTGTTCTCCAGGGTTCCAACCTGGGGCCACCGCTTTTTTTTATTATATATAAATGACCTTCTTACCTCACTATCTTGCCCTGTTCTGGCCTGTGCATATGATTTAAAAATCTATACTTCTATCCATTCATGGAACGGTGTATTTCATTTACAACATAATTTAAACACAATAAATGTCTGGTGTTCTAAATTCAATCTTAATCTTAATATAAGCAAGTGCTGTTACCTTACCTATACCAGAAAAGTGACTCCTATTGACTCGGTGTACACATTACATGATACAGATTTGAAAAGGGTAGAAATTTTGAAAGATCTCGGAGTATTTTTTGATGATCGTTGCTCCTTTTCTTATCACATCCTGAACTTATCCTTGTCTGCTTCTCGTAGCTTGGGCTTTGTTCTGCGATCTTGTAAATTTTTCAATGATGTCCGTGTTTTCAAGAGTCTTTTCTATTCCTTCGTTGTAAGTAAATTGGAATTTGCATCACAAGTGTGGTCGCCACATTATGTCTATCTCCAGCTTTCGTTAGAAAAGATTCAGCGACGTTTCCTGAAATTTCTATCATTCAAAAGAGATGGTATCTACCCTCCACGAGGTGTTGATTATGCGAATCTACTGTCTGAACATGGCATGGATGCGCTAAGTTTTCGTCGGGAAAGACATGGAGCTCGTTTTGTGTGGAAGTTAGTCAACGGTGTAATAGATAGTCCTTTTCTCCTCTCTTCCTTGGACTTCTTGGTTCCTCGATTGTCTTCCCGTTATTCATGTACTTTTTCTATTCCCTTCTTAAGAACAAACATGCTACAGTCGTCACCATTGACAACGATGTGTCGAGCTGCTAATCTGCGTTATGATGATATTTTTGTTGATTCAATTAATCTATTCACTTAGTTTCTTTTTTGTTTTTACTTAATATGTGTATGTGTATGTATTTCACATGGTAAATTTATAATTTTGTCCTGTAATTGTACGTTGTTGGACAATAAAGTATATTGTATTGTATTGTATTATAACTGGTAAAGCGAAAATTAGCAAACGGTCACCGATGTTACAGCTGACAGTATCTGATCATCGATCATCAAAGTTTCTATAGTTCTATAGTTTCTATATCTGTATAACAATTAGACCCTATACAAAGGATTTCTGTTTTTTGACAACAAATATGTTTGTGCCATATGTGGAACAATATGCGCATTTCCGTGTAAAACCGTCACGGACATACATATATGGCACAATATACGTACCAGAGTTTCTTTCTTGTTTACTATTTAAAAAATGGATCCAAAAAGGTGTTATGGTCGTAATTCAAGAAATATTATGCCAATGGATATACCAGATGATAGTGAAGATGACGGACTATTTTAGCCCCGGAGCCAGATTACGACGACAATGTAGACGATGATCATGATCAATCCGATACTATCATACCAGAATCGGACTTAGAAATAAGCAATTCAGATACCGAGGACGATAATATTTCTTTGGTCGAAACACGGCGAAGTCTAAAGAAGAACGAAAATGAAGATCATCCTATCTGGGTGCGTGGGAATTTAGTTATATCAGATGATGATGTAAAATTTGTAGGATCTACTGGCTTTTCGCTCGAATTGAAAGACGCAGACTTTCCTTACGCATTTTTTTTTTTTTTTCTTACTGATGGGATAGCCAAAAATGTAGTTTACCAAACTAATTATATTCGGGGGGAAAAAAGCCGCAAAAACCTTTGTATCTTACTGACCGAATCGGCAATTGATTTTCTGATACAATAAGTTCGAACTGATGGTTATAGTCATCTCCCATCATTATGGTTGTCTGAAAGACAAAGGTCCAAATATCCCTGCGGTGCAAAAACTAAAATGTCAGAAATGTAATGTGTTTCTTTGTTTGAACAAAAACAGAAATTGCTTTTACAAGTTTCACACAGAATACCCTTTTAAGATATGTTAAGAAATCATTATCTAATATCAATTTTAATTTTTAAAAGTTGTTTTACTACATATTGTACACACACGACCAAAAATTTTTACACACACAACCAGGAATTTTTTAAATATTTTTAACGTAATTTTGAGGGCATATTTCACCTCATACATTTTTTTTTATAAAAACGAAATAATCATGCAGTAAGGGGTTAAGACAAACGGATGTACGGTGTACACATTACACATCGAGTCAATAGGAGTCACTTTTCTGGTATAGGTAAGGTAACAGCACTTGCTTATATTAAGATTAAGATTGAATTTAGAACACCAGACATTTATTGTGTTTAAATTATGTTGTAAATGAAATACATCGTTCCATGAATGGATAGAAGTATAGATTTTTAAATCATATGCACAGGCCAGAACAGGGCAAGATAGTGAGGTAAGAAGGTCATTTATATATAATAAAAAAAAAGCGGTGGCCCCAGGTTGGAACCCTGGAGAACACCGGAAGTTGGAATAAAAGTGGAAGATGAAAAATCGTTGTAAAATACATAGTTACTTCTGTTAGTTAAGTAGGACCAAAGTAATTGCAGCAAAGAAGGACAGAATCCGAATGCAGATAGTTTATACACCAATATCCCATGATCAATACTGTCAAAAGCGCTACTGAAATCAGTATAGATAACATCCACTTGACCTTGCTGATCCAATTCCTGGCAAATGTATTGTGTGAAGCTTACAAGATTTGTAGCCGTTAATCTACCCCGAACAAATCCATGTTAGATCCATGTTGATAGAATGTTTGACATTGTTATATGATGTTTGTGCCATATATGAACATTCATGCATAAACAGTTTGGTATAGAGTTTAATTTACATAGGATATTAAAAAAAAATGAAGTGTGCTAAATATAACCCACTATATATGCAGGAAAATTGTTTTGCAATTTGTTTACTAAATACAAAATGTTTTATTTAAAATAAGGTAAGAGTTATTTGATTTGAAAGATGATTAAAATTGAAATTAAGTTGTTACCCACACTCTATATAAATTATGACCATAGTGATTACTTGACATTCAAAGAAATTAATAATTTATTTACAACAATTACGAAACACTTTCTATCTAGTAATTACACGCAATTTTATATAGAAATTGCTGATACAATATCATCCAATCAATATCAAAAACTTTCTGATGTAACATAATAATTTTGCATTAATTAAACATTATGTAATTATTTAAAACGTCTTAATAGTATAATCACATCCCGTAATTTTTTAAAATAATGTATATGCGACTTATGACTTATTGTACTTTGGTAGTGATAACAGAGAATCTAGTTTAACCGACACAATTATCATTCGACAAGCTGTAGCGAACTGGATATCACCAGAATTTATGATAACCCCTAATACCATGTCATGTCATTGCGGCGATTGCGTAATGTTGAACAAACAAGCAAATATGTGCAATATTAATTTTTCTTTTTAGTAATATGTTATAATGAAACGCAAAAACATATCGTATAGTGTTTGGTAAAATGGGAATAACGTTTCAAAGTTTAATTTCTTTTAAATTCCAAAATGAAACATTACATTTTTCAAAACTATCAATATTTCACGCAAGTTACTACAATAATTCGTAATTACTTCTTGAGAAATTTAAAGCTTCATACTTCAATTTTTATTTCTTGCAATAAAAATTAAGTGCACAAAACATACCTTGACAGTTTAATTGTCTTTAAATTACTTATTTACCTTTCATATAACTATGTATGTATAGTACCATATACATGTTGATATAATATTGAGTATCAGCACATATGTATAATGTGACTTAAACATAATAACAATTTCAACAGAGATTGCAAAAATATGTTTACTACTTACATATAAAATGTCTAATTCTAGCATAGTAACAGAAACGAGGAAGTTCTATGGTAATTTTTTGAAACAATATATTCTTTCTCAGATAACCTTTATATATTGTTTATTAACGTGGTAAAGTGAAGGACCCCCATGATGCAAGTGAACTAATGAGGATGACGTAAACAATTGACTTTATTTTGTCAGAAATGAAGTCTTCAACAATAATTATATATGTACGGCAGCTGATTAAAATTCTGCGCGTAAGAAGTTTGATCAGCAATATGTAAGCATATCTTAATTTTGGTTGTATTTACTAAAATGTAGTCAAATCTCTGAGGTCAAATATACTAGTTCTATTAATCATCTATAAGTTCGTAACACCCAGATTTTGAGATGATGCAACCTGTTTTCGAATACAATGTTGCTAAGTTGCTAATTGTTCGTTTTTTGTGAAAATAAATTTATAACTGGATTTTTTAAATCTAAACACAAACACGCATTACATATCCTCAAAATAAAACATCTTATATAGTGTAGTAAGAAAATGGAAGATGCATTGATCCAATTGAGCTTCAATTCCTCCTCATTGCAACACATTAATCAGTTGTAGAGTCCAAGAACAAGACCGACATAATGATAACATAGAAAACTGAGAAAATGAGATGCTGTGATAAGCTGTCAGCTAACTGTTATCCTGCTTATATTTTAGTGACTACAAGACTCAAGACTTCATATTATTCACAAAGACTGATTTCATCAAAAGTCTTAGCTCTGCGACATCTAAAGTAAAGTAATTCTTTATTTCGAAAGACTATGGAAATGGTATAGAAACAAGTCAAATGCAGTATCTATAAGGAAAAGAAAGTGTACATAGAATTATAATGAGTGACAGGAAAAAGATGATGTTAAGTGAATGTTCCACCTTTCATATTAAAAATATCCCAAAGGAATTCTGTAAAAATATCTGCCATTGTAACTGGCGATGAAGTGTGACATGGAAGTTTTCAGAAGAGCCAAAATAGAAAAAACTACGCTTTCCAGAGGATCAAAATCAAGGCAATGTTGACCGTTTCATTCGATTCAAAGGGAATTGTTCATAGTGAATTCCTTCCAGAAGATCGGACGGTGAACGTAGAATATTATCTGGTAATTCTACAACGATTGAGAGCCAGAATTCGACGAGTTTGAATGGAATATCGAGAGTCAGGCAGTTTATTTGTTGCACGACAATGTACCACAGCACAAATCACATCATAGCTATAGTACGTTAATTCTTGACTAAAAAGAGACATCATTATTATCGATCATCTACCGTATTCATCTGATTTGGTTCCGCGCGACTTCCATCTCGATCATCTAAAAGATTCCAACCGCCATTCAATCCAATGAGTATAAAAAATGTTTCGAAAAATTTAATTAACGTTTCCTGGTCTGTATTGACTCAGAAGGAAACATAAATAAGCAATTAATGAGAATAAGAGCTCCCCTAAACACATTGGTCAGGTTAACGTTTTACAAAACGGTTCCAACGCTTATTCTTCATCTGAGCAATCTTGGATGGATACTATAGCCATAATCGTAATGTCGATGTAACTGAATTAAGCAGAAGTAACCATGAGAGACAACTGAAACCATATCCTTTATGGGGCCTCTAAAAAGACACTGTAGTAAATAAGAAATAGAAATAAAACAATAGCTACTGTAGTTAGACAAACCATTGTCTCTTTATGAAAGAATGGAGCCTTTCGGGAGGGCTTGTTTAAAAGTGCAAACTGGAAAGATTTCAATGAATTGACTGTTTAATTTCCTTACAAGGATAAAGAAAATCCTGTAGCTTTCACGCTTAAATTATACTACTCAAGTTTAAGGGGCTATTATCAGTTGTTGGTGGGAAATTTGAAATTGCGTTATTTTTACTTGCAATAATTTTTGTGAAGAATGATTATAAACAAGAAATTATTACTGGAATATTAACATTTAATTATAAATTGGTGGACGAATAGTAAGTGACAGAAATTATGTGTTTAATAAAAAAGATTTTTTTTTTATATTTTAAAGTAAAGTACTTCAAGAGTTATAAACTTATTCGTCCACTAAATATGAACGGGAGTAAGCATGGTGTACATTCTAAAAAGAAATATAATGCTAAATAAAAAAAGTATTGCAAGAAACGTATCCGGTAGTAAAACAGATAACTGTAGACGTTCCAAATGGTTTGGCACCTTTCTAAAAGAGGGCACATCATCGCCGCAATTACTGCTATTAGAATTTACTTTATATTCCTTTCTACGTGCTTATACCCTTTCACGACATGTCTCTATGTCACGATCTTGCTATCTCATTTTGCATACTGCTGTCTTTCATCTCGCAGTATGATCGACAACTGGTACTATTAGCTCCCTCTCTTATCCAATTCATTTGTAATGACAACCATTTACAGTTACCTTCAAAGGTATCCGGATATGACTAGATAGAGACATACCTTGCGCTCAATACTTTATACCAAAGAGCCGCAGGATCAGCTGACTACCTTGAGTGTAACCGTAGTTTGTCGCTCTTAGGGTAGGTTTATCAATGTGGGGATAAATAAACTAACTTTAAATAAAATTTTATTCGTAAGATTATTACAATAAAATGTTTAATGAAATGTTAAATAGAAGTTATCTGCAAGATAAAGCATTGTATTTGCTAAATTTTATCTGTCAGTTACTTAACTAACACTTTTATCCTCACATTTGCTAAACCCGCCCTTACAATAACATTGCATTATATAAACGCATATACGTAGACCAGACAGCATAAATTAAAATATTAGAATTAAGGAATTCAATCTTCTGTAGGTAACGTTAAGTGAGTAAAATAGTTGTTCTGTATCACACACTGAAGCTTAGATTTATTAGGTAAAAGTGAGTCTCCAGCATTTGCAGCTATTTTTTTTATAACTTGTTCCGCATTCATTTTGCGATTTAGACCTTGACATTATTAATTAGTCATTTGACGTTTGTACAAATAACAAAATACAGTCAACATACCTAGCTGAAAATCATTACCTTACGATCTGTCAGATAGTAAGTCACATCATTTTAATTATTTATTGTATAAAATAGGGCAGTCGAACATAAAATTATGTATATAAATAATGACCAGTATAAATAATAACCTGTATTATTGGTCAGTATGAATAATGACTAGTATGAATTATGACCAGTATGAATAATGGCCAGTATGAATAATGACCATAAATAGTAATCTGTAATGTCGCTACCATTTGAAACTTGATGACGTTATTAAAAGCATAAAAATAGTTAATTTGGAATGGATATTGATAATGGAAGTGAATTAAGAAAATGAGACTATCTAATCATAAACACCCATAAATTCGACAAATACTGATAACAGAAGAAGTAATGGTATGGAAATATGTAGTACGGACATTTTTAATGAAATAATATTGTTACATGCACCCATATTAGGGTGCACATTTTCATATGAAATACGTTTTTAAAACTAAGTACAGTATTACTAAAACTATACTGATATGTGGGCACATTTGGTATTACACGTAATTGGACATTACGCGTCACTAAATATGTAATTTTAATTACTATACATCATCCTTATTATGCGAAACTGCCTCACTTTGATTCGCCCATAGTAGTTTTTGAGTAATTTTGTGCTGATATGAGGGTTACTATTTTATCAGTAAGAAAATGGCGAAAGCTCCAGAAGGCTTTCATAATTTCAAAACTATATTTATCTACTATTTACACTAATTACATTATATGTAAATGAAATATTATTATGATTGACACCTCTGCTACTATAAGGAACAATAATTTCATCTACTTGACGCTACAGAAGTTTAAATTCCTAAATTCCAATATTTTAATTTATGCTGTAAGTAGTAGGTATCAATGTCCAGGGTAGGCCACTTAAAATGATGTATTGAAATTATGGCCAAACTAAATAAGAAATTTAAAATTGGACCAAGTAAAGTTATAGAGTTTTAAGGAAAGCACATTTTAATAAAAATGTAAATTTTATACTATATACTATTCATCATAACGTCATTTTTTTAAATGGAATGTGGTATTTTTATTGTAAATTTCTTAAACAACTAATTTTTTAACGTATATATAAAATCTGACTAATTTTAATAAGAAATGTAATCAACAACTTCTTGAATTTGCCGCCAATATTTCAAATTTTGAAGTGCGCAAATATTGTTATTTACCTGATGCATATTGGCGTAAAACGCAAAAGTTGAACTGGGCTCTAGATATGTCATTAATGCCCATTTTCTTCACCTGTAGATAAGTTCTTGATAAAGTTATCCGTTAGATATCCCTAAGAAAAGGCCAAAAAATCGGTTTCTTCACTTCTAACTAAGTGATGCAGTAAAGAAATTCAAATGCACATTATCTATCAGATATATTTATCTTGACGATAGTTATCGCTTACTTTATCCGTTAGTGAAGAAAATAGGCATAAATGTCACTTGGCAACTGACAAACATTCAAAATTAATAATTTTAATATTTAAGGGGCTATTATCAGTTGTTGGTGGGAAATTTGAAATTGCGTTATTTTTACTATAATTTTTGTGAAGAATGATTATAAACAAGAAATTATTACTGGAATATTAACATTTAATTATAAATTGGTGGACGAATAGTAAGTGACAGAAATTACGTGTTTAATAAAAGAGATTTTTTTTTTATTTTTTAAAGTAAAGTATTTCAAGAGTTATAAACTTATTCGTCCACTAAATATGAATGGGAATAAGCATGGTGTACATTATAAAAAGAAATATATGCTAAATAAAAAAGAGTATTACAAGAAACGTATCCGGTAGTAAAACAGATAACTGTAGACGTTCCAAATGGTTTGGCACCTTTCTAAAAGAGGGGCACATCATCGCCGCAATTACTGCAATTCGTATTTACTTTATATTCCTTTCTACGTGCTTATACCCCTTTCACGACATGTCTCTATGTCACGACATGTCTCTATGTCACGATATTGCTATCTGATTTTGTATATTGTTGTCTTTCATCTCGCAGTATGATCGACAACTGGTACTATTAGCTCCCTCTGTTATCCAATTTATTTGTAATGACAGCCGATGTTAGTATAGGATGTGCTCGCTAGGAGTGAAAATAGAACCTTAACTTAGATAGAAACAATAATTTAGTGTTGAGTGTTTGACTTATTGACCACCTTGCATTGAATCTGCACTGGCAGAGATCATTTTAATTATTTATTGTATAAAATTGGGCAAGTCGAACATAAAATTATGTATATAAATAATGACCAGTATAAATAATAACCTGTATGTGATTTTTATGACCAATATGAATAATGACCACTATGAATTATGACCAGTATAAATAATAACCTGTAATGTCACTACATTTTGACACTTGATGACGTCACTCATTTATTGCAAGCTAAAAATAGTTAATTTTGAAGCGCGCAAATATTACTATTTGCGTAAAACGCAAAATTTGTATTGGTCTCTAGATATATGTCATTAAATGTCACTTGGCAACTGACAAACATTCAAAATTAATTATTTTAATGTTTAACTTATGTAGAAAATAATTTGGTGTTGAGTGTTTGACTTATTGACCAACTTGCATTAAATCTGCATCGGCAAGTGCAAAAACATTAGCCGCTGGCTTTTATAAATACAATATTTTAGTCATTTTGTTGGGCAAATAGTACTTGTATGGGAAATATATTCAAATAGTTATTATAAGATTTCGTAGTTTACACTTCATATTTTAAATTCACTCAAGTTCCACTTTAAGATAAGCAAATGGCAGAATAGCGATCTAAGACAAATCTGACACATTAACATGTGTTACGTAAAATTTCGGTAAACTAAGCTTGAAACTTCGAAACCGCGAAATTTAAATAATCAAATTTCATTCTTTGTTATTGTAAACACAGTTGGATAAAATATTTAATAAGTGATTGTAATGTGTTAGAAATACCATCTTCTTACAATACCGTGATAGAAAACATAAATGTGCTATTTAATAAAATGCAAATTGATTTCGGTGTGACGTCATCATGAAAATTTACATTGTTATTAAAATGTGCTCCTCATCGAGCACTATAAGTTTACCTGGTCGGAAAATTTTTATTTAGCTTGGCCGTAATTTAAGTGCATCATTTTAAGTAGCCAACCCTGTATATGCTTTTGTACATTGCAATGTTATTGTAAGAGCGACAAACTACGGTTACACTCAGAAGGTAGTAAGCTGGCCCTGCTGCTCTTTGTAATAAAGTATTAAGCGCAAGGTATTTCTCTATCTAGTCGTGTCCGGATATGTTTGAAGGTCACTGTACATATCAATAGAATAGAAAATATTCTGAAAAATTTCATTAAATGTATCAATCGCCGCTGTAACACAGATATTGCTCATGAGTCTTACCTTCAATCTTGTATACGATTGAATATGCACTTGTTATCAGAAAGACAGCTTGTTATACGATATTTTATTCGGAATTCAAATTGTATCTGGGGATGGTTGATAGCCCATATCTACTAAATCTTATACAAATTCATGTTCCTCTTCTTCACACACCTTTTAGAAATGCAAACTATGCTTCTAATAGTTCTCCCATCGCGCGCATATGTTCCACTATCGATCGATTTGATATCGATTGCTTCGCTCACAGTTACCTTTAGTATAAACACATTCGTCGGTGTGATTTTGAAAATTATGATTCTGGCATTGTTGCAAAAGTGTTTCTTTTTTATATCAATAATTAAGATACGCGCGCATTGTACATATTTTTATTTTGATTTATATTTGTATTTATAAAATATGTAAATAGTACATTTCTCAACTGGAGATTTCCCTGTTCGAGTCTCAAACTGGAAATAAATAGATAGTTTAGTACAATCACGACGAAATTTTTGTTTAAACTTCTACAAATGCCAAACATCAACATGCTTTCAATGTTATCTGAATGGTAACGATATTTACAATCGATCTGGTGTTAATTATCACGTTTCATGGCTGGTTAATTTTCTCAATTGTGTTACTTCGATTGCAGATTAGAAATAATTTCACAGTATCTGGAAAAATATAGTACCTTTAAAATCGCAACTCGTATATGGAACATATTTTTTTCCATTCATTCTCTAGAACACTTTATTATATTTACCGAGTTGATAAGTAAGGAGAGAATGCTGCTGGATAGTATTCAATATGCAGCATGCATATTTTTAGGTAAGAACTAGATTTACAAACATTTGTTTCCGTTCTTCTCATTACATGTAATCATCTGTTCCATAACATATTCTATTATATGCACTCCATCACCATAGTTATTTCACACAATATTGCAATAATAATTTAGTTTTGTAAGATAGTTTTCTTGTTAATATCTTATCTATTAAGCGAGTTTTAAAGCTAGATTTGTTAACTAAACAAGTTTTCTAACCCAGTGCAACTACTAGTTGATGGTACTTCAATATCATACATGTTATTGCATGTTCTTTTTTTATCTAAGAATGTACCAGTGTTCAAACAACAATGTCAATATGCTTCAAAATTCCTTTAAAATACTTACCCATTTTGATTTATATATTGATCGTATTAAACATATATGAAATTGTGAAACAAAACTAGATGTCATTCTCTGTAATACATTTTCAATTCTAAAGTATCGACTACTAGACCCATTACAAGCTTTCTAAACAATCTGTTGCCGTGCCCTTTGTTTTGGTAATAACGACGATTTTCATTCAAATATCGCTGCCGCTTGCAGTAATAACGTTTGGTCTTCCTAAAGAGAGAACAATATATTTATGTGTTACTTCAGTTTTTTTTAATCCTCTCCTTTTTTAGTCCTCAATGTCCTCATTTATTGTATATATATGGCTTAATACTCCGTGCAGAGTTGAACCGCTCGTATGAACCTTTACGATTCGTTTTTCGGGGTGAATCAGTCCCCATTCTTCAAGAATCTTCTTGTTACAAACGTATATGACTTCTTCCCTTCGGGCTATCTGCCGCCTTGCTCTCAATTGTGCACTTTGCTCTTCCAGTCGCGAATACCCAGTTTCAATAGGTCGTCTTCTACTTCCTCTGTCCATTTCCGTCTTGGTCTTCCTCTCTTTCTTCCACTAGCCTGCCTCCACTCCACCATTATTTTTATTATTGCCATCGGTCCAGCTCTCCAAACGTGTCCCAACCATTCTATCCGTTTGGGTTTAATTAGTTTCACGATGTCCTCTACGTTTAATTCGTCTAGTATTTCTTTGTTGTTTCTTGCTCGAGTTTTCCATCTTCAGTTTTAGTAGTGCCTAGAATTTTTCTCAAAATCTTCCTTTCTGTTATCTTTAATGCGTTTTCTTCTTTTTTGTCGGTCTTATCATGGTTTTATATATTTTTATTTTTGTTGCTCGAGACAGGATCTTGCATTGTTTGCTTTCTGTATTTTTTCTTGCACTAGTTTGTTTCTTTCTCCATTGATTTTTATCGTGACCGCCAAATATTTAAACTTATCTAGGTACTTGTTCAAATTGATGTTGGCCAATATTAACTTGTTTTTGCTTTAGTTGTTTACTTGTTCTCATTAATTTGGTTTTCTGTTCATTGATTTTCAATCTCCATTTTCTTACTTTCGTTTTCTATCTTGCTTAGCATTGTTGTCATGATATGTCGATTTTTTGTTATCAATACCAGGTCGTCAGCATACGCAATGATTTGTGCTCCTCCTGATCTCAGTGTACCTCTCACATTAGTTTCCCTTATTATATATTCAAGTGTCAAATAATATAGTTGATCCTTGGCGAACTCATTTGTTTGTTATCAAACTTTCTGTTTCTCCCTTCTGAGTTTTAATACTAATGTTCGTTTTTCTTTTAGTGTCATTTTCCCAAATATTTTAATGCTTCCATAAGTTCTTTTCTCTTTATATCAAGTTAAACGCTTGCTGGAAATCAGTGAACAACATTTTTAGTTTCATGTTGTATTCGTACGCTTTCTCAATGATCTGCTTGACATTATGGATCGCATCGACAGTTGATTTTCCCCTTATAAATCCGTTTTGATAGTCATCTATTATATTTGTGTAATTATTTACTAGCCGATTCTGTATGAGTGTGGTCATTATTTTAGAAGTAGTATTCAGGAGTGTAATTCCACGGTAATTCTTACACATTTGCTGATCCCTTTTTTTATAAATGATTATTACTTGACCGTGTTCCCATTCTGTTGGCATTCTTTCTTCCCTCCAAATGTTTCTTATCAACTGGAATATTGCAATTTTGCAATGTCCTCATTTAGTGATGCTCTTTTTATGAGTCGCTCTCTTAAAAACCTTTTTTTCTTTCTTGGTTTACATTTCTGTTTTTGGACTTACATATATTCGAAAGCTCAAGGTTGAGATGATAAGAACTACAATCCCCAACGAACTCATCGTTGCCCTAGTGCACTCAGATGAAAATTGTATTTTATTTGCGCTCCTTATTTTTCTATTTTCAATTTTTGAGGCGCAAATCCTTCTTTAAGAGGTGGATGCCAACACTTTTGGCTTTTCCTTCGATTGCATTCGATTGGTTAAACTCATCCTCTCAGCAAGAAAGTCAAAATCAGCGAAAATGCTCAAATCAAAAAGTTGAATTCTGCTTGTTTTAAATTTGTAGAGAGTGGCAAGTTTTGATGTGCAACTGACATTCTATTTTAAAAGAAGGTTGTTAAGGTAGACAGCGTGTCCACGAAAAATCCATGAAAAAAGTTTCAATGGGTCCGAAAATGCTTCTGAAGGGAGTTAGACATGACGTCACAAAACTGATTTTTTATCATTTAGTCTACTTTTAATTTATGACTCAAATTGGTACATGATTTGCAAATAATAATTTATACCTTTTATATTTTTTGGCCAGTGACTATCGCACACATCGTGAGAGAGGTCTTATGAGCCCCACATCCTCGAAAGTGCGGTAGTTCCCTTAAGGAGTATTTCCGGACCCAAGTTCATAGAAACTTTTTTTCATACTTTTCTATGTACAATCACCCCTTCCATTCTTTCAGAGTTGTTCGTGGACACATTGTATATATACACCATTTTTCGTACAAAGTTCATAAGATTCTAATGTTGTCTGGTCTCGGCATGGTTATCTTAAATTAGTAGCACGAAATTGTTCAGGTTACACTTGGAATGATTCATATTTTGTACAAGAGGGAGCAGTTTTCATCAGCTCAATGAACATATTAGGCGGACTGAATCTTTTTCTTCTGGATAGCTACGAAGGTTCCGGATTCAGTTCCTGTTGTTACTCTAATTTTAACTGTCGTATCCCTGACACTTTTCTCAAGTCTAGGTACGGGTAAACACGCCTTACCATACAAGACAACATCAATTAGTATTTTATTATGTAGATCTAAATCGAAGGCTACAATTCGTAGATTCGCTGTTTGTCAATAGATGGCGCGTCAAATGTTTGATTGATAATCGTAGATTTTTAAGCAAATCTGGTACTTTGTCAATATTTATTCAAAGAAACATCTTTCTGGTCGCCATTCTAACCACCATAATTCAAAACTAAATTATTTGCAGTTTCATAATGTTTATAATAAGATATGTATACGCCGATTGTAATGGTACATAAAACGGAATAATCTACATTAACTACTTAACAATATCCGTTGTGCCATATGTTTTGATTAAAAAAAAAGGCACGCGCGTAAAAGCAACTTGATCTCGCAATTATCAACAAATAAAATTTCTTACTACATACATCACTATTACGTTTGTGCAATCTTGTTACAGTACAATAGAATATAAAAAATTATGCGGTGCCATTTAAAAAATAAAGTTATGGCTTTTTGAAGTATCACACATGCATACCATTAATGTAAACTATTGCTCGGATAAGAATCGATTTTTAAACATGCTGACTTAATTTGAGAGACTGGAAAGTTTATGATTTTCCGTATAGCTAATTAAATTCGATTGGACCATTTCGTCATTTAAGAAGTGAGTTCTCTCTCTTTTATTGCAACTATTGCTTAGGGGTTTCCGGCGAGATAAATTAGGTTGGCAACACCGTCTGGTGTGATATTTCAATGCTTTGAATGAGGCTAATTCGATTCACGATAATAGACTTGATAAACGTGTTTGGACTCGTTATTACGAAGTAGATGTAAATAGTTTAAACCGACTTATAATAAGAGTAATAATATCGAAGAAAATATATACGCAAAGCATGTTTTTGTTACTAATACGTGCAATGTAAAGATGACCAAACTTCCAATTACTCCTTTATAATACTTAAGAGAAATGCAGATAAAAAATCAGAAGCAGTCAGGATACATGTTTCTGCTGGATCGTATATTTGGAAGGAGAACAATAATTATAAGTATACTCCTAAACACTTTATATGGTACAAAAGTATATTCAACTTTTACTATACATTTTGGGAGGCCCTAAATACCAATTATCTATCTTATATCACATACTAGCTGACCCGGCAAACGTTGTTTTGCCTTCAAATTTTATTTATATTTAAATAGCTGACCCGGCAGACTTCGTTCTGCCTAGAAAAGTATTGATTTATACATTTAATGTTCTATTGTTACGGGTAACACCCCCGTATCGTGCTCGTCCCGTACCTCCCCCCGTTACCCGTCCGTACCATACCACCCTCCGTGTCCCGCCCGTCCCGTACCACCCTCCGTGTTCCGCCCATCCCGTACCACCACCCCCGTGTCCCGCCCGTCCCGAACCTCCTTCCCCCCACTGTCCCGCCTATCCCGTACCACCCGCCGTGTCCCGCCCGTCCCGTACCACCCCCGCGTCCCGCAAAACAATTATCGCAAAAAATTGTAAAAAAAAAAATTGTCACAACGTAACGTAAACATAAACGTTATCTATCATGAAGAAGGCGTTGTAAAATCAGTCCATACAAAATGTATGAGAAAATGAATTTTCTTGATAATTTTTTTTGTCGGGGATATTTCGGGAATTTTCTCCAGTATTCTTCTTGTTTGGCCGGAGACCAGTCCGAATTGGTGCGAATCATCGAAATCGGTTCAGGCGTTCTTGAGTTATAAGCGTAGTAACTGATGGTAGTAACTAACGTCACTCTCTTTTATCTATATAAGCTGCGTTCGGCATGCACACTCCGTGTACTCTTTTTGTATCTAGGCACATCTAGGTATACACTCTGCGTTCGGTAAAGCTTTAGAGCAAAGAGAGCATTTTTGTTTCGCGTTAGGGGTGACAGATTGGAGTGTTTAGATCATGCTCTCTTTGCTCCATTAATTAGGGAGGAGTGTTGAGGGTGTGGTTGAAAGTACGAAAAAGTTTCGATATGTTTGGTGGTTTGGATGCAGGTTTAACTGTCATTTGTGACGTATCGGTAATTACCTGTGCCTACATTGACCGTTTGTTGAATTGCATGATTGCATCATTGCATGCACTATGTTCTGCGTTTGGGGAAATTACTCTGTGACACTCTATTCATGATCCGTACTCTATTCACTCTGCTCTGCTCTGCTCTGTTCATACTCTACTCTTTTTGATCTACTCTAAGAGTATACATGCCGAACGCAGCTATAGATATATTGTATACAGTGGTGAAAACTTAAAAAATAAAATAACTATAATGCCAACTTAAAACAGTTAAATTTTCGTTTTCAACACTCCCACTAAAATTTATGTTCATTTTTCCACGAATATGTTTATGTTGCTCCTTGGATAAAGATTTAGAAAATTCATCAGCTATCATTTCTTTTGTGGAAATAGGATTAATTACAACAAGTCGTTCTGTTAGCTTTTCTCTGATGAAATGCTGTTTAATGTCTATGTGCTTGGTCGAGGATGATAAGCTTCATTTGATGTTAAGTTTATAGTACTTTGGTTATCGCAATATATTCTTCCAGGGATATTCTGATTTCCTGAAATTTCTTCTTCAAGCCTCTTCAACCAAAGATTTTCCTGGGCTGCTGCTGCTAAAGCCATATATTCAGCTTCGGTTGTCGAAAGCGCTACTGTTTGCTGTTTTCTTGTGTTCAACGAAATTAGTGCTTGTCCTATAAAAAAGACGTAACCGGTGGTAGTCAATCTTCGTTAATCTGTATCAGAAGCCCAGTCTGCATCACAATATCCGTTTAGGTATGTTTCAGTGGATGTCTGATTCTCTAATTTGTATGGTGCTGTAGCATTCAAATATCTTATTATTCTTTTGACTGCACGTCAATGTTGGATTCCCGGATCGTTGTTGAAACGACTTACTAGATTGACTGCATTTGATATATCTGGTCTTGTATATTGGGCTAAGTAAAGTAAACTGCCTACTGCTTCTTGATATGGTATGTCCTTCATCTCACTTTTTTCTTGGTTATTCTGCGGACTCATGGCTTTGCTCAATTTAATATTTCATCCAAATAAGTCGATAATCCATTGCAATCTGACATACTAACTTAACTTAACTTTGAATACCCATTTGCTCTGAATTGGTTTTCTCCCTTCTGATAATTCTGTCAAAGTCCATGTTTATTAACGAGGAATATTCTTCTTCCATTGCTTGCTGCCATAAATGAGAATCTGGTCCACTGAGAGCCTCTTCCACTGTTGTGGGTTCCAGACAATATGTAAATGTTGTAGAATAAACATAATCATCATTGTATTTGGGTTTACGTTACCTTTGTGGTCGCCTAAGTTCAATGGTTATGTTTTCCATGAACCCTCACCATCAACCGAATACCGAGTGTGATGATGAGAGTTATGAACTTTAGAAACACGTGTCCAGAAGACCTCCAAGAAGGGATTTTCGGAAATATAATATGTTTATTACCGAGATTAAACTTGAAGGTATCAATAATGATGACTGCCCGATTGGGGGCACATTCTGCAGGAAAAATTATTGTATTGTATTAAAAATAGAAATGTGCAAAAACTATTAGAGGTATTTTTAATTAATTCTATCTGAAGCAGGCCACCTTTGAATACTCAAGAGTGACAGAGTATGCAAAAACATTTATTGATAATGTGTTTACTAACAGAGCTTCTCAAGCTTTAGGAAGATAGAGCACACACAACGAACCTGCACGTTTGACCATATAGGACAAATTTTGCAGTACTATGGAGGTCCGCAAAAACCACCTGTAAGAAAGGAGAATGCAAGAAATCTGCTCAATTGCAACATTCTATGCAAAAAAAACCAAAACAGATGTGTGAGGATATGTCGCAAAAGTAACAAAAGATTGTAGGTGTTATAAGCAACACAGAGACTTGAATAAAAAGTATGAAAGATCATAAACAAATAAATAATATGTACATAGTGATAAAGCGTTTCCTACACAGATTTGGATCTTGCCCAGAACTATTGACCCATTGTGTGTTGTGCTTGCAATATCCAAAATCTTTGAGCAAGCCATCCTAAATAGGCGTTCTCATCGCTTAGAAAGGAATGGCTATTGAACATAGATCCCAGTATTGATACCGTACGACTTGACGACAACGAATATGAACCTATTGGACTTCTAGAAGGCTTTTGATTCTGTCTGATCAATGACTTTTCTTCCCTATAGAATAAATAAGGTTTAGCATTTTACAGGAAACAAAACTTGGACCGCTCTTGTTCGTTATTTGCATTAATTATATTAAGCTGAGCTTGGCCTATATGCTGATGACACCTCCATACTTATTTATTAACATATAGGAAGTAAGCAGGAAATCTTACAGCGCCGTAAACAACCTGATTCACTACAAATAAATTAAAAATGAACAAAAGGAACACCGATTGGCTGGAATTTGTCAGCATTATATTGCTGGAGTAGAACTGTTTTTAATGAGACTAAGTTTGCAAATTTCGGTTCAACAGAACCTCTGAGTTATAAGTGTCTTTAAAGATGTATCTTTCGGGTTTTGCCGTGCTTCGATTGGTGTGTGTACAAGGACTTGGTATAAAACGAGGAGCAGAAGACATCAATATCAGTCTTTAACGAATTTCTGAATAACCTGACAGTATGATCAGTGAAGCATCCAGTTTGTTACAACGACTACGGCAACACCCGAAAGATACATCTTTATGGAACAGTAGCCGTGAAAGCCTACATTCGATTATAAGCGTCTACTTTGTTAGAAAACAAATTTACACACAATACCGACATATTTTTAGATTTTGATAATAATTCATTTTACTTTTCAGTACTACTTTCAGTACAAACAAGCATCGAACTAGATGCAAGCGACCGTATTGTCGGAGGAAAACAAATTGACATTAGAAAGGTGCCATATCAAGTATCCTTAATGTATGAGGGAGCGCATTATTGCGGAGCTTCCATAATCTCTACGCATTGGATTATCTCAGCAGCGCATTGTTTTACGGAAGATGAAGAGTAAATCGTACTTTATCTGGTCCGAAATAGTTGTTATTTAAAAAAAAAAGAAAACGTAACAAATACAAGAAAAATTAATACTACATATACAGGGTGAGTCACAACTATTCCCCCGACCTCTTATGTCTAAACACATTTTAAAATTACTTGCAATTATGTAGGGTGATTCAAAAAAATACTACTACACGAGAAGCTTCTTTGGTTCTTCTTCCAAAATTTGAATGTTTTTGGAAGATATAAATATTATCAATCTTTAAGAGAATAATCATTCAATATGAACGAAATCTTCGACCGATATTAACAACTATTTCGGCACAGAGCGAGTCTCTCTAACTCCTTAAACATCAGCAACGATCAGATTATTAATATTTAGTAAATTTTCAGTACGACTAAATTTTCAGTACGTGTGGGTAGCAGTTCCATGACTAGCGGTGGACATGTCTATAAAATTTATCGCGAAGATATTATCATTCATGAAGGCCATGACGCCAATGGAGACAATGACGTAGCAGCAATATACATAAGGAAACCTATGCTATCCAGTCGTCGTATAGAACGGCCTGTTGTCCTTCCTAAAGTCGGCCAACCAGTTCCAGTTGGCTTATTAGCCCTAGTAACTGGTTGGGGACGTATTGCAGTAAGTATGTGGAAATCTGATTTACAACTTACGATTTTCAGAGACATTGCATCTTTTGGAGAATAAATTTATTTCTGCAAATGTTTGTTAATGTTTTGCTCTTTTATTGTAATATTCCTAGGCTGCGGACCGTGCTAAACCTGACCATCTCCAAGCAGCAGAAGTACCAATAATAGATGTAAACGAATGCAAGAAAATGTATCCGACGTATAATATTACGAAAAGGTATATATTTAACTATTAATAAGCTAAATAGGTATCTGCTGTACTGACTTGTGTTGTGTAGTGCCTTGCAGTGTGATATTTCCCACCCTACCCACTAGAGGGCATTGGGTTGGAATTAGTCCATTGTCGGAGGTATTATACAGTTAAAGTTGTGATGCGAAGGGCGATGAAATTAGATCCGTAGTTGCGCTGACGAGATCTAGAAGGTCGCTTCTAATACTTGATCTATTTTCATTGCATTCATTCGCAAGGTGAATTCCAACAATATACCATAAGCGTCTCTTATAGGCATTTTTTTGGTTTAACAAAATTAGGGAGTAATTCAAAATTTAAATTTGCACAATTTTTTTATATGCATATTAACTATTAGATTTTGAGAACTGTACAACAATTTAATTTTTGCGTACTATTGGATTGATTAAGGTAAGTTTGTTTGAATCAATATTTTGTTCTAGTAATTGACCACTGAAACAATCATCAGTTGCAGCAGCACTGCATTTTTTGATTTAACAATTTACCGTGCGGATTTCATGGAAAACGTATGTGTCAAATTGAGTACACAAGTTTGGAAGGTGATTTTTTTCTTTATGTAAGCCTTACTGTACTCAAGTCTATCCTCTATATCGGGCCATCGATGGGTAGAAAGACCTATCACAAAGTCATCTTTTCTCAGCTTACCTGCATTATCTTCCTCTAAACTACCTGAGTAGTTGATCCGGTTTTCTTTCCTTTCCACATTCTTCTTTTTCTTTCCATTCCTATCTTCTCTGTTGACAGCTCTTTCTTATTCTTCATCTAGTTTTCAAAATATTGTTCACCTATTATAGTTTATCAGATACGACTAATAGCATGTGCTCTTTCTGTATCTTGTTTTTATTTTTGCCTTATTAATTGCTGTAGTCTCATTATTATTGGAGTCATCCGTAACAATTTTTAGCCTACTATAGAAGCAAACAAAATTTGAAAGTCAAAATATTTTATTATTCAACATACTCTCCTCGTAATTGGTTTCTCTCCACAATTTTTCTCGTAGAATAATCAGTAACGTCAAATAATAATTCCCATTTATTTTTCCACCCTTATCCAGAAAATCAATCATGATTATTCCATGGTAATCTCAAATAAACTGAAGCAATAACTTTTCTAGCAGATTTTTGAATAGGAAACTTCTTAGTCTTGGCTGCTTTGTTTCTGGGTCGTAGATATGTACCGAAGTTTCATCCAATAGTAACAATACGGCTTAAGAGGTCTGCATCATTTTCAAACCGAGAATAGATCGAATCTGATTCGATTCACTCTTGAACGCTTAGGGATCCATTTTGCTAACATTTTTCTTGTGTCCAAATATTCAGTGCCTCACATATTTGGTTTAGCCCAATTCGATTGTCTGACAAAATCATGTCATGAACTGCATCAAAATTTTCGGGGACGGACACACTTATAAACTCTCTTTTAAATTTTTCTAATCATAAGGGATTTGACTCCCACCATATGCCTTCCCCACATATTTGTCGAGTTTGTGTATTAATTGTTTGTGTATTATTGTTCTTTCGTCTCATTTTACCCGACAGTTAATAGTGAGAAGGGATAAGTAGGAGTTATTTCTACAATCTCAGCCTACTTATACATTTTAATAATTATTATTAATATTTACTTTTTAATTATGTTATTGGAAGTTGTGATTATGTTGTGCCATCACTACTACATAACCTCACACAATCTTGTTTTCAGTATGATCTGTGCGGGATATGCGGAAGGTGGAGTGGACGCTTGCCAAGGTGATTCGGGTGGTCCGTTAACTTTGAATGGCGTTCTAATTGGAATCGTATCATGGGGTGTAGGATGCGCTGAAGCCAGGCATGTCGGGGTGTACACTAATGTTGCCAAAGTGCGAAATTGGATCCGTGCAAAAACACACGTATAAGAAGAATCAGTAGTTAAGTTCCTCCACAAACTTAAGTAAATTTTGTATAAGTAGATAATTATGTCTATCTTTGATGTAAATATATGAATAAAAGTTCGTCGAGGCTGTGTCAATATCTTATTAAATGATTGCCGAAATCCCTTTTTAATAACGATACCCACGGTAAGGCACTTCGTTGTTGAGGTACGCCAAAGCTTCGTTAAACCTGTATCTGCATCATTGGCCAACAAATAAAAACTCTGTTTGCTTACTCAATATGATTATTTCTTGAATTCTTCGTTAAACAAAGCTATCGCTTAAATTTGATCAAAAATGCTTGATCTCTACATACGAGATCTTTTTAGGCTTTTAAGAAACGACCAGTATGTGGATCAATTTTTTCAAACCTGGATATGAACGAATTTAGTTCTTAGAACCCCAAAGGCATTTAATTTGTTATGAACATCATTCCTTTTGCTTCAATTCCTGTGTGCTTTTCCAATTGCTATTAATTCTTCGATATCGATTTGATTTACATCTGCTTGTAATTGTCTTGCAAGTGTTACATTTCTCTCACTCACTTCTTCACGTTCCATATACCTTCGTTTCGGCAAAATCTCACCACACTCTTTCAATTTTTTTTATAGCTTGACAAATGTTGATGAGATCTTAAACATTCTCTCAAGAGTGTTAATGATGCAAGTTAAAGTTAATACTCTTTAAAATCTGCTTGATCCATGGATTGTAATAATGCCGTGCTTTAAATATGAATCTTATTCCTAGCAGAATATTGCCTCT
Source organism: Holotrichia oblita (assembly GCA_023690525.1). Taxonomy (NCBI): domain Eukaryota; kingdom Metazoa; phylum Arthropoda; class Insecta; order Coleoptera; family Scarabaeidae; genus Holotrichia; species Holotrichia oblita. The sequence goes on along the minus strand of CM043021.1, from coordinate 84,063,912 downwards.
GCTTTCAGCATGCACTATTCCTCCTAGTCTGGCGCAGAACCGTCCTAAATAAGAGGCTTCTTACCGAAATTCACCGATGTACAGAGACTAACAAACATCTGAATAGCCATCGTTTACTGAACGGTGTCCACTGAAGTGGTAGGGGTTATCGCTGGGATCCCACTTACAGAACTGTTGGTGAAGGAACAAGAAACCAGATCGTAGGGCTTCTGTTTTAACTAAGGCTGGGCATTATTCTTCGTACTTAACTGATAGATCTAATTACGTTTTTTATAATGGATACAAGTCAGTGGAATTCTGCCCTTCATCAGGTGTGCCGCAGTGGTCAAACCTTGGTCCTATTCTCTTCATACCACACATCAACGACTTGCTGACGCAGTTAACATGCGACTTGATCTACAGTCCTATCAAAACCTGGAATGATGTCGTTCAACTTTAAACTAACTTGATTTTCTTAACTCATTAGTGTCACCAGTTCGATTTAAAACTAAATATTAATAAATGTTACTCTATATCTTACACACGCAAAGTAAATGACATTTCATCAGTATACTTTCTAGACAGCAATATATTGTCAAGAGTCACCGATATTAAAGACCTTGGAGTGCATTTTGACTCCAGACTTAGCTTCTCGAACCATATAGACTTGATGTGTGCGTCTGCCTCTAGAACACTGGATTTTGTTATGCGTTGTTGCAAGTTCTTCAGTGACATACAGCTTATAAAAACATTATATTTTAGTCTGGTTGTTAGCAAATTGGAGTATGCTTCTCAAGTTTGGTCTCCTCATTGTTTATATCTACTTTCTGTTGAAAAAGTTCATCGACGATTTCTACAATATTTATTTTTTTTTAAATTCTAGTATTTATCCTCAACGTGGCATAGATTATGATTTCTTATTGGAAACTCATGACATTCAGGCCTTGAGTTATCATCGGCAACTACATGGTGCAAGATTTGTATGGAAATTATCCAATGGATGGGTTGATTGCTCCTATCACCTTTCATGTCTTAACTTCTTTTTCCCTAGAATCTCCTCTCGCTTTACTCCCATCTTCTTGCTCCCTTTTTCAAGAACCAATATTTTTCAAGAATCTCCCCTGGTGATGATGTGTCGAGCAGCTAATCTTTATCATAATGATATATTCTTTAATTCACTAAATCAATTATAACTTTCTTTTTGTAATTTATATTTTCATTTATTTGAACTTGTAATTGGGTAAACCGTTTGACAAATAAATGTTGCCGCGGCCTATCAGGTTCCAACTCCCCCAAGTGCTGCATCAGCGGGTTCTCCGACCTCGAGGTCCTTTGAAGGGTTTTCCTGACCAGTCAAGTCTCTGTGTAGCTGAGAGTTAATCACGAACTAGGGTGCTGCGACTATGATTCGCAGCATCCGGTTCTGAAGTGAGTCTTTTGACTTGAGAAATGCTGGCGCAGGACCAGGTCAGGGCATCGTAGGTTAGAATAGGTCGGTCTTAAAAATGTGAAGCTTGATCCTAAAGCTAAAAGAGCTTCTCCAGCACAGGAGTGGAACCAGAGCCCCACGAGCACGCAGAAACTTGGCAGCAATGTCAGAAAAGTGTTGCCTAAATGTAAGCCTCGTATCCAGAGTAATGCCGAGGTACTGGATGTAATATTCGCAGGTTGGAGGATTACAGATTACAGATCTCGTCCACGGACCTTTGAAATCGACGGCAAACCGTATCGTCGGCGTATATAGCAAATTTCGTGGCGATGGATCTCGGAATATCGCTCTTATGTAATATAAAGAGCTCAGGATCCAGCAACGAGCCCTGAGGAACACCAGCATAGATATATGGCTTCGATCAGACAACTCACCTTCCATAGGAGCCAGATATGATGGCATGACGAGGACTGATGGCAGAAAGTGGCGTGGAGTGTGGATTAGGAAACTTATCACTAACGTAACAGAATTGATGGAACAACCTTACGGAGAAATCGTCTAGTAACTCACACAGGCACTTTCTGGCCACTTCTAGCTTTCTCAAATATCTACATACATGACAGAGAAAGAACGGATACCAATGCAAGTCACTAATATGGAGCGATTCATGGTGTTGAACATACCATCTTCGCTTGCCCAAAATGGGAAGATATTAAATACGTCTACAGCAGAGATATCGAGGAGGTTTTCAACGCCTACACCATGATGAGAAGCCTAAGATGACCAAAAAAGCACTGGACCAAAGTATACCGAGTTATATCAACTATACTCGCAAGCAAGGAGAAACATAGCAGCCTAGGGAGCTCTCCTAAAAGCTCCATTGCAGTCAAAATGACCACTTGTACTTTATTTAGTAAAACACATTGTGCAAATAACTTTTTATTTTAAAGAAAAAGGAAGAGAATACATACAACAAATTATAAAGAATTGTATTTGACTAATTAACTCATGTACTACGTATATTACACAGTTTTTTCTAAACAAACTATACAATAACATTTTGTTTCAATTTTTCCTGTGCAAGTGCAGTAAACTGCTTTCTTGCATAGTACACATATTGTCTTGGTTTTATTTTTCTTGCATCTAGCAGCTTGGCATTGTCGACGGTTATTTTGTGTTGGATTCTGTCTGATAGGACAAGCTGGCCTGCTGGTGATGTAGCTTTCCCTCAGTTCTTCTGCTAGTTTGAATATGAAATCCTGTCGAAAAATTTTTTTATCTGTAATTTCTTTGTATAGTATCCACGCGTTTAAGGTTGTCATGTCGAGGATTTAAAAACTGGTCTTCGCAACGCTGATTTTGTTGAATATTGAGGATACTCCAAAACATCAACTCCAAATTTTGTTTCATTGTAGAATTTTACTGTATCAGGCAGCTTTTTCTCCATTCCCTATTTCAACATCTGGATGCATGAAACTGTACAGGAATACACTTTTGTTTATTTTGCCTTGATAAACGTTTATCAAACATTTATTGAGCCAAAATTTGATGCCAAACTTGTCAGGCTTGTTGGCCATATATTGCATAAAGCGGCATCGTGCTCTAGTGGGAAATAATTGCTCATCGATTAGATTTTCTCCTGGATTGAAATTTTCGAAATTTTGGATGCAAGAGCAAATTTATCTGTCGCTAATCGTTAAATTTATTTCGTGACATTGTATCTTGAAAAAAAAAGTGGTTCCCATTCACTTGACCAAAGTTTTCCCGAAATGTTTCTAGCTCCGTAAGCGCCTCTAGCTTATAACAAAGCAATAAAAGCTTCAAGCTTCTTCTGGTCAGCGTAGACAAAGGTGATGTCGTTTCATCCGAATCGCTGCACGATTTTTGAAATTCTGGCACATGTATCACAAAATCCGAGTCTTCATCGGTGTTATAATTATTGGATGGTAATTCACAATCCTACTCATCCTCTGGTAAATGATTCAATACCTCCAATAATTCCTCGTATGACAGACCACGACGAGACATTGTTCTTACGACAAACAGGTACTAACTCAGAGCTAAAGTAATCACAACGATTATACCTGATATTGATGTAGTCTTCAGGCTTTCACGGCCGCTGTTGATGGCTGCTCTTCGCTTCTCGGGTTCTCTGCCGTGTAGAAAGGTTGTGGTACTTGACGCTTCGATCATCTTGTCGTGATCTTCTTCAGAAGTGAAGTTGATCGATTCACTTCACTTCTGAAGAAGATCACGACAAGATGATCGAAGCGTCAAGTACCACAACCTTTCTACACGGCTGAGAACCCGAGAACCGAAGAGCAGCCTATACCTGATATTGTTTACATTAAATATTTCTCAGAATTCTCTCCAGGTCAATTCTCCGAACTATAAAACACTCTATCATTCGCGGAAAAGATAAACATACACTCCGGTCAAATTGACGAGAGTGGTGCTTCTACAAAGTAGACGCCGTAAGTCATTTATTTTTGTTTTTTTCACGTTTCAACGTTTTAGAGAATAATCATGATAAATATTTAGAAAAAGTCCTAAAAGAATATTTGTCTAGTAAAATGTTTCTTGGAGATATCCTTATTTAAATTTATCAATCAGGCTGCCGTTAGTGCACTACAGGCTGTCAGGTTTGACGCCGAGGTAGTACTACACTGCCATAAGACTCTCGTAAAACTGGCAGAACATAACACCACGCAGATGGGGGCCAAGTCACTTTGGAATCAGAGGCAATGAAATGGCTGATAAATTAGCTAGAGGTACCAGCGAACGATCGTGGCTCCAGAACCTACATGTGGGAATGGCAGCATCAAAGCCTTTGCCAGATCCGAACTCGCTGCTAGGCATTGCTCCAACTGGAATATACTTGCGGGCAGGAGACACTGTAAAATTCTTGCGATTCGCCCGTATGAGAGGCAGTCTTTATGAGCAGAGACAGGCTGAGCTTACTCATAGGGATCTTAACCGGTCATTGCGCACTGAATAAACACCTGCATCGCATGGGCATAGTAAAGTTACTTTGGGATTGATCGATTGGATGATCCCAGAGTAAGAAAACTAACTCTCGATCAGGTTGAGGACTTCTTTGTCCGAGTGAAACCTGGTTAAGAGGACTAAAACAGCACGGGGGCATCATAGGTCTCCCCTATTGCGGAGCTTGCCTTTACGGTTCTCCTGCCCGTGCAGTCGCAAAAAAAATGGAAAAACATCAGCGGAGGGTGTAGACAACGTCAGCAGCGGTACCCACGATTGCGATCTGTGTAAGGGCTTTGATATAAGATTTTCCCCTGCTCGGTAAAGAAAAAACATTCACTACTAGCAACAAATTATTGCCTTCTTTCAGGAAATTTCCTTTATTCTCATCAATTCTCAAATAACCTCTTTGCTTTCTTACAAGGAAGTAACGGCTGCATACTTTGTTAAGACAAGCATAAAAGGTGGAAGATTGGATGCTGTTCCCCAATATTTCTTCCATCTTCTGCGTGCTTGTCGTCTCTGCTTTTGTTTATTACTTATAAAACCACAAAAAATTAACCTACGAAAATTGAATCTGTTTCGTTTCTAATCCATGTGTTACAAAACAATAGTTGAAAGAATCATACGAGGTAAGTAAATAGAGGCTTTACAGCTAGACCAAAATCTACTGAAGACATTGCAATTTATTTGAAAATGATAGCACAATCCAATGCTGGGTAATTACGAAAATTGTAGATATCTGCAAATGTGACATATTCTATGAGGTCTGAAACAAAAATGGCCGCCATTGTAGCACCGGATTAAACTATTTTAAACAAAAAAATATATATATAACCCTGACAGAAAGAGTCTCCTTTTTCTTTAAATAAAGCAATAAAATTGTTGAGCGTAGATTTTCACGACCGTTGTTTACTGTATTGAAGCCTTCCAGATGTTGTCGCGTAGATAAGTTTGCACTTGACATTTTGCTCGTTTCAGAAACGTCAAGTGCAAACTTATTTACGCGACAATATCTGGATGACTTCAACAAAGCAATAAGATTTTTTGCAACATTTAGGTAAATTTTTCCTCAATAATTACTTCTCTGAACGACTACATTTGTTTTTGTTTCCATAAATATGTGTATAGTATAATATGAGGCAATCCATATAATTGTTGTTGATTATATTTTAGTTTGTTTAATTCTAATTTTATTTATGCGAACTATTGTGAGCATAAATAAAAAACAAAATAACATATTTGTTAGAATTGTATTATGCGAAAATCTAAATGTTCACAGAAATATTTGTACGCTCAATGGACCAGCTAGAAAACATCTATAATCTCAAACGTTTCAATTTCTTTCAACATGCGAAGAAAAAAAAAAAAAAAACAAGCCGGTTCAAGACCTCTCGCGTGCTTGTGTAAAACGGAGCTGGGATCTCGACGAATTGCACCATTGCAAGTCATCCACAGTCACTGGCCAAACAACTGGCGTTATCAATATTATTACGTCTTTGACAAAAACATTTTCTACTGATATATGTGTACAATTGAAATAAGCACATTGTGAACACGTATATAAATGAATTTATAATTTTATGGGAGTTAGTAGGTGTACAACTGCCATAAAAGAAAGGAGTGATTACTGATTATAACGATATTGATATACTGGCTGTGTCAGTACAATCTATTAAAGTAAAACTACGACAGACGACGAAAAGAAGTTGTTGCAAACCGGTTAAAGCTCGCGTTATTTTGTCTGGTTTATTCGCGAAGAATCTATCGATATTAGATTAGAATTGAAAATGGGAAGTTTAAATGCAGCTTTGAATTTTGGTGCTGGACCAGCTAAATTACCCAGAGAGGTAAGTAAAATATTTTAAGATAACAATTGCTTTCAATTACTTATTGTGTTTTTTTTTACAATCATTTGTTACCTTTTTTTCAAACAAAAAAATAATAATCCATCAATCCATAATTAATTTATCTTTTCCAGCATGAAATAATTATTTTAGAATAATTAATATTTTCTTTGTTATTGCGTCATTTAGTTCAAATTAAGTGATACCCAGTAATTTTCCAACCATGATGACATAAGGAAAACTACTGGTGACAACACTGGAAAGACAATATCATAATCAATTGTGTTAGGCTATCTTATCTAGGTTATGTTTAATTCTTTTATATCAGCGGACAGTGATTAATTTATATATTTGTCAAAAGTCACTGTCCTCATCATCATTTTTTTTCCCTCGTATAAGCTTCTCTTTCTAACGAAATTATTTGGCTTTTTGGAAGTTTTTCGAGTAAAATTATTGGTTGGCAAAATTTTGGATTAAAAAGAAAGAAATATATAAATCAGCAAATTCATTCTGAAATTCAAAAAAAAACAGTGGTCGTTTGATTTGGTGATTTGTTTTGATAATTAATTGATGATGATGAGTGTCCAATTTTAATTGCATAATTTTTTGCTCATCAACTTCCACCAATTATTTTTTCTAAAAGGAATTTGGAATTAAGCAAAGTCATTGAATGATCTCTCTGCTACATCATTTATTTGAATGAATGCAATAGATCAAGCATTCGAAGCGGACCACGTGGTTTCGACCTTCTAAGTCTCGTCAGCGCAACTACGAATAGAGGGCATTAGGTAAAATTAATCGATTGTCGGAGATATTATACAGTTAAATTAGATCTTGCATTCGTAGTCGCGTTGACGAGACCTAGAAGGTCGAAACCACGTGATCATTCTGGCATTTCTCGGCGTTTTCATATATTTGTTGTTTGTCAACTTTTCGACTCACTTTGTGAAAATATCTTTTATGATTTTACACTTTCCAGATTCTCATTCTTTCCAAGACACAATTCTACAATTTTAGTTATAAATATTCGTTTTATCTATTACTACAGCATTTACCTATAGTTATATCAGTAAAATAGGTTATATTTAATGGTGCTGCATTTACTTAAATCGTCTTCGCAGGAGAATTCCAAATTGTTTTGCTGCTATTTCTTGTACAATGCGAGCAGCTCAAGACGCCTTTTTAGTGAACAAAATTTTACAGCGAGATAGAGCATTTTACTTTTCTACTATTGCCTATCCGGCGGTTTTTTTTTATTGACATACCGCCATTATATTGACATTATATTCCAATGTAACCTATAACGTCAAAATGACAGTTAAAATTCCTCAATGTTCCCAATAGTTATTTACGAACATTCGTAAATCATGCTTTCGCGAATGAGTGACCAGTTTAAAGCGCGAGCCGTAACCAGCGCTTTATGGACACGAATTCGGAAATGTTTCACTCGAAGTTTGTACAATATTTTTTTGTACTTTATAATAATAATTGATATTTTAAATACGTAATCGTTTGACACACTACTAATCTCTTGATATTAATTAAAAAATTTGAGTTGGCAGATTGATTAGTTGAAATGACATTTAATTTAAAATTATCAATTTCAAAATAGTAATTTATATAATATTTGTTTTTCTGACATTGAATTACTACCTTCCAAATATATCTTTTCTATTTCATTTATATTTTCAGAAAAATAACGAACTGGGTAGCATAGTATTAATTAGGAATTTATGATTTTAAAATGTCACTAAATTAATCAAGTTCCAGTAAGTAGAACTTCTAAATTCAAAACTTTTTACGACAAATCGAATCGTGAAATGACAGGTTTTGATAAGCGAGTACAAAATATAAATTTTTCGATCAGCTGAGGGCATCTTGAGTTGATCGCACTATCCAATTCACCCTTGTCCTCACATTCTACTATTGTAAAGAATCAACCCCTACTCCCCTCCCCCTCCCTTCTTCTTTTTTTTTGTAAATAGAACTTTTGGGAGGTGTTCTATGTTTTTTCTATATTGTTCCAAGTTTCAACCTTCTATGATAAATATTTTTTGAAATAATTAAGAAAAGTTTTTTTCCAAATCCTTTTGTTCTAGGGTTTGTTTTGTTCTAAAGTTTGAAAAATGGCCAAATATAAAACGAAAGCGAGCTTTCCTTTCTTGAAATTTATTTTAACGGAAGTTGTTCCATATTGTTTCAAAGTTTCAGCTTTCGAAACGAAATTTTCCTAGACTCACGTTTTTGAAAATAATTCAAATAAAGAAATTTGGCTCGTGTGCAGTTTCTCGTAGTTTAGAAAGTTCCAGGATGTTTATCTAGATTTGTTTCTAGTTTTTGAAAATAGAATTTTTGAAGGTTGTTCTATATTTCTTTTATAATGTTACGAAATTTCTGCTTTCTATTGTATATACTTCCTAATTGCACATTTTTTTTAGTAGCTCAGAAAAAGAAATTTTGTTTGTGTGAAGTTAGTTAGAAAAAGTTTGAAACTTGTTCTAGATTATTCTAAGATTGTTTTATATTTGTCCACAATTTAAACTTTCTAATTATGAGCCCCTTTTTTGTTTTTGGAAATCAAATTCTTGTTGCTACAGGTTATCCGATCTTGTCAGCGTTGAGGATCGCTGATGAGATCGAATAGATCAAATCACGTGGTCCAGTTCTAATGCTTGATCTATTTTCATTGCACTCGTTCGCAAGGTGATTTTCAACGATATATATACCATGAGCGGTTATTACAGGCATCTTTTGGTTTCTTTGCAAATTAATTAGGTAATAATAAATGAAAATGCTAAAACGTTAACATTTTGGCACAATATTTAGAGCTGAAACTACTCTAAAAAGCTTGAATTGAAAGATTGCTGTATTATACAAACTTCAGATACTATACTTATGTACAAAACATTTAGGTAGTAGTAAATAGGGCGATCTAAATTGTCTTGAACAATATTAAAGTTTCAATTGCTTCAATTGATCGCCAAATTAAGGATGTATAAAAAAGATGAATGGTGCATTTCCGTTTTGAAGAGTGCAATGTGTTTTTCCATGCGTTGACTTTGCTAAATTGAAGATTAATTCCTTGCATTAAATCTAGCAATCCTACTAAGAACATTAGATCGAGAAATGCTGACGCCTTATTACACATTTCATAGAACAAAAACACAAATTCGATAAAATAATCAAGTTTTAAATAAACAAGAATAAAACAACATATGTATGTATGTACTTATATACATACATATGTATATTTATTTAAATCGCACAGTTACACACAATTTTGACCTTCACTTTGAATACAAAGGCTAGGCATATATAAACTTTGTTCCTATGCATCTATTATATGCAATTGAATTGATTAAATGCGGCCGCTTTCTATTAGAATGGAATTATTACCAACTTTCATATTCTTAAATATTATTTATCTGCTCTACATGATGACGAATCACCTAACAACTAAGTAGAATAATTTCTAGAATGAAAAACATGTTTACTACGAGCTAACCTTTAATAACCTATTATAATACTAAGACGATATGGTCACCCCATTTTATGGAATCGATTTTATGACAAACATATATAATATGACGTTAGCGGTTATGTTTAAGATTTGACAGCTTTTAAAAAATGTTAAAATCACTAAATTTTGAAATTTCTCGTAAATACGCGCGTTGATAATGGAAAATTATCTCCTTCTTGATGTCATATGTTGAGAATACGTAAATAAAATGTTTTTGAGATGCATGAAACACAACGTCACAAATAATATATTTACGCACTAGCTATATCAGTTGAACTTGAATTTATACATATGTTGTAATAAGAATAAAACAGTATTTTTTTCTATTCTTATAGGTACTTTTAAAAGCTCAGGATGAATTACTCTCCTACAAGAATATGGGGATGAGCATTATGGAGATGAGTCACAGATCGAAAGAATATGCCCAGATTAATACAAATGCTCAAGACTTAGTTAGGGAATTATTGTAAGTATTGACATCGATCTAATTTTTGTATATACTTTCTACGCTTTCATCTGGTTTGATTTCATTATCAATAGAATGCGCGAAATTAATATGTACTGGTTTTTACCAGTTCAAGCCGATAACCTCTCAAATTATGCACGACCTGATTTCATTAACGTCCTTGACTCATATACATACATCGCCGCATATTTTTGCGAAAATAATTGCGATGTGCCATATATCTTTGGACAGGAACTGTCGTGATACTTTTTTATTCATCGTGATAAACCTGAACGTATTGAGTTCAATTCTTCAAGGTTCTATTTTTTCTTACAGCAAAAGTTTCAGCTTCAAATTGTTTAGATTACGCTTATCAAATGTCATGTCTACATAATGGACATCTTTTTTTAACCATACTTTTTCACCATCTGCTTCAGTTTTATTTCTGCATCTCTCTTTCTTTAAATAATTTTAATTTGATAACGTTTCTTGGTTTTATTGTTGTCCTCTCCAACATAATATACCTATATTCCCCATCTGGTTGTGCTTTTTCAACAACCTTTTGTCGATTGGCATTTCAATATCATCTCAATGATTTTTTTTGCGAGTTCAGCATGTAGCACACCAAACGTTTATGCCTATGTTAATTAATTACAATTTTGAATCGAAATCAACAACCTTATAAAGTGTTGTGAACTTGATTCTTCCTTTATTTGCATTGCTGATGATATATTTAACTCATACTAGAGCACCCAGTATGCTATTCCCAATATGCTATTTCTTTCTAAAAAAGCATTTCCACCTCTCGAATTGTTATCATCGGAAAAAATTGGTCGTCAAATATCTAGGAAGTGATCATTTTCAACTGTCCTGAGTTGGCAACAAAAAAGTCCCAGGATAATTAAAAACTATAGGATAGGTTGAAGTTTTTTCTTGGGTAACAGCAATGAAACGTCAATTAATTGCGGTTCTTTATTTTTATTGCCAATATTTCGCATACATTGTATGGTTCTTCAGTGGTTAAGAAGAAATTAATACTTACAATTCGAACACACAAGTGGAGAAACAGAGAAAAAAACTAAAATTCATTTTAAATCTTTCCTCAAAATCTCGAATTTTTAGAATGGAAAGGTGCATTATAGTTTAGTTCAAAATTTATCAGTCAGAATTTAAAATCATTAAAATAGAACTAGGTATGTCATCTTTGAAAAATTAAATTGATAAAATTATAAAATAAAGTTTTTTTTTTATAAAACTACATTTAACGATAAACACAGAATGGTAAAAGACCTTGAATGTATTTGAAATAAGAAAAACTTAGGTGTGTTTTTAAAGGAGGAAATGTGATACAGAGTCGTCCAAAATGAAATAAACATTTACAATGTTCTACAAATTGACGTTACAAACTGAAAATAATATGTGGTTAAGTCATTTTTCTCTGGTTAAAAGTTAATAAAAATGGGAATCATTTCTAAGAACTTCCTCGCTCTCTTGTTCTTTTCCATTTGTAATATTTTAGTGTTATCAAAATCGGGGTTATGGATGTTAGATATCATATGTTGACTGAGGGCACATCTAGTTTTTTTAGTTTTAATATCTAAGGAATGTGTGTTCAAACGAGAGTACAAGGTGGACTTAAAGTTCTTTCTAGTTTTGTCCTTAATTCTTGTAAAGTAATTGTTAACAATGTTTAAATTGTAATAAGCTAATTTAAAATTAAAGTTATAAATTTTTGATATTCTCGGAGCAAGCCCAGGAATATAGGGAAATCTGATATATTCCCTAATTTGCTCAGTTATACAATTGTTGTTATGATTATCGTTGGAGGAAGTGACGTTGTTTCCATTTTGGTTATAGTTTGGTTACTGCTGGTTATTTTCATGAATTGTCCATATTGAATTTACATGTTTAATGTCAAAATTGTAGTGTCAACATCCGCCAACTCTTCTCGGATATCTGTCATTATATGAATAGTAAACCTAACCGTCAAAATAAATAAATTGATCACTTTATATGTAGCCCTCTAGTACATCTCTCTCATTATCTAATTGAAACAATTGTACAAACTTATAAAAAATTACAATTATATTGGTACTTACAATAATGACATCACTCTTACCTTTTTTACGATGATTTTCACTTTTTATTGGAAATAAATAAAATATAACATTCTATCAAAATAAAGAAACAGTTTTCAGAGGTTATGTTTTAATAGTAATCTATTGTTATGTGATATTTAAACTTATTGTAACTTATTGTTTACGTTAATTGTTAAAAAAAAAAAATCTTAGAACAGCGATAGAGGGAGTGGAAAAAGAAAAACACAAATATAATAATAGTAATTTTTTATTTGAGAGAAAAATTCAAAATTTAATGTAACATACACATACAAACACATACATGACACAACACGACCCGATTAGGCATCAATTTCTAAATTAAAAATGCATCGTACAATAAATTAGAAAATCTAGTGGGGAATGACGCAACGGCAGTTTTGGTAGTTCGGAGCAGCAGCAGGTGGATGTAAACAGATTTGTTTTGACAGTAAGAAACCAGTCAGCAAAAAATTTTAATTTAAAGAAAACACATAAAAGTATTTAACAAACAATTAGATATTTATACAATAACACTACGAGTGATAAGTGGGTGTCAGAGTATAAAAAGAAGAAAGAACAGAGAACAATTCATCAGGACGAGCGAACTTAAAGGGAAATTGAAGAGGATTAACTAAAGAAGAATAACAAAATAAACACGCACACACACACACATATAATTAGCAAGGTAAGAAAGAGGGTGGGATAATTTTAAGACTTTTTGTACAATTTTATTATTATATTTGTGTTAATAATTTCAATCTTTCATTTCTGTCGTTTGTGACAGAACACTATATACATGTCCAGTTTTTGAACAGTTTCGAATATTTCAAGAGATCAAGAAATTTGACGTTTAAATTACAATACTACCAATATAAAAACGATTGCCTTCCGTATAACTTTAAGCGTAAAAAAAAATAAATGGGACAATTATGATAAGATAGTAAATATCTCACTCTTGTCGTGTGGGATATAGTAACTGTCCCATTTCTTTTTTCTCTGAGTGTACATATATACTGGGTGAGCAATTTCAAACAATGGAGGTTGATAGAACAAATTTGCAGTTAGTAGCATTGCGTCATGCAGCACTTAAAGCGATTAGTTCCGCAAGTGCTGACTCAAAGCTGGTTTGGGACTGCGTAAGAGCCCTAAATAAGGTGGGCACCCTAAGGAATATAACTTTGGCCTGGGTCCCCAGCCATACGGGAGTGAAGGGAAACGAGGCGGCAGATGAGCTGGCCAGACGATGTTCGTCAAGGCATTTCATAGGAGCGGCCCCTTCCTTCGGCATTAGCAAATCACAAATTAAGAGGTCCATCTACGAATGGTCACAAAACAAGTCCAAGGAATGGTGGGAAAGATCACCAGGACAAAGACAGGCTAAGGGAACAGAGGCCTAAGTTTACTGAAGACCTACTGAGTAAAGACAGGAAGACTGTCAAAAGGATAGTAAGTCTGATGACCGGTCATTGCAGACTGAATAGGCATATGTTTAACATAAGCCTGGCAGAAAATGCTCTCTGCAGATTCTGTCAAGAGGAAGAAGAAACCCCAGTTCATGTTTTGTGCCACTGTGACGGCCTAGCGAGGACAAGGTTTCTAGTAATGGGGGTAGAGAACACCACAGCCAACGGCTACACAAAAGAGCCGCTCTCAAAAATGATAAGTCTGATTAAGAAGGCAAAACTAGAGAGCGTTCTCTAAGGTAAAGTGTATCACAATAGACCTGTAAAGGTCGCGGTGAAACAGGCTCGCATGCCGCCCCACTCCTAACCTAACATTGCGTCTAGTTGATTGAATAGTAAACGTGAATTCCAACGTAATTTAATACCTTGTTGTAAAATAATTAAACATAGTACTCATATAATTTTCTATCTTTAGTAAACAATTGCTTTCTGACAAGATATCGTTGTTGTCTATGGCAACATTGTCAGATATCGAATGATATTCTGATGATTCTGATTTGATAATTGCATGGCGAACGTATCGGATAGGCTGTTATATTGCAATAAGTACAGCTGATGAGATTGCTAAAGTTGTACCCAGTTGTACCAATTGTTAAACATTTTATGACGGTATAAAGGAAAGGTGTATCGCATAATAATTTAACACATATCTCTTTCTTTGAAGGAATGTTCCCGACAACTATAAAATTCTTTTCCTGCAAGGTGGTGGCACTGGAGCTTTTGCAGCTGTTGCTATGAATTTAATGTCAAGAACTGGAGTTGCTGATTATTGTGTTACCGGTAAGATATACATTTCTATCATAACATAACAACTCAGAAAATAATTAATTATCATTAATCATAAAAAAAATTGTCGATCTCTTACACAGTGTCGCAACAATAGGTATCAAGGATTATACTCACTGCAGTACTATATCCATGGTTACGTTTATTACGAATAGTAATTTGCGTTGTTTAGAAATAATAAATAAGCCAAAACATTTTGAAATTAGATATAAATAATGTTATATAAAGTTGGATGCTTGAAGTTAGCTATTAGTCGCGATATTTCTATCGAGCCAGCTTCACTTTGCTGCCACACTTTCAAAATTTGACAACTACCTTTTGACGCGAAAATTTTCAGAATACAGAGAGTACTTGACAAATCTATAGCGACCAATTTATTCGTTTGTATGACGGACATATCATAAAGGAAATTGTATCGTTAATTTGATATTAATTACATATTAATATTTCAGGAACTTGGTCGTTAAAAGCAGCTAAAGAAGCCGCTAAATATGGTACTGTTAACTACGCTTTCCCGGTAGCTAAGAAACCAGGAATCATACCAGACCCATCGACGTGGAATTTGAGCCCAAACGCGTCGTATGTTTACTACTGCGCTAACGAAACAGTGGACGGTAAGTTTACTTAACCTTTTGAACCCGATCGACTTTTATTCTATACTAACAAATAAAGAAATTTCGGTCAAATTCGATATTAAATTTTTTATAGGAAATATCCGCATACTATGTTCCAAAACAAATTATTATCTCTATTGACGTTATATTTTATCTCGAAAAATACGCGCTCTTTGTTTTGACAAATATCATCAGAATTAAATAAACAGAAATTCGGATATCGGCCGACACAAATTGGTACTTGATCCGCCGAAGAAACGTGAAGGCCGCGTGATAAAAACTAGTTGGGTATATGGCTTTAATGTCCTGTTTCTTTTCGAAGATAACGATTAAATTATATTATATAATTAAAATAAAGAGATAAGTTTATTAGTGGAATTTTTTGATTTTGTCTAGACATTTGTCTATTTGTGCAAAAAATATACATTGAGGATTATTAAATGCTTAATAATAATAATAACCACAATAAAACTTTTTCTTTTGATTGCAGGTGTTGAATATCATTATATTCCTGAAACAAACGGTGTTCCCTTAATCAGCGACATGTCTTCCAGTATTATGACGAGAGAAATTGATATCTCCAAGGTTAGTTTTAACGATTATCCTAGAAAGAAAACTTTAATCACACTGACATATTTTATTATTTATAGTTTGGAGTAATTCTGGCTGGAGCACAGAAAAATATAGGACCAGCTGGCGTAACAGTTCTAATTGTTAGAGACGATCTGATCGGAAATGCAATGAAAATATGTCCTTCCATTTTCGATTTCAAAAACGTCGATGCCAACCAATCCATACACAACACACCAGCTACATTTTCGTAAGTTTGACATTTTGCTAAATACTCCTTTTAACTAATTCGATTGTTTTATTTAGTGTTTACGTCATGAATCTAGTATTCGAATGGATTAAGAAAAATGGCGGTGTTCGAGAGATGGAAAATCAAGCCTTACGAAAAAGTCAACATTTATACGACACAATGAAGAATTCCGGCGGTTTCTACAGCTGTCCTATCAACGAAAATTGCAGAAGCAGAATGAACGTACCTTTTAGAGTTGGAGGCGATGGCGGAGATGAAGCTTTAGAGAAGCAGTTCTTAGTTGAAACTGAAAGACTCAATATGCATCAGTTAAAAGGACACAGATCCGTTGGAGGGATTAGGGCATCTTTATATAACGCCGTGACGTATGAAGAGGTTGATGCTCTTGTTAGATTTATGCACCAATTCCAAAAAGACCATTCGTAGTATCTATCCATGTTTGTGGAGAATTTAAACAATTATTTTATTGCTAATTTAAGATTTATTTAAGTTGTTCTCTGTAACAAATGGTATATTGTACCTATAGTGTAATTGTACTATTAGATAGTTTGTCAATTTTTATTTATTCGTTGTAAGAAAAATTAATAGAAAAATTCTGTGTTAATGTGTTTATTATTTGCTACTAAGATTTATAACTACGAGGATGAAACGACTTGGAAAGGTGGATTTCTTTATTTTTCAACATAATCCCCTAACGGTATAACGATGGTAAAGAACTTTAACGCCCTCAGAAAAAAAAATTATTTTGGGCTGCAAATCACTCGTTTACCTCTATCAGTGTCTCATCATGCCGAAAGTGAATCCTACGACTTCGGAGAAGCACAGATTTTTTCTGAGATTTAATTCTAGAAATTCCCGGAATTGTTTGAGGCCAATGTCCTTTTGGCCAGCCTGCAATAACTTGAGGTTGGTTCTGTTATTCAGGACGGCGATTATCTTACTTCTGGGTGCAAACTATGTCCTTTCCTTCCACATTAGTCAGTAACTTGATCAGAGAGCTAATTAGTTCATTTGTGAATTGTACAAAACTATATATTTACGTGAATCATCTTTACGATATTTTTTATACAAAAAAAAGAATTCCACGCAGTCAAGTCGAGTAAGCTTGAAGTCATTCTCATTCTCATATATAAGCAAATACTTATTTTCTTCGAGCAAGAAATTTAATTTCTTGGAATTTCAAGAAATTGTATACCGAATTTTAAAAATAATTTTCTTGTTTAAAGAAAATAATACTTAATGCAAGAAATGTTAAATACTATATTCAAGTAATTAACTTTCTTATATAAAGTTTATTGGGTTACAGTAAGACAGAGTAGTATTTAAATTAAAGCACTATTTGATTTGGATTAAATATATCATTATATTCAAATAAGTGTATATTAATCTTGATTGATAATTCTAATTTCTTGAAATAAATATATGCAAGAATGTAGCTAAAATAACTACAGAAATAAGTTGGTTTACGATTCTCGTGTTCTCTGTCGTGCAGAAAATTCCCGGTTCTGACTTCACGTTCTGAAAATCATAAGATTAATCACCTGCAATAAAATCACAATCCTTTATATGATAGAGAAACCACCGAAAAGGTGCATTCAACGACGATTGTGAAAGCCTGAATACTATTTTAATCACAGGAATTAACATTTCCGGGTATTGTCCCTAATTTTGTACGCTGTTATAAGAAAAGGTATAGACACATCAAAAAAAATCGTAGAGTAGGCTATGTGAATGGATTGTTACTTTAGCCACTTTCACATACCCAGATAGCACACAGTTGTCCACAGTATATCCGGTGGACGTCCCTATAGGTATATAGGGATGTTCACTGAATATCCATATTTTACCAAACTTCGTCCATAGGACGTCCTATGGAACTCCTTTTGTCACGAGTGTGGACACGAAGAAGATATCCTCTGTGGATGTGTATAGGATATCCTTTATGGATGTGCATAGGATATCCTTTGTGAATATCCTATACACATTCACAAAGGATATCCTATACCTATATATATACTTTCTGTCTAATGAAGTTTTAACGGGCGTCAATCTTAGAGGCATCAATGTACATATTTTCATGCGATGATTTGACATATTTCTTAAATGTCTCACATTTGAGAAAGATGTCATCAGATGTGATATCTATAGATTATCTACACTCGCATAACACTAATATGTAAACGCCACAGCACAAAGCAGCATAAACCGTGCGTTATAAAGATTATAAGGTTATGTTTGGTTATGTTTCAGGTTATCTTTAGACGACGCTAATATAAGGAGCAGGCTAGATGGCTGTGATTAACATTCGGTTTGCATACCTTAGAGGGCGTAAACTACAGATTCGTAATCCGGTATATCGCCACATTCAAATTAAACTACGGAAATATTAATAATTACAACCGGTGCTAAAATTACAAAATAATCAACTTTAGAGTATGTTCTTACTGTTATATTAGTTTATAGTTTCAAACTATTGGTTATATTTTGAGAAATGCTTAAATTAATTTAATAATTTGTTTTTGTGTAATAAGTATAATACCGTTAATTGGAAAATTATCGTTGTTTATACATATATGTTATTACGATTATTACTATCATTTTCCCATAGTTTCTGTGTAAACTACTCATTCAAATCGACCAATCTCCGTGGACGTTGTTTGGATATCCATAGGATAAAGTCATGATAAAGTTTTCCGATGTTCACAAGATATTGTGATAAGTATATCCACTGGACACCCACTTTATGTCCTGGATATCCGGAACCTAATATGGACCTAAAACGGACATCCATAGGATATTGTGTGCTATCTGGGTAATGATATTATTCCTTGACATTTAATTTGAGGTTATAAATTTGGTTACAATCAAGGAGCATATCATATAAGAGTGACGCATTCCACGTTAAAAATTGGACCTTTACGCTAGCACACTCTGACGGGCATATGGCGTACTAAATTCGTAAACAACCACGATGGCGGCATTTTTAAATTACTACAATATCTTCTTTTGGTACTAAATATGCTCTAAATGCGTGTTTCGATCTTATTTGATCTCATCAGTGCGATATATCTATAAATATAGAAATCACAGACACGTATTTACGTGCATATAAATAAAAATTAATTGAATAACTTAATTTGTGTCTTAGACATGCATAAGCTGCCTAACCTTTCTGGAGTTTCGATTCTTGGATCAATCATTAGAAGACCGACAAATATCATCATGAAATTTCCTGATAATTAAACTCATAGATATATTTAATAATTGTTCTTGAACTAAAGGTTGATCGCTGTTAACACAAGTGTACCATGAAAAACTAACCTTTCGCAAAGTTACCAACATTTTTTTCTGAATAGAATTTACATGATCAAACGATTTCAACAACACAACCATTCTATCGTAAATGTTATTAATATGTAATTCCAAACTAAGAGTGGGATAAAGAAAACTAAAAGTATGATGGAGTTCTACATTAGCAAAAAATGAAGAAGATTTACAAACGTCACCTTCAGGTAAATTAAGCTTTCTTAGAAAGAATTCACATATGTATGTACATAAGGTGACAACTTGATAATTTAAATCATTTTCATCATTACTTGGAACATTTAGAGAAGAATCTTCTAATTCATTCTTATTGAACGTACTATTTCTACCACTTTCAGGTTCAATAGAAGTCATAAATGATTGTAGATGAGATATGTCCACTATCTTGCTCACAATTGAATCCGATAGAATGAGAAGACACAAAATTATTTAAAATACAAGTTTTAAAATTGGCAATAAATTGATGAAAACTTGGATTTGTATTAAGACCATAACACTGACATAATACACCAAGCAGATTCTCTAAGCGATCTTGATTAATGATCTTGTTTGCAAGTGTCCAGTTTATTGCACAAGAAAATAAATCCTCGAAGAATATGAATCCACCTCACTTTCACTGGTAGTGATTTTATGACAGTACTGTAGGTAAGTTTCAAGTACGGTGTGCTACTTAAACTTACGTAACTTTCAAATTGTTTTCAAGGCTTTCATACTACAATTTTAAGTATTCTGATTTACAACTAACACAACAAGTCTATGATTGGAGCCTAAATCTGCATAACTTAGAACTTTGAATAGAGTTTAACCATACCTGTTTTCTATCATTAGAAGGGAGGGTGCAAAAATGTCTAAAATATTGAAATAATATCAACTTTCGCAACCTGGAATTTTACATTTGTATTTGTGTACACTTGAAAAAGTCTTAAAAATAAATTTTTACAATGAATTATTATTACTCCAGCAACAATTAATAAAATAAAACAACAAGTAAGAATAACAAAACTTACCCAAAACTTGTTACTGTTTTCTTTATAACTGATATAACCTCACAAAATAATTTGTAAACACTACTAATTTGTAGATATTTTCGTTACCATGCACTGTTGCCATATCGCACACTTTTATAGCTAACCATATTTATTCAGATTTCTTGTTAATAAGAACAATAAAAAAACGTTTTTGTCACAATAACGCTAAAAACTTTCTCATTCTTCATATTAAAACCTTCTTTGATGTTTGATTATCATCCCTTTAGATACAAAGCTTACAAAGATTTGGCAACAATACAATATTTAGTACTCCATATGAATCAAAGATAGCGCGCACATCTTGCCCGAAATTTCAAATTTGAACGAAATGCCCGTGGTTACAATAAAATGTCAAATAATAAATGTCATTATGTGGTAGTGGCTAAAGCAACGACAAAAGCATTTTCATAGCCTACACCAATTATGTTTTTTTTCGATGGCACTTATAAGGTTATAATCACAATACAAAAGCACATGTGCACATATTACATCTATTGCATAGTTGCATATAGTGCATAGTAGGGATGAGCGATATATCGATACCGGTTACTAAGAACCAGTTATTGCCAAATCACCGTTTTCACCGGTTATCTTTTTTAAGAGCTACCAGTGACCAAAATCACTGTTTAATAATTTACGTTCGCTTTTAGGTTTTTCTTGTAAACGACTTTTTCATTTTATATATATTTCTTTATTTATACAAATATTATCCGGTGATGATTTATCTATTTCAAGAGTCTTTGGTAAACCTGCAGAATCCAGCTCCCATTTAAATTTCCCGCTACGAATATAGTAAACAACCTGCAACGTTGCCAAATTTTAGTTTTTTTGTGGCTTGGCTTGTGTTGTATTGTCATTATATTGTGATATTTAATTAATTTCATTTAATTAATTAAATATAAATAATACAGTTAAGTAATTTCTTTCTTAATTTGTTGAAATGGCAGGTAGAGGAGGAATTGCGAGACATTGGATTGTTGAAGAGGAGGAAATATTAGGAATAAATCACATCCGTGAAGAAAAGGTCACGTTTAGAAATATTATTTTTCCTGACAAAATTAATATTATCATGTGGTTAGTTAAACATAGCTTAATAAAACATTCAAATAACTGTGTAGAATGCAAAGTGCCTATGTCATTAAGTAAAAAGAGTGACCTTAGTGATTGTTATCGGTGGCCATGTAAAATATGTCATAAAGCTTTAAGTATTCGATCCTGGCGAGCACACAATGGTATCGAGGATATGAATGGTGGTGCGTATGAACATTGTGTTGTTGTGCATCAACAGAATTTTGTTGATCTCGATGATCGCACTGTTCATACACAGAACGTGGAGAACATGTGGATGCGTGCCAAGAGGAAGGTTCGTCGGCAGTTTAGAACTTCTGAAGACCTCTTCGAGTCCTACTTACATGAATTTATATGGCATAATCAATTTAATCATAGTTCAATTTTTTCAGAATTTATTATAGCTCTTCGTGAACAGTATCCATTGTAATTTATAATTTTAACTGCTGCTGTGTTTGTTTTATATAGTTGATATTCTATTTTATTAATTGATATATGGTTCGTCTTGGTACAAAATCACTTTGCAGTTATATTAACAAATATTCACACAGTCCGGAACCCACAATCCCATATATCCATGTTTTCCTAGTTATTTTTGTTGATAGGCATGGTATTTACAAAATAAATTAGTTTAATTGTATATATCGTTTGATTAACCTATAAATATAAAAATAAATATAAAATAACCTATAAATTGGCCTATACAAGCATTCTTTCTGACAGTATGCGTTTGGCAACGTTACTCGTATATTCATTGGTTATGCGCATGCGTAAATGCGTTCATTATGTCAGTTTAAATGGGAGCTGGATTCTGCAGGTTTACCGAGTCTTTTTTTGATGAAATTAGATGAACATTAAAAAAATAATCTAAATTAATTACCTTTGTTACTAACTAGCTTTGCAATACAATTTACTTCATGAAAATATTTTTTAAGCAAATTATTTTTATTTATTATGTGATTTAAATAATTTTATTTTGTTATATTTTTATTAGAAAGCTGCAGACAAATAAAGAGCACCATACCGCGCGTAAACTACTGAAAATGTTATGATCAAACTGCAGCTTACAGTCGCTGCTAAGAATATTTTCAGATATGAGGTTACCAGACAGCGACCGCGAGAACTGTTAGCTGCTTAATAAACAGCGACTTCGATCTCTGGCAGGTGCTTAATAAACAGCGACTTCGATCACTGACAGCTGTTTATATCAAACAGCGATCAGTTATCGACGATAACTGATAGCTATTTAATATAAACGGCGACCTCGATCACTGATATTCCAATAGTTGAAGATATTCTTAACAGCGATGTCAGTAAGTTCGATTACAATATTTCAACTCTATTCCGGATGTACTGATACGGTCGCTGTGAGTCGCTGGTAGCTGTTTAGAATCACTGTTATTTTAAAATCACTGTCACTATTATAACGGTTACTGGCAAATCACCGTTTAGCTCATCCCTAGTGCATAGATAAGGTGATATAGTGGCAGAAGCGCCACCTATAACATTTTTTGATTATTTCCATCAAGTAAACGATGTTCTTGTCTGTACAAATTATTTCTTGGATCAAATCTGATTTTAAGAATTTCATTTACTGTTCCCAAGATATTCAATTAACTTATAGATAGTAAAATTTCTCTTAAGAAATAAAAAATTACTTGGGTTAAGTGGATTTCCTCAAGAAAAAATAATTTTTAAATATAGAAATCGTTTTTCTGTGTGTATTATGAAATAAAACTTTGTTCTATTACTATGTTTATATGAATGGATAAATTTTTATGAAATTTAAATCTGTTACCCACTAATGTGGAAGAAAAAGACATAGTTTGCACCCAGCAGTAAGATAATCGCCGTCCTGAACAACAAAACCAACCTCAAGTTATTGTAGGCTGACCAAAAGGATATTGCTCTGAAACAATTCCGGGAATTTCTGGAATTAATTCTCAGAAAAAATCTGTGCTTCTAAAGTGTAAAATGTGCACTAAAAAAATATACGTCGCGAAACTAGTAAGAGACGTAAAGACTGTGAGTAGAAATCGTCTTTATGTCCAGTCTGTTTCAAGGAATGGGATGATTCAAAACAGTAAAATCTACATTATAGTTTTTTTTTCGTGATCTAGTTTTTACTACAGATGTTCTTTGTTTTACAGTAGTCCTTTCCTATTTATATATACAGTACGGTCGACCGTCCTAGGGTCAGTCGATCTCATCCAAAAGCGTATGCAATAAACCACAGACGCGTTCAGTAACAAACGTAATGACATGATGCAATGCTGTAATCTGCAATTTTTATGGAAATAAAAACAATTTTAACAAATGATAAATATTCCCAAGCTGCTTTTAACAGTAGAAAAATACTACTAAATATATTCCTTTCAAAAAGAAAAGTCATTGCACAAATAATATAAATTGCTTTAAAAACTCAGATTTATTGTTTAAAATATAAAAAAAACAAGATTCTGTGGAAAATCAGGATAAAGGCAAACTTAAGACAATAAATTCTCAAAACGATCTCCAATCTGAAATGCACAATGCCCTAACCTATCAGCAAAATTTTTACGGACATTGGCCAATGTTTCGGCTGATATGTTTTGCATGCAATCTATTATCTTTTCACGTAACTCTTCAATAGAATGCGCTCTCTTATTTTCAAATCCATAAATTGAGGACTTTACACAACTCCATAAGAAAAAATCGTGTGGAGCTAGATCGGGTGACTTAGGAGGCCACCGAATGACACTCCACCAGGTGATCAGCCGATTATCAAAGACTTCCTCTAAGTATCTTCGTACGGTAATAATTGCGTTATGAGCCGGACAGCCGTCTTGCTGAAACCGAACAGCGCGCATTGTCACGTTATGAAGGTTTCCAATGTACGGTAACACAGTATATTGTAGAAGCAGTAGATATCTTTCCGCGTTCAAATTGCCTTCAATAAAAAAGGGGCCAATTATGTGGTCTCCTAAAAGACCTGCCCACGCATTAATCTTTTGGGGATATTGAGTGTAAGCGTTGTAAGTTACGTGTTGATTATCTTTAGACCAATAGAGTGTAACAGAGGGATTGTGACGTCCATGCAACACGAAAGAGGATTCATCACTGAATAAAATGTTTTGACAAAGTTTCCGTCATTGATGCAAAGTCCGATAAGTGTTTCACAAAAGTCGAATCTGTCAAGTTCATCATTAGGAAATATTTCATTTGCTTTATTTAACTTGTAGGATCGATATTTATCTTTTCTAAACTCTCAAGACTGTATATTGTGTAAAACATTCAGCTGCTCTGCAATTTTTCTGCTAGATGTACGCGAGTTTCTTCTACTGCGGCACAAATTAAAATCCCTTTGCTCATTTTGTGGTATTAGAGTCTTTTTATGACGATGTTGGTACAAACAACCATGTTTTTCAAAATTCTTAATTATGCGGCGAGGGAGAACATTTTCATTATTAAAAGAAAAAGTAATTATAGGAGAACAACAATAAATACAATGGAAATACAATGATATACAAAGGAGCGAAACTGTCAAATTGACAGCAAAAAACTGAACCTGTCTGTGAACGCGGCTGTGATGTTTTGCATACTTGTTCGGATGACATTGACTGACCCTAGGACGGTCGATCGTTCTGTATATTTTTATTTCCTCACGCCACATACATTTACCTTTGTTAACTCATGACGTCTATCAGCGTTTGGTGATATAAGAAAAATTTCAGTTAAAAAATGACGTTTATTAGCATCATGTTTCAAATACATTAAAAACATACAAAACTATTTATTTTAATTACATTTCTAGACATAATCCGATGAAGACAACTATACGTCCTTCAACATGTTAAAAAAATATGCTATATATTATTGTATCAGAATAGTGAGATGGTTACCTTTTTATTGCGAAATGAAGTAAACCCGCCCTGTATTTAACAAATTAATAATAAAAACTGAACCATCTCACTATTTTGATTTAATATTACAATCTCTATACATAATATCCTATCCTAATTAATACTGTAATACTATTCGAATTATTCTTCGTCTTATTAAACTAAAAATTTTGAACGTGACAGTTACAGGTTAATAAATAAATGACTTCGTATATGATGCCATCATTTGAAGTTAGCAAATGAATTTTTGAATTTTGCGGTTTGTTTTGGTTTAAAATGTTCATAACGTCATCATATTTGCCTATATGAAGGTGATGTTCGATACCATCATCATATTCATGTTGTTTTAGTGTAACTACCAAAGCACATGTGCCTTCACCTTTTAAATTTTTGCCTACAACAGATATAATGTCCATGTTTGGTAAAAAATTTGTTTTAAATACATTTTTGTACATATCTTCTGAAATTCCATAGTCTTGGGCCTGACGCATGCAGTGGCACAATGCAGGCATTTTCTGAAACAAGGACTGCGATAAAACATGTGGTTATGCTCAGATAAATCTATATATAGAATAGCTTAACACTGACAAACCTTAAATAAACTTAATTAATGTAGTTCGGTATAAAAATGGATGTTTGGCTAAAATTTTGATAGTTTATTATTAAAAAATAACAAACTGTCAAACAAAATTTTAATAACAGGTGATAATAGTGGATAATAGTCTATTACATACTACGATTGAGACGATTACTATTGATTCGTCGCCACTCGGGCAATAATAGTCTTCTCAACCGTAGTATGTTAGTATGTATACTATTTTTTGTACCAGTAGCCTAATTGGGTCTCGAAACCTTGATAATTATGAATAAATTTATTTTTGGGCGATTGGTTGCTATTACTGGTTGCTATGTGTAACAAAACGGTAAGTAATTTACTTACCGTTCAGTGAACGGTAAGTGAATTAAACAGAACCACAACACAGAACTAGGAACGAACAAAATAGTATATTAAGTATGGAGAACGTTCGAAGACAATTGTTTGGAGGAGGAGCGAACCGACGACTCCAATTATTGTCTGAGAACGGTAACCCTTAACGTTCGACATGCTTATAACGTTTTTTGCGCGATTGGAATCTCTAGAATAACAATAATTATTTATATAAATAAATTTGTGAAAATCAGAAAGATTGGAACTGAAACCATTGGATGGTTGTTCCATGGTTTCTATGGTTTTGCTCCAAACAAGCAAATTGTGCTTTTGACGCTGCCATTACTAGTTCTGTTTAATTCACTTACCGTTCAGTGAACGGTAAGTAAATTACTTACCGTTTTGTTACACATAGCAACCAGTAATAGCAACTTACCGTCGTGGAAACAGACACGGTAAACTGATAAAAACAACCAATCGCCTAGAAATCGGGGAAGAAAGAAGCAGGATTACAGCGCTCTCCCAAAACGCGGCGTTTACGTGAACTAAAATTGTGACGTATGCTGTTCTGATATGTAAAATATGCTAAATAATAATATTTGGCAACATATCTCGTGTCAAGCCGGCGATTATCGATAATCACAAAACCACTCGTTGTGTTATATAGGAAAATGTAGTACAGTGTACAAACCTAATACACAATTCGAAAATCAATCACAATAAGTAGAAGAAGAATTGCAGGTGGTGTTCATTTAAAATCTTTTTCTTGATATAAACAAAATGAAAAAGAATCTAATAAATACTTAGCTTTTAGTTCCAGCAGTTATGTCAAAATTTATGTCAACATCAAAATCAAGCCTACTGTACATACACTGAGAAAAATAATCTTAATATACTGTATAGCTAAGAAGAGTATAATAATTATAGGTGAATTTTTATTTAGTTTAATTTACTTGATGTAGCTGCTCTTGGTAAACTTGTTTTTCTATTAATGGTCTGCTAGGATAGGTGATCTATGCTACTATATTTTTAAGTACACAGTTTAATAATATTTGAAAATAATGTCACTTTCAACTAACTTATAAACTAAAAGCTAGTATACTGTAGTGTAAGAGTAATAGTAAATGAATTAAGTATCGAAAGTAAAATCAGTTGTCAATAATTCTCATTACACAAATTAATTGAACTATCGGACACATTCGTAATATAATCGGATTGTGCACCTGCGCATGAGTGACCTTGGGACATACAAATCCATGTGCAAATCAAATGCATATTTCATTGGCTATACTGGCGTTTTACTGATGTACTGATGGCTTTACGTTTCTCTCGTCTGTTTGTTAGCAGTGCATTCTGCGATACTTTGGTTGATCGAGTAATCAATTCATCCATTTAAGTTATAACTTCAGTTCTAGTATTTCAACAAAGATGAACACTATAGAGAGTTTATTAAAGTAATGGAAGTTAGCAGAATATTATCCACTAACAAGGAAACACAGGCAAGTGGTGGTGACCGATTTAAATGAAATTTGGTGGGTTTGTAGACTGATGCAGTGTAAGAACAACGGTAACTTCCATAGGTGCTAAATCGCCCGTTTTCGGGGGTGGAACGCCCTAAAGCCAACGCTACTCTTCGCTATTTGCTTTAATATCTCCAAAACTATAAGACATATCAAAAAAAAGTACTCATAAAACAGTTATATATTTGTCTTAACTTCTTTTTGATATGTCATAGTTTTGTAGATATTAAAGCAAATACCGAAGGATAGCGTTGGCTTTACCACGTACCACCCCCTGAAAACGGACGATTTAGCATCTATGGAAGTTACCGTTGTTCTTACACTGTATCAGTCTACAAACCCACCAAATTTCATTTAAATCGGCCACCACCACTTGCCTGTGCTTCCTTGTAAGTGAACTGATGGGCTAGTACTAATATATTTTTATATTGAAATAAATACCGAAGTTATTTGTCCTTAATATAATAGAACATTTGCTTTCAATAGTTGACTATATTTACTGGTACTGTACTAAATCTAAATATACTTGTTTGATGAAAACGCGTTTACTTAAATTTATTATACAGTATATTAGTCCCAAATAGTATACAAATTTTTATTAAGTTTTAGTGAATTTTTATTTACTTTTAGTAAACATTTTTCTCAGTGTACCTACTTGTTTTATAAGTTTTGTTACAAGTGCTATTTTACATACATTATAGTATATAGTATATTAAGTATGGAGAACGGTAAGGGATGTTTACTGTTCGAAGACAATTATTTGGAGGAGGAGCGAAGCCACGACTCAAATTATTGTCTGAGAACAAAACCCTTAACGTTCGACATGCTTATAACGTTTTTTGCGCGATTGGAATGTCTAGAAAAATAATAATAACTTATATTATAAATAAATTTGTGAAAATCAGGAAGATTGGAACTGAAACCTGGCTGTTCCATGGTTTCTATGGTTTTGCTCCAAACAAGTCAAATTGTGTTTTTGAACTCGCTTATCAAAACCTGTCATTTTACAATTCGATTTGCGTGACTTTGATTAATTTAGTGACATTTGAAAATCATAAATCCCTAACCTTGCGTGCGTGCGTGAAACATTTCGCGAATTCGTGTCCATGAAATCTAGTCACTCATTCGCGAAATATGATTTCACGCACTGGGTTCGTAAATAACTATTTTTCGTCTGGGAATAAAAGGAATGGCTATTTCTCATGATTATATTTAAATTTACAGAATAATTACAAAGTGCAAAGGTTGTCTATCAATGGTTATGTCAAATATTTTACCGAACCATCAAACTATCCTAATGGATTACACAATTAATGAAAAAGTGCAAATTATAAAGTGGTTTTGTAATTTTCCATAGTATTTGACATAATCACTGACATTCCTGCATTGAGCTAGTATACTAAGGAGACCATATGAAGCATATTTGCTGTATGTTCAAAACGGCGCACTGGGCGGGGCTTAAGTGGTGTACCAATATGGCCGACCTGCGCCGTTTTAGCCACGTGATAGCGTCTCCCTACTTATTCTATCTCAATGCATTCCTGTCATACGATCAGTTGACAATACTAAAATGGATACATTTAATTTTACCTCCCACTACCTTCCCCTATCAATAGGCTTTCGTAGTTAAAGTTGTTATCCTGTATAATTCATTAGTATGCATGAAAATAAATAAAACTTACGACATCCACTGCCAACTGTATCCAGGACAAGCAGAATATAATACAATACAGATTACTCTATTCTGCAAACCCTCCACACCACGTGTAGCTCCCTTGATGCCAACTGCCCATACTGCTTATTGGGGTGCAGGCGGTAACAAGTACCAACTCAAGTAATTTTAATATGGTGGTGGGGGAGAGTAATACACGTATAAACCATGTATGGCGCTAGCAATCAAAAGCGCGCTTTTTAAATCAACGCTCTAAACTATTATTTTAAGACGTATTTTATTTTAATTTATTGGAAAACAAAACGCATTTTGTGCAAAAAGCCCAAAATGGAGACACCAAAGTTGTAATGTTAGGGCCAGATTAAGGTGTTGTGGGACCTATGGCTTAAATTGTGAAGCCCTACTTACTGTATAGTCCTACTAATAAGTGAACACCGGCTGGTGCCAACTTTCGGTTTCGATGAAACTTCAGTCTGCAAAGTTTCATTGAAATCGGGAATTGACACCTGCTATGTTCCTTTGTTAGAGGGGAAATATTTATGATGAAAATAACAGAAAATGATGAAATTGTATCAGAATTTTAAAGTAAAACTTTGTAAATAAAAAACTTATCATCTAAATAAAAAAGTTTGTAGAAGACAATCGACACATCTAAATAATATAAGTTTGTAGAGAGACAATCGAGCATACATTCATGGAGTGATATCTTTTATGGAAGGAATGTAGGCGTGCTACCAAACGTACTATCACCAGCTACCACAGAATAAAGCAAAAAAGAGAGATTGATCAAATCCTTTGTTCTTTCAGGTCATGATTTAGATGACCTTGAATGACTTGAATATGTTTGGCACGAACTTCATTGTATTTATTCTAACAAAATTCGTGTTAAAAAAAACAAATACACTACGTAAAGATTCCCCTATTGCCTAAGGTTCAAAATAAACTTAAAAAAAGGTTTTTATTATCTGACAAATTTAATATTTTTCACTAATATGAATATATAGGTATATGTATAAAATAACTAAGTAAAAACCAAAAGAAAATATAAAGCAACTAACCTCTAACCCACAACAATAACAAAGACGGCCATATTTTCTAGAGGGTACATCCGTGATCCGGCATCATCCTCAACTTCCGGGGTATCGTTATGACTCATAATTGTCCTTTCTGTTTATTCTGTGGTACATACCAACAGATTTCCCTCGTTTTATTTTCTAAGAACATTTAGCACAGTTGTGGCAGTGTTTATAACGTGTTTTTAGTTGTTTAGTTTATTGATTTGTTACAAGTACATACTTAATATGTTTGTAGTTTTTATGTTTGCTAGTGTTGCGTTCTGTTCTATATGTTTATTGTTCTGACATTAATATTGCTATAAATATAATACGATCAGTTGTCGTTAAAACTGCGATTAAAAACAATAAATATCATTTATGCAAGACAATTATAAATATCAAACATATGCACAAGTTAACTTTAGAATATGTAAGGCGCAGGTAAACGTGTATTTGTTTTTTAATAAAGGATTTTGCTTATACTTGTCTTTTTTGTTAATAGTACAAAATATCCTGTTTAATATTTATATGTATATATGTGCATCTTTTTAAGATTTATATATTAACAGACATTTTTTTGTTTGTTAGGAATATTTATTAAATATCACCTAAGACAAAATATTAGTCGGTTGTTCGAAAAAATCTATTACGCCCGTTACTAAGATACTAAATATATATTTGACAATTTAAATTTCGCGGTATTTTTATAATAACCACGGGGTTTGACAATGAGGACGCTTCAACACTGTATACACAATTATACATTAAGATATCATACCCTGACATTATTAATAAAAAAGAAATTAAGGAATAATCATCTTCGACTCCACTAAATATTTTCTTCTTCAAACGCAATAAGTAAATAATGCGTCTTTATTATTTATTATTTAGTACTGCTTACGGTAAACGTAAAAGCAGTTACACATTCCAATAGAAATAGGAACATTTTATAATTATTTGCAAGACATAATTAACGGTAAAGTTTCAATTTATTGTCATGCCAATTTTTAAGTTGACATTTTTCATCAAATTTATTGCTCTTTGTTTGATACAAATTTAAAATAATTTATCTTTGATATCATGTAGATACAATTTTTTGTTGTTTAGCTGTCTATTGTGTAGTAATAGACACAAACAACAAATTTTATTCCAACGTTTAAAATTTGAAAAATACAATAGCAGTACCACCAATATGAATAAATTAAATAGAACTAATTTTTTCGAAAAATATAATTTATCCGATTTTTCATAAATGTAAACTTAAAATAATAACGGTGGTAACTTTATGATTATATTAGTTTTATCTGAATTAGATTCCTTCAAATTAATTATCTCCCTTTCAATTTTCTATTTAGTAATTTTCATGTTCTTAAGATTAACTTCGTAAATGTCAATCTCTCTGGTCAAGTTTTATTTATTTTATTTATGTAGTTAATTAGAATATCTGATTAGTGTAGTAGTAAAAGTAATGAAACATTAAGGAATCTTTCATAGTTAAGTTGCATTTTATACATTCGCAAACGTCGTATTATTTAAATTATTCTCCATAATCATACTTAAAAAACGTTAGATTACACATATGGTACCAATTTTTAACAATGTTGTCTGCATTTAAACGTTTCACGAGCAAAAGTGATGGTCCCGTTGTGTCTACATCGACCCCGTCAAGACCCCCGGGACACCAGACCATGTCTTCATCGCTACAACGAAAATTCGCTAAAGGGGTTCAATATAACAGTGAGTATTGTATCGAAATGTACCAGAAATGAATCGATGATAAACTTTAATATTTTTTAAGTGAAAATAATTATAAAAGGTGATCGAAATGTGGGAAAAACATGTTTGTTTCACCGATTACAAGGTAAGAAATTTTTCGAGGAATACATTCCAACAGAAGAGATACAGGTTACTTGATACAGTGGAATTACAAGGCTACCGATGATATCGTAAAGGTGGAGGTGTGGGATGTTGTTGATCGGGGTAAAAAGAAAAAGCGATTTGATGGGTTAAAACTTGAAAATTCTCAACTTGAACTGCCTGAAGAGACTGCTTTAGACGCTGAGTTTTTAGATGTTTACAAAGGAACGAATGGTGTAATAATGGTCATGGATTTGACGAAAAGTTGGTTCGTATTTTAAAATTTTACGATAAAATATGTGTTTGACCAATTTTTATATTTGTTTGTAGGACCTTTGAATATATTCAAAGGGAAATGAGTAAGGTTCCAAGCCACATTCCTGTAATAATTCTTGCAAATCACTGCGATATGGCTCATCATCGTACAGTTACTCCCGATCATATATTGTATTATATTGAATCATTATCTGAGTAAGTTTGACTTATCAGTAAGTTTATTGTTTGCTTATGTGTGTTTTGTTTTGTTCTGTTATTGTTCAAGCAGAACAATGAATTGTATTGATTAATTTGATTTTTCTTAGACATTGTACAATAAAATGTATCTCTTGTTGGCAATTACAGGACGCGATCGGCTCAAATTCGTTACACAGAATCCTCAATGCGGAACGGTTTTGGTTTAAAATTCCTTCATAAATTCTTCAACCTACCGTTCTTACAACTCCAAAAGGAGACGCTCCTGAAACAGCTCGAACGCAACCAATCCGAAACGAACGCCACGATTCAAGAACTCGATCTCTTCTGCGACTCTGACGAGGCCAACTATACG
This sequence comes from Holotrichia oblita, assembly GCA_023690525.1. NCBI lineage: Eukaryota > Metazoa > Arthropoda > Insecta > Coleoptera > Scarabaeidae > Holotrichia > Holotrichia oblita. The sequence continues at coordinate 84,030,766 of CM043021.1, read as the reverse complement.
AAATTCCTCGAGAATCTCACGAAACGCAGGCGCGAAATCGCCGATTCCAATTCGAATATCCCACCGCCTTCCGTCATACCGCAATCGATGTCCGCTCATCAATTAGCAACGCCGAACACTACCGATATTAAGAGATCTCAAAGCGCTTCGATTATAATCGGTGCCGGTAAACCTATACCGTTCGGTACTACTGGAAATATGACGAATACTAGTACTATGAATAGTAAGAAGCTCTCTAATTCCGGTACGCAATCTTCGAAGAGTTCTAGTCTAAGTTCCGGTTTTAAGGACGGTATGCCTGACGCGAGGAAGATGGAAATCAGTCCGATTACTTCTGTGGAGGAATTTTGTCCGGATGGTGGACAGATTGACAGGAGCTTCTTGGATGATGTACAGTCTAGTCCGTTAAGTAATAATGTACATCCTGTGGAGGATTCTGATAGGTAACATATTTCAGGCGGCTAGAAGCAAAACCCGACAAGTCGACAAAAAAGAAAATTGAAATAAAGCCAAAAAAACTGATAAAATGTTTATTTAAACATATTAGGATCTATTTTTTGTATTAAAGATGCTCACCGAGTTTAGAAATCAATAGAAACGTCTAGTTTTGCTCCAAAATTTGTGCATATTAAAAATTAAAACAAAACATGCCGAAAAATCGCATTATTAACAATAATAACAAAATATTAGTTCAAATAAATTTTATTCTTTAAAATATCATAAATCTTATTAGACAAACATAGTTTTATGTCTCACAATCAAAAAATTCTTCACAGTTGCTCTCTTCTCTATTTTGCCGGCCCTCCACAACAGTTTGGAACGCTTCTTTGAAAAAGACCAGCGAATCTTCCTTCTGCCATTCTTTTCCGTAGTGTTTTTCTAAAAGTTTCGTTATACTTCGTTTCTTATCCATTGTTGATGGGAACTCTATGTTGCAGGGACTGTGGGCTCATCTGGGAAATATTTTTTCCCCATTTGCATAAGCTTTTGGGTATAGAAAAAATGTCATTTCTATAAAAGGGTTCACCTCTTACAAGTGAAATGGTTTTTCCCTTAGACAGAACTGTGCTTTTTGACGGTTGAAACTTAAAATGCCAGAAACCCGGTTGCTTTAGAACCTTTTCAGCTTCACTTCTCCAGTTTTTGACCACAATATCACTTCCAATTTTGTAAACTTTAGCAAACTCTTTGATTATGTCGATGTACTCTTCAGGATGGACTACTTCTGGGACTTTTTTATATCTTTTCTCAATTTGCCTAAACACGCGGTCGGGTGGAATGAGTGGAAAGAGTGCCCTACAACTGGAAAAACCATTTTAACCAACTCTATATTCGGAGGAGCTTCATACTACAGCCAATAATTTAACATTCCAATCATTATGTCTTTATTTTGTGACCCACATCCATCACAAATAAGGCGTAGCACTTTAACGTTTTCCTCAAAGTCAAAACTTGACAGTGTGTGGTGATTTCGTTTGAACTTCTGTGATAGTATATCAATCCAAACATAAGAACTAATTGTATCTGGATGTAACTTGCTTTTCGATGATCCACAGGTGATAAAAGTTAATTTGTATACTAAAATATGCCGACTGGTTCGGGAGTTTGGGAAGCGCCAAATTTTTTTGGCAGTCAACAGAAAATGTGACCAATTCTCCTTTTCCAAAGCTTAGCAATGCTTAGATCACCAGGAAAGTAAATTCGGTTGAACGTTTTTGAACGACAATAATGCGATTCTGTACCTACATTCTAGAGATTCAATGAATTCCTTTATAGCTTGTCTCATATTTGAGTTCTTAGGTCCAACTCGGTCTCCTTCTCTACTTTCGATTGGTATTGGTATATTTTTCTAAAATATACAAAATTCGATCTTTCTTGATGTCTAAAATATCTTGGAAGGCCTGTACATACCAGAACCATTAATCCATCTCTTCTCAGTTTCTGTTCTATTTCTATGCCTTTTTGGAGTACTCACATCACAGTGGTGTAAAATAAACATATCTTGCCCTCTTTTCTTTACATTTCTATAGAAGTTTGTATGAAAGTCTCTAACGTCCCACATTGTAAGCTGCGATGTGCATGAAAGGGTTGATAGGGCTTTCCTGCATGGCCACAACGCGGATAGACTGCCAAACCAGTAGCAGCATACCTAGATTCAACAATCCACAAAATTTTTGCAAAATCTACAAACGTAAATATTTGCCTGTTTTATTGTTGTACCGATATTATAACAAGATACACATTCACGATTCTCTACATCATGAAAAATGTTGTTGATCACCCGTTATCACAATATAATATTGTAACAACATACCTTCTCGCGCTTCGTTTCTAATGTTCTACGTGTCTTTCGGGCTATACTCCCATCAGACTGCATTATGGTTTTCAACAATTCTTCAGTATTATTTTGCATCACTGGTTTTATTAATTCAAACAACGTTATTGCTAAGAACACCTTTGACGACACTTCCAAGCACATTGATAAAATAATTATTAATCAGCTGAGAAATTTGTATGCAGTCACCTGCAACAAATCAGGGTTTGTCATTGGTGGAGTGGCAATATCTGCTTTTGCACCTAAAATAGGAAAGGACTGATCGGTTTTTGCATCTATGTTGAGATTTTAAACGCGAATAACAACGTACTTGTCGGGATTTGCTCTCCAAATTATCTCTAGACATGACCGGCTTTGCATTTCGAACACTTTGCAGTATATAAATCATTTTTGAAAAATGTGTGACTTGTCGGGTTTTGCTTCTAGGCGCCTGATTTATGCTCTGTTTTTTTTTATCAATACTGCTGTGGTTTGTAGTATTGTATTATTCGAACTTCATAAAAAGGAATTTATATAATTTCAGCGATCAAGATACAGGCAACCCGCTAGTTTCCGAATTCCAAGATGATTTTGAACCAGAAGATTCTACAAACGCTTCCAAAGTGAACAAAATAACCATGGAGGAAAGACGGCCATCAGCTGTAATCGGTAGTAGTGAAGTCGAAGTGGATAAAGTAGTAACTGAAGAAGAGGATGTAAGACACAATAACGATGAACTCGATTCTACAATCAATTCGGAAATCTCAGAATTAACCTCGGAAGCTTTCGATACATGGATGGGTGCGGATACGAAATGGAGACGATCTCCAGAAGGTTCGATCCAATTGACGTGCTGTTAAAATCCTTATTAACCTTTTTTTGTGTGTGTTAAAGGTGGAGAGGACGTTACTGCCGTAAGTCAGACTTTAGATTATAGTGGTAGCACCGCCTACGATGATAGTACGAGTGTGACGTCATCGAATGTTCATATGGAGTTGTTGAGTTCGAAACATAGTCGCAGTTCTGCCAATGTTAGCGTAAATAGCGATAATGACGGACAAAACTTGAAGACTGCCATTAAAAAAGACAAAAAGAAAAAAGATAAGGACAAGGTAAGGTAATTATGGCAAAATAAAGCAATTTATAATAAATTTTTATTTTCAGTCGGAGAAAAAAAGTAAACACAAAAAATCGAAAGAAAAGGATAAAGAGAACTCGAACAAATTAGACCGGAAGCATAAAAGACGTTCTAGAGATGAAACCAGTTCCCGGCGAGACGAATTAGAAGAGTTCCTAAATGGATCGGCTAGTCCTAGTATGGACGCGGCCTACGAGGCCATTTAGCACATGCCTACTTTGATACAGTGCAAGTACATTGACAAGTAACCGACTGCTGATAAGATTCCATTCGTTGCATTAATGTACCGAATTTTTATTCCATGACGGCTTTAATTGTGTACGTATCAAAACTGTACAAGCTCGTCAGTTTTGTTTTTTAATTTAAAAAATAACATATGCCCTCTAAATGTATAGGATTTGTCTGTTGTGGTGTCTATGCTGGTTAGTTACATCATAGAAAAGTGACAGATACGGTTACATCGGTACTACCAACTTAATACAAACTCTAATCAAAATATTTCTAATAAAATTGTAAAAAAAGGACGTTTTATATAATTCTAGTCTATTCATTTTATGTTATTACAAATTATGACTAATATACCAGTACTTAAAAGATAATTTTTATGTTGTGAAGAATCTCAATGTATCCTTATCAAAATTCCCGTTGAATACGCTGAAATATTTAAGTGTGCCACCATGCTTTTTGTAACGTTGTGAAAGGGGAGGGCGCGACTTTTGCTGCAGATTTTTAATTCAGATGTAATATTAATCATCACAATATTGAACAATATTTAGATTATAATATTTTTACATCATTATAATTATTACATTTATTATTAACATGTTGTTGTTGTAAGCCTATATGGAAAATATATTTAAAAGTTTAAGAAATCAGTTTTTTTTGTTATCCCATGTTTCGCTATATCTAGGGTCATCAGCATACTGATAAGGTTAGAAAATGGTTATATCTTTGCCTGACGAAGTCAAGTTGAAACAAATCATTAGTTTTATCGAAGAAACTAATTTTCTTGTATTAGCAAATCGATTCTTGTCTAACAAACGACAGACACTCTGCATCGATAAATCGGGGGCACAATACAGCATAATAGCAGTCGCTGTAGTAGATGTACCGGGTGGCCAACTAAGAATGTCAATGTTAATTGTACAGCTTTGGGAAAAAATATTACTAACCAAAGTAACCTCGAGAAACACCTGGAAATTATATAGAAAAGCGTAGGATGACCGCTAGAGGGCGTAACTGATCACCAAAAATTTTAATTCTTATTTTACGCAAAATTTACCAATTTAAGGTCCTTCATAAATATGACAATCGGAATCTACTGCAAATTTTGCATATTTTACATCGGACAACTTTTTTATATTTTGTCAAATAAGCGGAGGGAAGGTGGGACAATTTTGTATTGAAGGAACGCTTACAACTCTGGTTCTGTTGAATCGAATTTTGCAAACTTTAAAAAGAGTCTCATAGAATTCGGACAGCATTACTCCTCCAATCTGATGCTTTCTTATTTTCTTGAGTTTTCAAATTCGAACCGATGTAATGGTGACGTGCGCGCCGTGTGTTGCAGCCGATTCCACTTAGTCGCGAGCTCCGTCGTATACATCACCAGTGGATTGACGCGTGACATCGGTGGGTTGCCGAGTGGAGGCACATTTTACATTGGAAGACCTTTGAAACCACTTTAAAAGTCACTACTTTTGTCTCTGTCGATGACATTATTGACACTCACACGCTTGATCGAACGGCCGAGGATATCACTAATGGTATTTCTAATTGCATAAAGCAGGCAACCTCTTTTGTCAAGCCGAAGCCACCTCTCAGGAAGCTCTTTGGTGAAAGGAGAAAAGCAAAAAAAGAAGGCCAAAAAAACTGGCCATCGGGCTGATATTGCTACCTCTAATGCCTTGTCGAGGGAACTGAGGTCTTCGCTTAGGGAATATAATCAAAATAAATGGTGCTTGCGCAGCATGACGGCTCATTATGGAAAGTGGCAAGGGCTCTCAAATTAAATAAAAACAGACCTGAAGGCATTAAGCCTATGCAAGGCCCAAACGGCGTGACGTATGACTCGACAGAGAAGGCCGAGATCCTGACCGAACATTTGCAGTGTATCCACGAGACCACTCTTAGCGATGACTCCGATGAGGAGTTAGAGGCCCAAATCGAAGAAACTATCGAAGCCCTCCCCGATATGAGGGGTGAAGACTTGGCTTACACTACCGCCGGAGAGGTTGAGCGAACTATTAAGCTTCTTAAAGTAGGCAAGGCACCCGGAAGCGATTCCATCTCAAATTCCGTCCGGAAAAAATTACCATCCAACACCGTATTGGAACTTGTTAACGTCGTAATTTCCCGGGTGTCCATCCTCAAGCCAGATAAGGATCAACTATTTCCCCAGAGCTATCGTCCTATATCTCTCATTTCCTGCGTCGCCAAAGTGGTTGAGGCCATCATTTTGGTCATACTTAAGGAGGAACTCTTTGTCAACCAGATAATACAGGACGAACAGTTTGGATTCCGAGAGGGTCATTCCACTGAATTTCAGTTGCTTCGTCTCACCGAGGCCATACGAGATGCCCTGGAAAGAAGGGAAATCCTAGGCTCCATATTTTTGGATGTCGGCAGAGCATTCAACACCGTCTGGCATAAAAGCCTCGTTTGCAGAATGACCTGAAATGGTGTCAATCCAAATCTGGTGGGGATCATTCGCTCATACCTTTTTGATAGGGCCTTTTCTGCCCGTCACGGGAGTCATCTCTTCTCAGAACGGCCCATCGCCGCCGGAGTTTCGCAGGGCCCTCTTTTAGCCCCACTTCTCTTCGTGATATACATGTCAGATCTTCCAAAATCAGAAGGAGTCGAACTCGCTATTTAGCGGATGACATCACCCTTTACACTGCGTCACCCGGCGAAGACCTACTCCGTTATCGACTCCAGCAAGCAACAGACTCCAAGTGTGTAGCAATCCACTTTACAAATCGTCTGCGTCCACCTCTTGACAACATTTTTATCGATAACTTCAGGCTCCCTTAGAGCCGTTCGGTTCTTTACTTAGGAATGAGACTTGACTCACGTCTTACCATGCGACTTCAGGTTAGTAGATCTATTGAGAAATTCAATTTGGCCAAAAGTTGTTTGTATCAGTTATTATGTTGAAAGAGCGGTCTATCGCTCAGAATTAAACTGCTCATATATTATTCCTTTTTGAGATTTATCGTTACCTATGGGGCTCTAGCGTGGTCAAGTTTGGCCAAGTCTCATTTTAAGAAGTTAGAAACGCTGCAAAACCGTATCTTAAGACTCATCACCGGTGCTCTTTGGTTCGTCCGACATCAACAGCTCCGTGACGACCTTGGAGTCCAATCATTAAAGCAGTTTGTTATCTGCGTATCAACAAAATCTCTCCAAAGGGTTGAAAGATCGGAAAACCCACTCATTAGTCGACTGGCTAATCTTGACCTCCACAGACCCCCTCTTCTGGTAATAGTAAGAATAAGACTTCTGGCGATGAACGACTGATACTTTTGTGGTTAATTTTAACGTTAACTCCGGTCGTACAACGACAATGAGACTAAATTGCACAACACTCTCAGCCTAGAAGAGCCGTCAAGGATGAATTAAGGGGTCACACAACAAGGGCTCGAACAACCGTTCGGCCTTAAAATGTGATAGTTGCAGTACAAAGCAGTGCAAACCATTAGGGGATGTAACGAATCTATGCGCTGCTCTCCAGATACCATATCAAATTTCATTGCGTTAGAATTAGAAATTATATAAGGATGTGCTGGTCACTTTTTCTTTTTCCCTTTCCATTTCTGTATTTAATTCATAAATTGGTTAAACAATGAATACATCCGGAGAGATTTATCTATTTTGACAATTGTGATCAACAGTGTATAAATTTACATTACATATCGTTACAATTTGCTTACTTTGTATGCTACGAATGTTTATTATCTACTTTTGTACATCACTATATATACATATATTATCATATGAGATCTACGGTCGAAGTAACATCATACATGTAACTTACACAAAAAAAAAAATAAATGTCATTACAATGCGATCATAAAAAATCGCCAAAATGTAATCCCCGAACAAATTGCGTTTGTTAAAATCGAAAATCCTTTAATACATTTAACATATTGTACACATAATAAATTATCTTGTAGTAGCAAATTTTTTCGCAATATTTAAGATAGTTTCATGGTATTTTATGCATATAAGACATTGTGCATAACATGAAACTGCTTTAAAATAAGAATGTTTACAGTGTGAAGTATGTATGCTAAGTGTAGTCTTCCTGTAACTGCAGAAATATTTCAGTAATTTAGAGCAAATGCGTTTTCTACGTGAGCTCCTCTACAATATATTTTTATTATTTTTTTCAGTGACACAGAAATTGTGGTAGCAAACGTGTGAAATTGGAAAAGTTGTCGTTAAATTGATATATCGGTATTATTTAATATAAATATGGACAGTGGGTTTAATTTGGCGAAAAATAATCCAAAGAAATCTGCGAATTTCTTGTCGAAGATGTTCTTTGTGTAAGTACAATAGTCTAGTTTAAATCAAAACGGTTACAAATTATAATATAGATTCTGTTATATTATTAAAGTTCTTAAGTAAATAAAATAAAAAAAAATTATAAAAGAAGCAATAAATTAGCTACATTCTTTTAAACGTAAATATAATTGTAAATTTTAAGAATGTTGTATAGTTTATTATTCATAATTACCATTAAACCTTTAGATAATAACCAAGGTTGTACATGGTTGTATTTTCTAATTTTCAATTTATTTTTAGTATTTATGACATTTTTTTTGAACAGGAATTTTTGCAAAAACATACATTGTTTGCATAATTTAAAGTTAAGAATGAATACAGAAAGGAGCAAGTCATTTCAAAGACTAGAATGTTTACATGCGAAAACTGCTTCATTATCGTAATCGTGTTAAATAAAAATCACCTCAATAAACAAATTTTTAAATCTTTCGTTAGTTTTGGTTAATCTCTTTCTTTGCTATTTTCGACTTCTTGTTAAAATAAATAATTTTATTAATTTAACAGAACATACATTTTCTGTAATGATGAAATAATTAAATTGAAGACATTTCGTCTCTCTATATAAATAATTCCAGGTGGTTAGTTAAATTATTTCGAAGAGGGGTGAAGAATGGAATCAATGTTCACGATTTATACTTACCAATGGCTTCGGACAATTCCAAAACTCTAGGTAACAGATTAGAACGATATTGGATAATGGAATTGGAAGAAGCCCAAAAGCAAGAACGAAAACCCAGCCTCTTAAGGGCTTTAACAAAAACATTTTTCGGACTATATATACTACATGGTTTTGTCATGTTCTTGCATCTAGGATTGCTTAGGTAATGGCTTGCTTTTATTAACATTTCTACAAATCTATCCCAGATCCAATGAGACTGGTTTAAAAAAAAACAATACAAAATAAGCAACACATTTTTCGAAACATTTTTTATACTCAATGGCTGGAATGGCGGTCGAAGTCTTTTGGATATGACCGAGCTGGTATTGCCAATTTCAGTTTGGGAAATAGCCAGAAGTCGCACGAAGCCAAGTCAGGTGAATACAGTGGATGATCGATAACAATGATGCCCTTTTTGTGCAAGAATTGCCCAAAACTGCCTGGCTCTCGATATTCCCGTCAAATTCTGGCCCTCAATCGTTGTGAACAATCCCTTTGAATTGAAGGAAACGGTCAGCATTGTCTTGATTTTGCTCTTCCGAAAGAGTAATTTTTCTCTTTTGGCTCTTCTGGTGGCTTTTATCACCAGTTACAATGGCTGACATCCTAGCCGCAATCCTTTGGGACATTTTTGACATGTCCCTGCAATGGTGAGGTCTCCAATCTTTTTAGTCGTCTGTCAGAGAGTGTGGCACAAAGCGCGCACAGATCTTCGATAGATTCGATGGACTCTGCTTTTCGAGGAGTCTTGCAGACACACAGAGAAGAATTTCTTTCACTTTCTCTATGTTTCTTTCATCGTGAGTGGTTTTTGGCGTCACTGCTCGGTAATCGTCCTCACAACCGTTACGGAATCGGCAACGGAATTCGCTCAAGTTTTGAGGTGAGGTAGATGAAGTGTAGAACATTCACTTATAGATGTCACTGTGCTAAAAACTTTGATGGAACCAGAGTCTCATCGCATCTGGGACATACTGTGGATATGATTTTTGGTAATATATAATTTGTAGGTCTTTTCAACCTGTAATATTATCTTTCTTCGTTCAAATGTTCGCGGAAGAAGAATCGTCAAATGAACATAAAAGAAGGTACCAATACTTATACGGTGGTGCTTTACTTTTGTTAACAGCTATCATAGTGTTCTTGACTCACCATAGTCATTTAGAGCTGTCAAGAGCTGGAATGAAAGCTAGGATTGCTTGTAGTACTTTACTTTATAGGAAGGTAAGAATGTAATTTTTCTGATTGTGTAGTTTCTAATATTATTATTTCAATAAATTTGAAACTTAGTTATAATTCTGGGATCAATTTTTCAAGGTTGCCAAACTAAATATTTACTTCAAACATTTCGGTATTTTTGACAGCTCTCAAATTATAAAAACAATCATTTTGAGTTTTAAAACTATCAAAACATTTCTGGCAGCTGTGAAATTGTAGTATAATAATATATTTGTGGTAGTAAAAACAATCATTTTCCACTATTTCAACAAACATTTTAGTTTTTTTCTGAAAATTATCAAGGCACAAAAGCATTCATCTTGTTACTGTTTCGGTGATCGTAATCTTTAAAATACTTTTGACAACTGTCAAACTTCAAAAACAGCTAAACTTTCATATTATTTTTGTTGAAGAATTTTAAACGCAGTAATTTAACAATTGTAACTGACCAAATCCATTTCACAGCTGTAAGCAATTGATTTTTACAGCTTGAATAGTTTGTGCCAACACATTTTTGACAACCTCTAAAGCCTGTAAAGGCATTTTTGACTAAATCGTGTATTGTAACGATCAAGACATTTAAGAAAACAGTTATTTTTCTAATATTATAGTTGATAATGCATATTAAAATATTTCTGAGAGTTACCAAATTGTAAAATAGTCATTTTTTATAATATAGGGTCTTCTAACTAAGAACAATTCTGACAGCTGTCAAATGGTAGATATCAAGTTAAATCATTTGCAAGCATTACCATTTTTCAAAGCACGAAATAAACAATAATAATAAATTGTTATTGTTTTAGTGATCGTAACTGTTAAAATATTTTTGACAGCTGTCAAGCTGCCAAAACAGCTAATTGTTACTGTTTATAACAGCTTTAACTTTAGTATTATTTTTATCAGCTTTGAAATATATTTGATAGCTGTAAAATTATAAATCATTTTTTAACATTTTGAATAGTCATAATTGACGTAATATTTCTGACAGTTGCTGAATAGTAGAACAATCATTTTTGCCATATTAGGTGTTTTAATAATCAAAACATTTCTGTCAGTTGCCGAATTGTAGTAACAGTTATTATTTATTTTATTTTGATGGTTTACCTCAAAATACTTCTGACAGCTGCCAAATTATAGATAACTATTATTTTAGACATTTTGACAGTTCAGCATACATATTTCTGGCAGTAAAAACAATAATTTTTTCCGTTTCAACACTTACATTTCTTTCAGAAAGTTATCGATGCATTGTTTACTATAGATATAACAGTTAATATATTTCTGACATACATATTACATTGTAAAAACAAGTAATTGTTACGGTTTTAATAGACGTAACTTCCATAATATTTTGTCAACTGTCAAATATTTTTTGCAAGATATGACAATTTTAGTTGACGAACTGCATTTCAGTTGTAAAGGTCAAAATATTTCTAACAGCTGCCAAATTGTAAAACATTTTTTTGTAAGGTATGATAATTTTAGTTGACAAACTGCATTCCAGTTGTAAAGGTCAAAATATTTCTGACATCTGTCAAATTGTCGAACATTTTTTTTAAATATGACAATTTTAGTTGACGAACTGTATTCGAGTTGTGAAGGTCAAAATATTTTTGACATTTGTCAAATTGTAAAACACTTTTTTCTTAATATTTTTTGTAAGATATGACAATTTTAGTTGACGAACTGCATTCGAGTTGTAAAAGTCAAAATATTTCTGTTACAGCTTACAGCTGTCAAAATGTGAAACATTTTTTTGTAAAATATTTTTTGTAAGATATGACAATTTTAGTTGACGAACTGCATTTGAGTTGTAAAGGTCAAAATATTTCTGACAGCTGTCAAATCGTAAAACATTTTTTTGTAAGATATGACAATTTTAGTTGACGAACTGCATTTGAGTTGTAAAGGTCAAAATATTTCTGACAGCTGTCAAATCGTAAAACATTTTTTTGTAAGATATGACAATCTTAGTTGACGAACTGCATTTGAGTTGTAAATGTCAATAAATATTTCTGACAGCTGTTAAATTGTAAATCACTTTTTAGACAATATTTTTTGTAAGATATGATAATTTTAGTTGACGAACTGCATTTGAGTTGTAAAAGTCAAAAAATATTCCTGACAGCTGTTAAATTGTAAATCACTTTCTTAGACAATATTTTTTGTAAGATATGATAATTTTAGTTGACGAACTGCATTTGAGTTGTAAAGGTCAAAATATTTCTGACAGCTGTCAAATTGTAAAATATTTTTTTTTGAATTTTAAATTTCGTAACTATAAAAATATTTCTGTAATTGCCAAAACATATAGCACTTATTTTATTGCCGTTTTAACGGGAAATAACAGTTAAAACACATTTGCCAGGTGTTCATCTGTAAAAACAACATTCTGACAGCTGTAACTTTCATTAAACAGTAATTTTGATGGTTAAAGTATTTCTGGTAGTTACTAAAATAGTAACACTGTTAAATATAAATGCATTTGTTTCCGTACCGCATTATGAGATTGAAATTATAATTTGAAAAAGTTTGTAATGCAAATTAGAAAAATCGTTTTGAGTTGAAAATCAACCTAAACACTCTAAATGTGTTTGTTTATTGCAGGCTTTGAGATTAAATAGAAAGTCATTCGGTAGCAATACATCAGGCCAAATAGTTAATCTAATGTCAAACGACTTTTTACGTTTCGATCTTGTGGCTCCTATGTTGCACACATTTTGGATAATTCCAGTTCAAATAATATTGATTACCTATTTTATTTGGGAAGAGGTAGGTATATCCTCTTTAGCGGGTGTTGGTGCAATGTGTATTATGACAATTCCGGTACAAGGTAAGATATATCCAGAAAATATTTTGGTTGAAAGTTTTGGGTATTTTTTTATTTAGGTTTAATGGGTAAATTGTCGACAATGTTACGGAATAAAGTAGCTGCGAGAACTGATTACCGAGTAAGACTTATGAGCGAGTTGATAAACGGTATTCAAGTCATCAAAATGTACGTTTGGGAGAAACCGTTCGAAAGAATCGTGCAAGCAGCTAGACAACGTGAAATCAAAATGTTAACGTACACGTCTTATTTGAGAGGCGTTTATAATAGTTTCTCAGTATTTACAGAGAGAACCACACTCTATTTTCTTGTAATATGCTACTATCTCTTGGGTCATCGCATTACAGCAAGTAAAGTTTTCTCTTCGGCACAATTTTTTAACATCCTTCAACTATCAATGGCTATTTATTTCCCGTTAGCGGTGCAATTGGGAGCTGAAGCTTTAGTTGCTGTAAGAAGAGCAGAAGAAGTATTAATGCTGGAAGAACGTCAAAATATGGTACAAAGAACTGAAGGTAATAAAGGTATTGTCATGGAGAAAGTCGAAGCATCTTGGACCAGCGAACAACGTACTCTAAAACATTTAAACATAACGATTCCTACTGGAATGTTATGCGCAATAGTTGGACCTGTAGGTTCTGGGAAATCGTCAATCTTACAATTAATTTTGGGCGAATTGAATTACGAAGGGGGCACCGTCTCTGTAAACGGTGAAATTTCTTACGCTTCTCAAGAACCTTGGCTGTTCGTTTCGTCAGTCCGTCAAAATATAATTTACATTGAACACTACGATAAGAAACGATATATGAATATAGTTGATGTTTGCGCTCTTAAAAAGGATTTCGAATTATTTCCTAATGGCGACAAGACGCTCGTCGGTGAAAGAGGTGTTTCTTTAAGCGGCGGGCAGAGGGCTAGGATCAATTTAGCCAGAGCTATCTACAAAGAAGCTGATATTTATCTGTTAGATGATCCCCTATCCGCCGTCGATACTCACGTTGCTAATCATTTATTTGATGAATGTATCGCTGGATATTTACATGGGAAAACTCGAATTTTGGTTACTCATCAGTTGCAATTTTTGAAGAAGGTGGATCATATTATAGTTCTCAATGGGGTAAATATATATATGTTTTGTCTTTATCGTATAGGTATGAAAAAAACGAAAGCCAGATAAGTGACAAAAAAGTTATACCAGGTGATTCAGTTTGGTATTCGCCCACCTGTAACTTTTTTACCTTTGGGAAAAAGTATCGGATAGGATGATCGATGACATCTGTCAAAAAAGTGACTGTCACCTTTTTTTTTCAAATGACACCCTGTATATTTTTTTGCACCATTTAATATGTATTTTAGAGTAACAAAAATAATTACTAAAAATCGTGGCGATATAGTAAGTTCTAGGAAAAAAATTGATATCCATGAAAATAATTTCCATTCACTTTTAACTGTCAACAAGAAATATCACGGTGCGTCACTTAGTTGTAATTTCTTAAAAAAATGGCTGTGTATTCAAACAAAGAGAAGTTAGGTATGATTTTAATCTATGGGGAATGCCAAAAAAATAGTAAGGTTGCTAGACGAATGTACCAACAACGGTATCCAGAGAGATCATAGCCATCTGACAATTATTTGCAAAAATAGCAAGAAATTTGGGTACATTTGGGAGTTTCAAGAAGAAGAGAAGTGCTAAGGACTACAAGAAATGAAGACAATGCAATTGCAGTTTTAGCTCGATGAGTAAGTGTTGATCCTCATACATCCATTTTTCGTCAACTCAACGGATTTTGAAAGATAATGAACGGCATCCATTTAAAATAAAGAAATGTAAAAGATCTGCAGAATAGAATAAAACATGAATGTCGTCAGTTGACTCAAGAAGTTCTTTTGCGTGTCTGTACTAATAGAGAGAAATACATATTACATAGGGCAGAAATGAAAATGAGATGAACAGTGCGCATTTCCAGTATTTGATGAACTAAGTTTTTTTGCTAAAATTATTAAATAAATTTTCCTAACAATTGTTTTATCGTCATCTATATTTTTCTGATTGATTTTTATTATATTTATCATAGTGATAAAGCTGTACTTGGAATTAGAAATAAAATACTTACTAAATGGTGTAAAAAAATATACAGGGTGTCATTTGAAAAAAAGGTGACAGTCACTTTTTTGACAGACGTCATTGCAAAGATAAATTGTTGATCCCATCCAATAGGCTTTGCCATCGGATTTACGAATACAGCTTTTGTAATCATTTTCAACTTTTATGTTGAAAAACATGGTAAATTTAATGAAATAAAAGTTTTATTTTACTAAAACAGAACAAGTAAGAAAAGCAAACGTTAACAACATAAAAGTTGAGTTTTCTCGAAAACGGTCAACTTTAGAGCTCATGACCAACAGTACCTTTTTTGTATAGAAAACATTGGCGGTTTAAATGGGCGTCTCAGAACCGTACTTTTTTTCCAGTGGCGTAGAAGTTGGGGAGAAAAACAACCACTACCCCTTCAAAATCTTCACCAATTACGACTTAAAAAAATTTTGTTTTCGCAAACAACTTAGCTTATTAAAAGTAGAAAATGGTTACAAAAGCTGTTTTCTTTATGATAAACAGTTCCGGAGATATTTCCATAAAACCGATTTTTTTAAAATTAAACTTCAACACCCTGTATCTCGAACATGGTGCATTTTAGAAAGTAAGTTGTTAGAAACTTTTTTTCAAATTTTTGGACAAGTTATCACATCCTGAAGTCCTGCGCATATATTATTAAACACCCTGTATAGGGTGCTCCATTTAAAAAAGTTCACTTTCATCGATGTGAACTTGGTTGAAATGAACGTTAATTTTCGACGACCCTGTATAAATTATGATCAGTTTTAGGACGTAAATTTGATGCTATTTTTTCCGCTAATAACATGCCAAATATGAGGTCTTTAGCTGCAATGCCTTCAGAAATACAGAATTTTGAACATATATTTGAAAAAATTGAATAACTCAAAAACGACTGATTTTTGACATAGAGTGTCTTTGTAAGTTTTTATGCAGAATTGTATGCCCGATACAAAAAACTCATAAATGCTAAATTAAGAAATTAAGAAAGTTGACGTCAGTGGCGTAAATATTTTTGCTGATGAGTCCAGATGATATCAGTTATAATTACAAGTTTTCAGAAATGTTGAATTTCAAGAACAGTTCTAACGAACTAATTTTGTGAATGATCCTGTAGATGCGAGTCGGTGCTCCACCGCTTCCCCCCCACCCTCTTCCTTCTCCTCTCCGAAGCCCTATTTCAGTTTTTTTGGCATTTATCAAGTTTTCACATCATATTATATCTTCTATATTTATAATTCTTCTTCTTCTTCTTCTTAATCGTTTGCTGTTAGGTGTAGGCCTAGGACTTGCGTTATTGTTTATTTCTACATATTTCTCTCCATTTAGATCTATCTTTTGCAAGTCCTTCCACGCGATTCCCCTTTTCTCTGCTTCCTCTCTTACTTCATCCTCCCATGTTTTCCTCAGCCTTCCTCTCGGATTTCTTCCTTGAGCTTTTGTTTCCATAATTCTTTTTGTCATTCTGTCGTCTTTCATTCGGTGCACATGCCCTATCCATCTTAGTTGACCTTCCCCTGTCTTTTCTAGCACCGGATCAATGTTCAGTTCTTCTCTAAACACATCATTTCTCACTGTCAGAATTCTTTCATTTACATATTCTTCACTGATTATGTCTATTAACCTGTCTGATGCAATTATCAGTCCTACTCTTTCCTTTGCTTTTGCACTTTCGTCCACTTGAGACCACAGTAGCCAATATCCTTTGTGTATTCTCGTCATACCCTTTCCTTTCTTTTTTGTTTCTGTAATCCCTAGTATATTCCTTGTTTTATCATTTCTTCTACAATCTCTTCTTCTTTTCCTTTTATGCCTCTTACATTCCAAGTGCCTATTCTCTGCAATATCGATATTTATAATTAAATATTTATATTTAGGGAACTGTGGAGGGTCAAGGAACTTTTACAGAGCTTATGAACAACAATTCGCCATATTTGCAGTTTCTGGCGAAGAAAGAGGAAGAAATTGAGAAGGAAAAGAATAAGAAAGCAGACGAGGATTTATTTGGACAAGCTCACAGCAGGAAACCATCAGTTGTGTCAGTCAAGGTATAAAAAAAAATAGCGTTGATGTACCTACTTCATTCAACAACTCGTTAAATCTTTGTTATATAGAGTGCGGTTTCTGAAGCGGTTTCGCATATGGATTTGGAAAAAGAACACGAAGAAGTAGTTTTATCTCAAGGAATAACTGCTTATAAAAGATATGTGTTAGCCGGTGCGAACTTGTTCATGCAATTTTTGCTACCAATATCCCTAATTTTTGGACAAGTTGTGACAAGCGCTTGCGATTATTGGTTGAATTTTTGGTACCAAGCACATCAGTATCTTTCGGATTTCTTTATTTTTTTGAGATATTTCCAGGATTAAATCTAGTTTCGCCGCACCAGGAACAGATTACACTTATTTATATATCTACACGGGTCTTATAATTGGATGCATCATTTTCGTAACAATCAGATCGATAATCTACTATAAAGTCTGCATGAATGCCTCTCAAAATTTACACGATAAAATGTTTAGTAGTCTTCTTCAGGCACCAATGAGATTTTTCGACACCAACCCTAGCGGAAGAGTATTGAACAGATTCTCCAGAGATATGGGAGCTATGGATGAAATATTACCAAGAGTTGGACTCGACGCTATATCGGTTTTCTCGGTAATGTGTGGTATTTTAGTGATGATTGCTATTGCAAATTATTACATGATAATTGCTACTGTCATCTTGGGTGGTCTCTTCTTAGTAGTGCGTTCATGGTACGTGACGACAGCGAAAGATATCAAGCATTTAGAAGGAATTGGTAACGTAAAGAGTTAATTCTAAATCATCAAAATTAATACGAATTAATTATGTTTAGCTAAAAGTCCTGTGTTGTCACATTTAAGCGCCACTTTAAATGGTATAGTAACGATTCGTGCGACTAAAAGTGAAGGCGTATTAAAAGATGGATTTGATCATCATCAGGTATACAAAGCTCCTTTTTTATGTGTAGTTTGTTTAAACATAGTTTTACAGAATGTGCATACTTCAGCTTGGTATTTAACGATAGTTTGTATGACTGCTGTTGGACTTTGGTTGGATATCTTGTGCGTTCTCTTCTTGGTTTGCATTGTGTTTGGATTTATTATAATGGCCGACTGTAAGTATTGATTAATTTAAATTTTAATAAAATTTAATTTATTTTCAACAGATTTTGAAGTTAGTGATAGCAACGTAGGGTTGGCTGTATCTCAAGCTATGATCCTCACTGGTATGTTGCAATTTGGAGTCCGCCAATCTACAGAACTTATAAGTCAGATGACGTCGGTAGAAAGAATACTAGATTATACAGAAATTAAATCGGAAGAGGATACCACTTCAGGTAATTTGTATATTAAAATTATCACCATCATCATATTTTAACCACCATAAAAGTATCTAAAATAGATCCGAGAACTTCCAAAGGTTGGCCTCAGTTTGGGCGGATTCTATTCGATCACATGTACTTAAGATATTCCTCAAATGACGATCCTGTATTGAAGGATTTAAATCTCGAAATTAGACCCGGAGAAAAGGTAAAATTATCATCTTCATTGGTCATCATGAAAAAGTTATTTTCAGATAGGAATCGTCGGTAGAACTGGAGCTGGAAAATCGTCAATAATATCAGCCTTATTTAGGTTAGCACCAATTGAAGGTGGTATCTTTATTGATGGGATAGATACCGAAACAATACCTCTATCTAAGTTAAGAAATAAAATCTCGATCATTCCGCAAGAACCAGTATTATTTTCCGCTAGTGTAAGGTATAATTTAGATCCATTTGGTAATTATAGGGATTCAGAGATATACAGCGTTTTAGAAGAGGTAAATTAGCCAGAACATATAATATGCATCAATATATTTAACACAATCGTTTGGTTTATAAGGTAGAGCTAAAGGAAGCAGTTCCTAGTTTGGACTTTGAAATTACAGCTGGTGGTTCAAATTTCAGTATAGGACAAAGGCAACTCTTATGTCTTGCTAGAGCTATCTTAAGGAATAATAAGATATTAATCCTGGATGAAGCTACAGCAAATGTAGATCATAGGTAGTGTCAAAGACTTTGAGCTTTGAAATTCTTTAATTTTTTGGATTCTAGGACTGATTCTTTCATTCAAGCCACAATTAGGAGAAAATTTGCGCATTGTACCGTTCTAACCGTAGCTCACCGTTTAAATACTATAATGGATTCTCAAAGAATTATAGTAATGGCGGCTGGTAGAATTGTGGAGTTTGATCATCCTTACGCGTTATTGCAAAATACAGACGGGTTCTTGTATAAGATGGTGCAGGAAACTGGACCAACTATGACGAAACAATTAATAGATATAGCAGCACAGACTTCTGCTAAAACTAAATTGTAATATTTCGTTATTAATGTATGTAAGGTAATTTTAGTGTAAATAAAATAATGTAAGAGTACAATTTTAGTGTTTAGATATTTTAAAGATATAAAAAACAAGTTATTTATGTGTAATTAGTAGTAGTGTGTATTAGAAGTATCTAAGATACTTCGCTAAATGGAGGTTCAACTGTACATGTCAGCAAAAAAGAAAAACCTAAAAAAAGATACGCATTTGGTATATCAAAATCATCTGGACACTAATTGTGATGGGAGGACAGATTATGGCACGTCAAAAGGTTTTTGTGTATAATTTTTTTTGTCAAACCAGGTTGACGTCTTATCACAATGTCAAAAAACAAGGTAATAAAAATAAGTAAGAAGCGAAGCTAGTATTCGACTCGTATTGAGCGAGGACACTTCTATTAGTTTGTCGTTTTGTTGAAAAATCGACCAAAATGCTGTATTTAACTAAAACCTACAAAATTGAAATTTTAATGATGATTGGCTACGGAGATAGGACAAGAATGGCAAAATGAAGTTACTCATTTAATCAGAAGTATCCTGATCGATTTAGCACCCATATCTCAAAGTCTCGTAAGCAAGATTGAAAGACAGTTTCGGGAAAACGGTCATTAAAAGAAACCAAATAATCATCGTCAGAGGGCGCTCAATGAAGAAGTAAAACTTAATGTACTTCTTTCTGTTCATGAGAATCCTAATATCTCCACTAGGCTGATAGGTAGGGAACTCGAAATTAGCCAGTCTTCGGTGTCAAGAACTCTTAAAGCACACAAATTTTATCCTTATAAATTAACAATCTTCCAGGGACTGACTGAAGATGATCGGATCAAAGGCTTCAGCTTTGCGAACAAATGATGAATGTACTAGACAGATGTTGTAAATATAGAAAACGTTCTATTTTCTGATGAATCAACGTTTATGTTAAACGGTGAGGTAAATCGTCAAAACTATCGTTATTGGGCAGACAACAGCCCACGATGGATGAGGGAAGAGGCCACACTCACCATCCAGAAAAAGTAAATGTTTGGGCAGGCATTGTTGGTGATCGAGTAATAGGACCAATTTTCTTTCAAGAAAATCTCAATGGAGCGAGATATTTAGAATTCTTGCAGGAACAACTAGTTCCGAATTTAGCTACTCTATTCCCTGATCCGCTTGAAGCTGATGTCCAGAATAGAAATATCTGGTTTCAACAAGACGGCGCCGCCTCCTCATTTTGCAAGACATGTCCGTGAGTATCTAGATGATGTGTTTCCAGGCTGATGAATTGGTAGAAGAGGACCTTTTGAATGGCCACCCAGGTCTCCGAATTTAACACTAATAGACTATTTCTTATAGTGGTACTTGAAAGACAAAGTTTTTAAAACCAAACCGGAAAATATTCAGGTGTTGAATAAACGAATAAGACAGAAATGTAGGCTAATTTCCGCTGAAATAATTAGAAATGTTCAAGATGAGTTTCAATTCAGTTTAGAGTATTGTCAGGAAGTACATGGACAACATTTTGAACATTTATTGTAGAAGAAATAAGATTGAGGTCATTCAGATTTCTTCATTTTTCGAATTAGTTATTGTTAAATATATTTTTAATGACAAGCAGGAATAAAACCTTGAAATTTGGTACGCATGTGCAATTTGATATATCCTTTAAGAATAGGTATTAAAAAATATAGGGCTACCATTTAAAAAATTGTTGATGACGTCATATCTCAAATTTGGAACACGCTGTATAAAATTTTGTCAGATGGAAAAGTGGGCAATTTAAAATGCTAATCGACGTGTCCGAGCATATTTCCGGAAAAATAATAAATTTACCTTACTGAATTATGTATATAACCGATAACCTAGCGGAATTAAAATCACTAAATTATCGTTACTGAACTTGACATTCGATTAAATTTATTATGGTACGAATGATGTGACATTCCAAATGACGAAAGATCAAATTAAAAAAGTTTAGATAAGCCATACACGGTTATTATACATTTAGTGGATGTTGTACCCAGCAAACAGAAAAACGTGAAAAGCACGTAATATTTCGGTAATATTGCAACCAAAAGACGTGTTTTTGGCACGTGTATTTAGTTGAAATGTCACACTTTTAGGACGTAGAACGAATAAAACGTATCTTAAGACACGTTCTACTAGGACGTAAATCACAATTTAAAACGTAATTAAAGCGAATATTACAAGATAAATCAACTAGTATTAGCAAGCACTAAAATAATAATACGTGTAAACATTCACTGGTGCTATTGAACTAGCACTATTATTAAAATAATACATATTCACTGGTGCTAGTTCAAGCTAGCACCAGTGAATGTTTACGCGTATTATTTGAGTGCTAGTGGCTTGCTAATCCACTCCGAGCAACTCCTATGTATAAATAAGCCTTAACATACATGTTTATTATAACTATTACTAGGACCTAATTACATGTATATATATAATTATCTTGTTATGATTCTGATATTTCAACAGAACGAGCGGTTACTTAGAGGTTATGAAAACCAACCCTCATATATCTAATCCAAGAACGTTCTTTAATAAACTATAAGATTTAACATCTGCATTCTTTAATTCACAGCACCCCCAATTTACGGCGATCACGTCTAAAGATAAACACTGAAAAAATGGCCGTTGGCCCAAATGACTCGAGCGATGGCGCGTAATTCAATTTCATATTCTATGCAAATTACATCTCTGTTTATCAACAGTTCCAGATTTATTAAAATAAAATCAAAGCATGATTATTACTACTTATAGAATATAGGTATCAAACACAAATAATAAAAATTTTAAAGTGTATTTATATTTGGGAGCTTTTTGGGTTAAATTTGACGTTGTCCTTCTATTCCTTTTAACTAAGTTGCCATATATATATATGTTGTATGTAAAATTCTTGTTCTATATATCTCAATTTTGGATTTAAAAATCTTTAATTCTCCTGAATAATTTTAGTTTGCGTATTGAAAATATGTTCTCTACATCAAATACTTTATATATTCATTAGGTCGCCCAAAAACTCGTTATAATAAATACAACGAATAACACGTTTGCTGGGTAGACATTTCAGATTTAGTATTCACAAGAAAAAATATCAAAACATACCATATTATAGCCACCTCTGCAACTCCTTCTATTACTATTACTAGCTTCACGCTTAACTATTTCAAGCTGTCTTATTCTTATTTCAATAAGAGAGACACACAATTCCGAACAGACCCAAATGACAGTTGTTTCTTATTGGTTGAAAACAAGGCAAAATCACATTATGCAACGTTCTGTTATTGTTGTCCAGAAATATTCTGACATTGTTTGTACACATTTAAGATGTCAAGATTGAGTGACGAGTTGTAATGAAATTAGGTGTCGCTTTTGGAGGATCGCTGACGAGATGGAATAGATCGAAACCACGTGACCCGGTTCTAATGCTTGATCTATTTTCATTGCACTTGTTCGCATGCTGATTTCCAACATACCATGAGCGCCCGTTATAGGCATTTTTCGATTTTAATGTAAAGTAAAATAGAGCACAATATTAGGACTAATATGCAGATTGTGACTAAATATTTCAAAAGAACTATTCACTTCTAGTGAATTGTCATTATTGTTTGACTTTATAGTTTATTTTAAACGTATAAAAAACGTTAAGGGTTTGTTGATCTAGTTCTACTGAATGAACTAATCATTTAAGGGAACAGTCCGTGACCAACCTAATCAGTAAAGTGAGTCAAGAAAAACATTGTAATAAAATGTTTTTCTTTTAATATAATAAAACGCAGTTAATTTTATAATATGTAATAGTCATTTATTTTGAAAATAAAACAAAACGCAAAATTATTTAAATACTATTAGATACAAATTAATTCCACATAAAACTTATGTTTAAATGAAAAACTATTTTTACAAATAAATTCATTCACTTTCATTGCCGCTTTTTGGCGGACTGGAAGCTCTAGAACCACTTCTCGATCTGTGCTCCGAACCGGATCTACTATGTGACCTAGATCTACTTCTAGATTTAGATTTATTACGGGAAGGTGACCTACTTCGAAACGGCGACTTGGATCTACTTCTAGACTTCGATCTACTTCTTGATTTGGATCTGCTTCTCGATTTGGATCTGCTTCTCGATTTAGATCTGCTTCTCGATTTGGATCTGCTTCTCGATTTAGATCTACTTCTCGACTTGGATCTACTTCTCGACTTGGATCTACTTCTCGATTTTGACCGACTCTTTGATCTAGATCGACTTTTAGACCGCGATCTGCTTCGACTATGTGATTTAGATCTGCTTCTCGATCTAGACCTACTTCTCGATTTTGATTTGCTTCTCGATCTCGAATGACTTCTAGATTTCGATTTACTTCTCGATCTAGATCTGCTTTTCGATACAGATCGACTTCTCGATTTCGATTTACTCCTTGATCTAGATCTACTTCTCGATTTCGATCTGCTACCGGATTTAGATCTACTTCTAGATCTAGATCTGCTACCAGATTTGGATCGACTTCTTGATTTTGATCTACTTCTGGATCGAGATTTCGATCTGCTTCTCGATCGACTTTCTGAGCTAGAAGAGATCCTCCTCTTCCTACCTTGACCCTTTCCTTCGTCGCCACTTTCATCTCCGCTGGCTATTTTTAATTTATCATCATCGCTATCATCTTCGCTTGTTGATATAGTAGCCTTAGAGACGATTCTACTTTTTTGTTTAGCAGAAAGTCCGTCGTCATGTTTCGGTCTCCTTTCCCTTCTTTGACACCTTTCTTGCGATTCTTCTTCGATTTTGGTCTATCGGAATCAGAATCCGATCCGCGATCTCTGTCCTTGCGTTTGCGTCCTCTCCCACCGCCTTTTCTATCGCTACTCCTCTTCCGTTTCTTTGGTGGTCTCTCTTTATCGCCTTCACCGCCAGCTTCTCTATTTTCAACATCACTTCCAGAATCGCTGATGTATTGGTCCTTTCTACTTCTTCCTTTCTTGGCAGTTTTTTCGTTAGGCATCTCGAGAAATACCAACGCATTTTTGGTCTTTTCTTTGTATTCCTGTCTGACTTGCAGTAATTTCTCTTTGTTGGCTTTCTTTTCTTCTTCCAATCGTTTCTGCTCTTCTAATTGTTTCATTTTGAAGGCTGTGCGCTCATCTTCCTGTTTCCTGCGCATCTGTCGTTCTTCTTCGTCGACTCTACGAGCTCTAGCGACGTGGTATTGGGCTTGAGACAGTAAATCCTGGCATTGTCGAGCTTCCAAACCGGCTAAAGTTACGTCATATCGCATTCTATCACCATGTACTGAGAGGTAGCTGAAATATCTATAGAAAAAAATAATTTGGATTAGATTTTAAAAGGTAATGGTGATAACTTACTTCAATGATAACCCTAACTCGTGCACAGCTTGCAATACAGTTTGTAACGTTGATTTTTCGTCCTTTAATATCTGTGTAGCCAATCTTTGTAAAATCAACGCTATGTTATATAATAAAACCGTATCTTGCGGAGCTACTCTCCTAGCTTTTAATAAGACCATTTTTGCATCCTTTAATTTCCCAGCTTTGAAATAAGCCCGCGCTAAATACTGCAGTCCTTCAACGTGGTTGTATTTATAAAATTTCTTTAAACAATTTTCATACTAAAATAATAATTTAAATTAATCAATGTTTAAAGAATATTGTTGCTAAAAAAATTCACCATTTGTATAGCAGAAACGTGTTGTCTTTGTTCAACATAAATATGTGCTATATTCAACCAGACATCGCAAAATTCTGCTGTAGCTTCACGAACTTGAGCGAAGATGTCTCTGGCTTCGTTCACGCAACCTTTATGCGCCAAAACAGCGCCGATTCCATTGGCAGCCCAAATGTTTTTCGGATCAATCTTCAGAACTTGTTTGTACATCGCCAAGGCACGTTCTTGATGTCGTTTCTCCCTCTCCTTATCTTTGGTTGGTTGATGTAAGGTTTGAAGCCACACATTTCCTAAAGCGATTAAGGAATAAGAGTCTTGAGATGTGGCAGGATTCTACAATCGGAAATAAAAGTATTAGTAATATTACAAGAGAGAGAGAGAGGGGGAGAGGGGAAAGCGAATTATTACCTTTAAAACTCTTTCGTATTTCTTCTGTCCAGGACCCCATTCATTCTTGGCTAAATGTAAATTACCCAAAAGAGACCAAGCATCCGGATGTTCAGTATTAATTCTGAGCGCTTCTTTAAACCAATCAGAAGCTTCGTAAATCTGTCCTTTATCTCTAGCCATACAACCCAATCTCAAATAACAATCAACATAATTTGGATGCTCCTTCAAGATATCCTTGTATAATTTTTCAGATTTATCGAACAGGCAAAGCGCCTCATTTAATCTGGCTAAATTGTAAGTCGTCGTAACAGATATCGAATTGTAATACTGAGGATCATGTTCGGCTTCCACTTTAGCCCTGATTAATGCCTCTTCTAGATACTTCTTAGCCTCTTCTAAGTTATTTAATCTTCAATAAAAAAAATTATATTACGAAACAATTTTACAAGAATTATTTTATTTAATTACCTGTAATGTAAAGCTCCTACATTATTCAATATTTCAGTTGGAATTTCAGCTTGTACATCCTTTTTCAAGATCTTAATTGCAGTTCCGTAGGCGTTTAATGAACCTTGTAAATCGGATTGTTCCAAAATTTGCGCTAATTCAATCCAAGCTTCTATATCATCAGGAAATTGTTCCGTCACCTTTTTCAAATGACTTTTAGCAATATCACGTTTAGATTGTGATGTCGAATTTGCATACAATGAGCCTAAGATTTTCATCGTTTCATAATTGCCTGGTTGAGCTTTTAAAACTTTCTCGAAGCATTGAGCCGCCTAAATGTAGAAAATTATTATTTTAATAAATCGGAAAAGTTTTATTGTGAGATACTTACATTCTCGGAATCCCCTCGATAAATGTACATCTGTCCTAATCCAAAATGTGGTAAAACAAAAGCAGCTGGTGCAAATTGAGTTGCCTGATAATAATATTGAAATGCTTGATCGTAATCGCCTTGGACATGAAAAGCTCTCGCTAATTGATAACAGCTTTCAGCACGCATTGCTTCATTTTCTGTATTGTGAAAAGCATGCAATGCAAGATGTTGGACTTTATTATAATCCTAAAAATGAACGCTAATTAATAATTTAAAGCGAAGAGAAACGGAATATTACCTTTTTAAAGAAGAAATGATTTGCTAAATGATTTAACACCATCGGATTTGTAGAATCAATCGTATAAGCTTTTGATAACATCCGAACACCATCTCGAATTGATTCCGGTTGCTGTTGATTCAATTTTAAAATCGCTAAACCGACTAATGCACCTACACATTGCGAGTCCAATTGTAACGCTCTCTCGAAAGCTAACCTTGCTTTTTCTTGGTTATTCAGCTTCATAAAACAGTGACCCATACCTAATCTGACAGCTGCGGGACAATTTGGATTCGTTCGTAATGCCTTTTTATAAACGCTAACGCTCCTCGAAAATCTTTTTTATTATACGCAATACACGCCTTTCCTAACAATGAAGGGATATTATTTGGGCTTTGATTTAATACGAAATTAAATTGGGCATCAGCTTGTTCCATTTTATCACCTTCGAGGAGGCAAAAATATGCACGACCCAATAAATGATTCTAAAAGGTAATTATACTAAAATCTCTTTAAATGTGATAGTGTTGACATACCTGATCGTACATAATAATTTTATCAGCCGTCGTATATAATAAGGTAGCTTTTGTAAACAAATCCCTCTTTTTATCTTTATTTTTCTCGCGATTTGCTTGCTGCACGTAATATGCAGCAAGCATATCGAGGGCTCGCATCTGATCCTTTTCATAATCACGATAAACAACATTCGCATCCGTTCGAGAATCTTCCAAGATACGTATGAAATCATTTATCTTGTTTTGTTTGTAATACTCAAGCTAAAATTTAGATTTTCGATTTACACTATTAAACATGTAAACAGTAACGTACAGCTAAGGTGACCCATATGTTTAATTGGGCATGTTCCTGCCTTAAAATTCCTAAAACTTCTTCACCATCTGGTAACTGGTCGAAACAAAGTTCTATCACCTGTAAAAGTAAAAGCAAATCGCGTGTTTGTTGTCGACTATTGCAAGAAATATTTACCTCATCCGTATCACGAAGAGGGATTTCGATAGAACCAGCCATGATGATGGTTTTGTTACACAATCAATTGATTAACTCATGTTTATGCGTTTTAAAGGTAATATAATATGAACTAAAATAAAAACTTATAACCGTAAACAAGAACCAGTTGTCAAAAACTATGGAAAATCGAATAAAAAATGGAGATGTGGTCTGAAGTTCGTGTACGTTAGGTAGCTTGCAGGAATGCCAATAGTACAAATTAATAACCCTAGTGGAATTGAATAATAGAATTTTGGAAAAGTATAAAGTGTAAAAATTTGAAATTAAATTGTTTTTTGATCGTGGTTTACTGGTTTTTTGATTTATTTTTAATTCATATTAACGTTATTTAATGTAATCTTAAAAGATATTTTGGTTGGTAAAAAAATCCTCACTACTGCTCTATTATAATAATAACTATTTTATTTAATTAATGAGATAATTGCATTAACATTTTTGTAATAAAATAGAAAACAACAACAAAAAGATATATATCGAACTTATACTATGTAAGGAATCTACAGGCCATTCGGAAACCTTATTCCTATTAGATTAAATCGAAGGTTATTCCAGGAATTTTTAATAAAGAACACTATCATATCGTTAAATCAATTTTATGTTAGGTTTATCTTTTTGTTTCCATAAAACTTCGTAGGGTATCGTCCTCGTATTTATACGACGGTATTTTCTAAATAAGACGTTTATTGACTTTATACTTTCATTGATGAAAATGGATGGCTGAAAGTTTCAGAGAATTAAATTTTAGACGGTGAGAATATATTTAAAATTAGGGTTTTCTAGGTACTGAAATATTAATTTGATTTAAGTAATTGTTTCAGAATATTTTCATCTATTATATAATTTTTTGAAACCTTTATGATCATTTTTGTTTACTGTCTATTGCCCAAACTTCTTAATTTAGCTTGTTTATCCTGTTGGATTCGCCAATTTGTTTACTAATAGCTAACATTCGGATGGGAAATCGGAAGCAATACATAGAACGTTCGGATATGATAAAGTGGTCTTGGCAAGGTCGACTATTAACCCAGTAAATGATAATATTGGAAGTTCGGCTTTAGATATATGTATTATGTAATAGATACAAGATATAAACTGCTATTCATTATTCTTTTTCGGCAAAAATCGACCTATTTTTTTGTTATGTACAAATTGATAAATGGATTTACATATTATGTCTGGGAAGTTAATGATGTGTTTTTAAAAATAAAGAAAATAAGGAGAGACAGAATAGTTAATAAATCTAAACGCAATATTTGTTAGATTTTAATTGGATATTTTTCACAATTTATTGCGGCTTATTGGGTAGAACTATCGAACTATTTCTGTTGAACTGTCAAATTATTCGATTTGACAATTAACTGTCAAAATATATTTGACAGCTGCCAAATTCTAAATTCAGTTATTTTTCATAATGTTGTGTTGTGACATCGTAGCTATACAAAAACTTCCGACATCTCAAATTATGAAAACAGTTAATTTTCGTAGTCCCACCTGTTATAATTTTTCTAAAATTTGTATAATTACAAAAAAGCGTTTTAATTTCTTAGTGTTTCGGTGGGTGTAATTGAAGAAATGTCTCTAATAGCTGTTAAACAGTAAAAATTGTTTTCTTTTTGCGGTTACGATAAGTGTAGCTGTCAAAATACTTCTAATAGCTGTCATATTGGTAAAAATAGTGTTTTTCTAATTTGCTAATTAGTTGTCAAACTACATTAGACAGCTGTCAAATTGGGATAGTTGTTATTTGCCACAGTTTCAACACAGTTCAAGGCTTTAATAGTTAATAAAATACGAAGTAATCTTTTTCAAGTGTCCTGAGTTGGTTCTACTGATTTTAATTGCAGCACTATATGTAATTTGGCGAACATGTTTATTTATTTTGGTGATTAGGTTTAGATACTATTTATATAATGACAGATAACAGATAAGCGTTGACAGATGTTGACAACACAATTTTGACATTAGACATGTAAATTCAGTATGGACAATTCACGGAAGTATATCCAAATTTTCAGTTATCATGGGACTTTTTTGTTGCCAACTCAGGGCAGTTCAAAATGATTACTGCGTATTTTCAATAGCTGTCAATCAATAGATATATATATAAATAGATTACAATTTTTCTAAATTCTATGAAACTAAGAAATACTTATTTGCTTATTGCTACGATGGACGTAATAGTTAAAATAATTCGGACAGTTACTAAACTGTGAAAACATTAACTTTTTTAGGATTTTTAATAGATGTAATTGTCAAAATATTTCTGACGGCTGCTTAAACTGCTAAAGTATATATTTTTCCATATTTGACAATTAGCTGTTAAACTATATTTGGCAGCTGTCAAATTTTAAAGCAATTATTTTTCAGTTTAAACACTGCCCATAGCCGTTATAAATTTTCCAAAACGGTGAAACTATAAATACATTTATTTTCTTATTGCTTCGGCGGATGTACTAGATAAAATACTTGTAATAGTTGTCAAACTGTAGAAACCGTCCCTTTTTGCCGTTTTAATAGGTGTAACTGTATAAATGTTTCTAAATAGATGCCAAATTGCTTAATACAGTATTTTTTTTAGATTTGACAATTTGCTAGGAAACACATTTGGCAGCTCAATTAACAACAGTTATTTTTCATGCCCGATATAGCAGTTAAAATACTTCTTAATAGCTACTAAGCTGCAAGAACAGTTATTTCTTGCGTGTTAATAGGTGTAACTGTTAAAATACTTTTAATAGCTGCCAAATTGGTAAAGACAGTATTTTTTTCAAATTTGATAATTAGCTGTCAAATTATATTTGACAATAAATTGTGAAATTATATAAACAGTTAATTTTTTCCGTTTAAACAGATATAATAACTGTTATAATTTTTCTGAAAGCTGTGAAGATGTAAAAAATATATTGACAGATTGTAAAAATTGCTATTTTTGACGGTTTTAACAGTCGTAACTGCCAAAATAGTTGAGATTTGACAATTATAGATGTAAAAAAATATGATAACTGTGAAATTGTAAAGTCCTTTATTTTTTTGTATAATTTTCAACACGGTTATCTTTACTAATTTGATATTTGTAACTATCAAAATATTTATGACAGCTGTCAAATTGTGAAAAATAACCACTGTGAAATCATAACATCGCGCGGAATTAATAATTTGGTTTGTTAACTTTTTTGGAGAAACTGTATGAACTATAATATCTTAACTGATTATTAAAACCGAAATATCAAGTTTTATTTTTTCCTATATATGCTTATCATTGCCATTTAATTCGCCGGTATTTCAGATCATATTTGTCAGTCGTTTTGTTAAGTCAGCTACAAACGATATCAGGTGATAACGAAGCCATTCAACAACGAATAATACGACACCCTTTTGACATTGATGTACACATCTGTCTCGCCAATCTTTTGTCCCCAACAATCAATTTTTTGTTGTGCGGCGCACTCGATATCCCATTTATCCCGTTCATTATCGTTCAAAATAGAAAGAAAGCTAAAACAAAACGACAACAAGGGAATATCTCGGCAGGGTCGCAAGGGTGTATAAACAAAAGCAAAACTAGGAAAGATCAGAACGCGCCTTGCTTTATTATTTAGTTATTTTATTAGTGGATAGCGTGTGCTTGGTAGCTTTGGAATATATTTAAAAAGCTGCGCGCGGGGGAGGAGCAAGTATAGGGAGGGAGACACCATTGACGACGAGGGTGAGCGTCCCCTAACAGCGTCGTGGTCGGCGTCGTTCTTCGTGAGCGTCCCACATTCGCGTCAAACACTTCGGTACGCGGACGTCTCCACAGTGCAGAGTTTTGAAACTGACGCGTTCGGAAAAGCGAACTCGTAAATTCCTGCGGTATAACGCGGAAACGCATCAGGACGAAAGGACTCCCGTTCTTTTTGTTATTGTTTCAGATTCGCCGCGACACGTGATAATGCTTTTGCTTTTGATCTAGCGTCTTTTTCACTTTGGCTGAGATTACTCAAAGCGACAGGTCGTCGTGGAACACGCGTTTTTTTTTTGGTTCTTTGTCTCCGGTAACTTTTAAGTGAATTTTCCGGGTTAGCAAGAAGAAGATATCTGCGCAGAATTTGGCGTTCGAGAAACTTTCAAACAAGTAAGTTTTTCGTACTTTTTAGGATAGTTTTATGACGCAATTGAGGAATATGTTTTTTTCCCTAAAATTTTGTAATCACTGTTATTAAATTAATTAAAAATTAATTTATTCCAGAACATAAATTATTATATTTTTGTTTAAAATACTTCTTCACTGGAAGAAATTGACATTTAATATATGTCAAACGATAACTGTCAACAAAAATATCGTTAGTGTTGATTTGAGGCAGTATATGAATTTGATGTAATATTCTGCAATTTTAGGGTAATTATTGATTGTACTTAATGTCGATTACACATCGGTCTGTTACAAAAACATTTTTAAGCGTTGAATATGGAGAATTCTGTTGGCCATCGATTTTGACTAATTCTTTCATCGTAATGTAGATTAGTTGCAAATAGATAGTATTGTCGAGGACGCCACTGGATTTGTCAATTTTACGCAGTAATCGTTGGAATCCCTTAAATTAAATCCAGAGACAAACAAGAGGGGACACGGGAGATGAGCACACGCTATTGAATTTATTACTGGAAAAAGAAAAAAGTGACCTTGAGCTTTTACGTGAAATTAGCGAATTAAAATATTATTTAGGAGCGTTTATCTTGTGCGAAATCTGCACCTGATAAAGTGCATTAATTAAAAATGACAAAAATTACTTGTGACATTAATAAACAACTGAAAAAAATGATCCTCAATGTCAAATCAAATTGGCTTGTCTCGAATTTCATTTGTTGGGGTTCTATACTCAAAATTCAATCTACGAGAACTGATATGGTTAGTCTTCTCCACTTACAATAATAATGAGCCTCAATGGTTCTGCTTCGCTTAATCCAAATCTGAGGCTGAGTTGGATGTTGTTCAGCCTTCTTGACTTTCGGTGATTTATCTTCTGGAATGACTTGGTGGTGTAAGAACTGTTAGTCTGCTAGCTGTAATTTCTTGGGCACCAAAAAATTTGATAAAGTCTCAATTACATTGTCTTTAATATTGTTTGCCTTAACATTTTGGTTCTAATAGTTTTTATAGTTTATTAAACAACGTGAGTTTTGCTTTTTCAACCAAATAAATTCAATTTGATAGCAATGGTAAACTGCCAAGTCAAAAAGTTTTCTGCAACAATTTGTAATGATTTATGTTGGTAGTTAAATTTCTAGCTATCATATTTTTGTTGTGATCTTTGGTACGCTATACAAATTGTCAGTTCCACCTGCCAGAACCATTTATTAGCATCTAGAACCGGTACCAGTTTCTATAATTACAAATTCATCTCTTGTTTGGCCAAAATCGCAGAGGCCATCATCCTGAACAGGTTGAAGCAAGAACTTTTTGTCCATAACTTTATACAAGACGAGCATTTTCCGACTTTCAACTGTTCAGGGTGACGGAAGCCATCCCCAATTCCATCAAGACACGTGAGACAATGTGTACGGTCTTCCTGGATATTAAAAGGGCATCGAGATCATTCTTCGTAAAGGTCAAACCCTCGATTACCTCCTCAAAACACATAGTCGTCGGCATTCCTCAATAATCTCTTCTGGCACCAATGTTATTCCTAATTTATATGTCTGATCTAGCTAAGACTCCACACGTGCAAATTGCGATTTATGCGGATGATACTGCGGTAAACGCCTCATCACGTAATGAAGAGGTACTTCGCAGACGACATCAGAGCCAAATCGGCGCCATCGTTGGTTGGGGGACGAAATAGAGACCCAAACTGAACAAAAGTAAATATGTAGCCATTCGTTTTAGTAACAAACTCAAACTCCCCCACGTCACTATCTTTGTGAGAGACTTCAGGTTGCCTTGGAGCAACTCATTTTTATATTTCGGAGTCAGATTGGACAATATTGATAGAATCACAAAAAAATTACTATAATATTATGCTCAAGAAGATCTACGTCACTTAAACTCAAGATGTTACTGTTCATAACATTTCTCCGACCAGTTATGATATGTAGGGCCCTATTGTGGTCCAGTCTGGCAGAGACTCATCTAAAATAAGCTTGAGGTCCTTAAAGGGTACCAGGGTACGTCCAGGAATGTTTAATTACGCACGGAGTTACAAATTCCCTCTAGACAGGACTTCGTAATAACATTGGCAACTAAGACGCTGGATAGAACCTCTACTTCAACGAACTCGCTGGTCGCCCATGTGGCCGGACTGGACCCAGACAGACCCCTTCCTGAAGTGAAGGTGAGAAGATTATTGAGTATCATGAGCTCAACAAAGCGTTGGAGATATCCACATAGGAGTAATTTAGAACCAGCAGAGAGCGAGGACCCCATCCTCTACATCCCAAACAGCGCAATACATCTTATGGATGTCTTATTTAGGTCTGTATTATGTCTGAACGTCTAAAGATATAAAAAAGACATCTTATGGACGTAGTTTTAAAGACGTCTTCCCGAATATTGGACTCAGACATCTTATGGACGTCTATAAGATGTCTTTGTGCTGTCTGGGTCTGCTGTCATCCATCTAATGCCAGAAGGGCCTTCATAAACGATGAAAGGATTCGGAATTCACCCCTAGAAGAGATAAGCAGGATCATAATTTATTTAACCTATATTTAAATTAAAAATTTTATGTTTAATTTAAATATAGGTATAACCTGCACCTCCACGTCGCATTTGATCGTTCCCAACGAACCATTGCGCGTCCAATATTAGTTTTTTTTTCTGAAAAACTTCTCGATTTTTGTTTTGGCTATGTTTGATTATGTTAGGGCTTCTTAGGTTAGTTAAGATCTTTGAAATACCAGGTGGAGTAGCAAATTGGTTTTGGCAAGTCTTCGTGTAGGAGTTATGGTCTTTTTATGAACTGACGTATATCTTTTATAAATTCGTATTTCAACAATCTAAATTTATAAACACAAGAATCTACTGCGTTTAGGAACTTTTATGAAGAAAATTGTGAGTATATAAATTGAAAAAATCGTTATTATACAATACAACACTAACATTTTTGTTTATTATCAATGCTATTTCCTTTTTCAATATGTACTTTCTATTTTTAACACTGATCCGCGAAAAAAAAACGGTTTTGTTCGAACAATTTATACACAACAGAACTGGTTTTGTTCGCTGATCAGTGTTAAATAGAAAGTACCTATTGACTCGAGCATGGTAAGCTGAAAATGTTATTTTAAACTTGTTAGAATATCCTCTAAGCCACCAGTGGAAACTGGACTGGAAAAATTCGATATTGTCCAACCTGCTGCAGCATTTAACTGTCATCATTTAATATCTAAATTAAAAAAGAACTCCCCAAGGTACTGTTTCCAGATTGGTTGCTTGTTAGCGAAGAGAGAAAACATTTTCATAATTCAATTATTAATTTTAAATTTCAATTTAGCTTATCTTTTCATATTTTCTTGAGTAAAATTTAAAAGATAATTCTGAATATTTTAAGTAAATACTAAACCTTGACTTGTGGTGCAATCTATGCGTGTGATAGAACATGTAGAAGAAAAATTTCAAATATGTGATTTCTATCTTTCTGATAAGCTACGTTCTGGATGATCATCTTTGATCGACAACGATGCTGCCAAGACTCCATTCATATCCATATTCCAGATGAATACCACGATGAGTTAAGTGAGCAGAATTTGAATGATCGAGTCATCATATGCACATCTCTTGGGCCGGATGGTAATTGTGGTTGAAAGGTGAACTACCTATAAAAACATCGTCGCCTCTAACACCCAAACCGAAATTGAACCTGAGTAAGAGAGTGTTGTGTATATGGTGGGATATTCGAGAATCAATACATTTTGAGCTGTTGAAACCGAATGAAAAGCTAAATTCGATGAGGTAGGTACTGTCAGCAATTGGATAATTTCAAAACAACACTCCAAGAAAAGGGGCGCCAGCGATGTTCAATAGGATGGACATCATACTGCTTCATGATAATGC
This sequence comes from Holotrichia oblita, assembly GCA_023690525.1. NCBI lineage: Eukaryota > Metazoa > Arthropoda > Insecta > Coleoptera > Scarabaeidae > Holotrichia > Holotrichia oblita. Next base: position 83,995,302 of record CM043021.1, on the reverse strand, counting down.
CAGGGCAAATCCTGCTTTGGGGACTCTAGAGCTCGCAGAGTTGGCTGGCAAATTCTGTTGCACTCACCCTCCAATTATTACTTTTTTCTTCTTTCTCTCAGTATTAGAATTGAATTATAAACATGTGCACGTATTACAAAATTGATAATTTTATACAAACTTAATTGTTGCGTTAATAATCTTCTCTGCAGAATCTAGGACAAACTGCTATGAAGCTTTAGAACCGAATTAGGTAGATTCTATTGTTTTTTGTTGCTGATAATTTTGCTCTAATCCATTCAAGTTTAAACCGAACACGTATATACTATAAACTTGCAATGTTAAAATTTTCTACCTCAACGAAGCACTAGATTATTCAAATTGATTTATCCCCTATTAGACTAAATATAAATTTTTTTAATGTTTAAAAATATTTGACGCATAGTTGCCAGTATAAACTAGGTACTCTAGATTTTGTAATTAAAATAGAAACTTGTTGATTAACGATTTAGTTTAAATACTGCTTCCTGATTTTATTCACAGAGGGACTGTATAAAGTTCCTATTATATTGAGGCAAATGTAGTACATATTACCGCTGATGATAATGAAGTCAGTCTCAGATGATCTTCTACGAATCGAGAACCGAATGAAACGAACGGGAGAGAATATAACATTATGCTGTAACTTGTAACCCTTCCAGGCCTGTACATATATTTACATAACCTCCTATTTTACATGTAGTAGTTTGTATTAGTTGTACAAGACTAAATAAAAATAATATAACATTCATGAATATTATTAAACTTTAACTTGTCGGAATTCGACAACTTTAAGGTCATATCAAAGGGAATTACGCCTCCTGTTTGCAATTCTTCAATTAAGAATTAATTAAATTATGTTGTCAGTCTTAAAAGATTGAATGAGTGTCAAGGTAGGTCTTCCGTAAAGCAAGGATTATGTAAGATATATCTACCGTGTCACTTATATTACCTTTTTAATAGCACTGTCTCCGCAGAGCATAGAATCGGGGTTAGAAATGTAAAAGGTTATTACTATCTTTGCTTTATATTGTATACGTCGTTGTAGTATCAATTCAGTCACATAAACTTGGCTGCAGAGTTCGGACGTGCCACGTTGCACACATATTTAACTGTCACAATCCGAACAGAGTATTCTACTGAAATTTTGGGATTTAGATTTCTGGTAAGCAACTTACTTGCCCATATTTTACGAGAAGGTCCTGGTATATTGAATGTATGTTATGTATGTTGTTAGGTCAAGAGGGTCGGTACAATGAATGCCGTATTTAATTTGTATGTTGTTAGGTTAACAAAGAAGCAATTATCTTATACTGGTGTCAAAAAGGCATTGAATAACGATGGAAACTGTTCATATATCTAGTATTTTTGTAGCAGTGGTTCCCAATACGTAGTCCGTGGACGCTTAGGAGTCCGCAAATAATGTCTTAGGGATCCGCAAAATGTGCATGGCACTAACTTTGTCTTCAACTTTGAACATGTCTATATTATTACCTCGTAAGTCTAGATTCAAAACATTTAAATGTTCAAACACATCAACCTGCTCATCAAGATCCTACCTCAAGAGAGTCATCTTACTCCGGTGTGGATATCAAGCTGCTCATACTATCCTATCCTATCCTATTACTTTGCACAATTTGAGTTTTAATTTAGTTAACAATTTGAACTATATTAAGAGTTTTCTGTAAAATTTCAGGTAATCGTTTGGTCATTAAAGCTTCTCGATGAATACAACAGCGCATCTATTTTTCATGTTAGGAGCTACAGCTTTTGTACGAGCTTGAAGATCTGTTTTGTATCCAGCCATGGATTTTGATCCATCTGTAAAACTCATACACTTCCTCCATGAAATGTTATGTTTACTAGAGGAGTCATTCAACTCCATGAAAATATCATCTGCTGTTAAGTGGGGTATAGTTCACATGAAAACAGCATAGCATAGCTCTCATTCAATTGAAGAGCAAACATGTCACACTTACAAAGCCTAACCAGCAAACATTTGCAGATGTTATTACCCTCAGTCATTTGTCTTTGGGCAGTAGTGTTTGAGAGTGCGACAGTACATACTTACTAGCTTAGCGGATGCATCACCCAACATTCTTTTGCAAAGAATTACCGCTGACGGCAATCGTGTGGTTTTTACTAGATTTTGCAAAAAGCTGCGATACCTCATAACATATATAAATGTTGGAAAACATCGAGTAGAGAGAAAAATGCGTAAATTCTTATTAAGCAATGAAATGCCAAACGAAAACCGCAAATATATCGATAAGAAAAATAAGAGTTTATTAAAAAAGTTTGCAGTAATAGAAAAACACTACTGTCGTGGGCGTTCTGCACGGCAATATATTGCCAGCGATTTAAGTATCCCAAAAATGTGGAGAATCTATAATTTAGAAGTAGCCGAACCTCTTAAAGTCAAGCTGAGCTGCTTTCGACGTATTTTTATTCCAAACTCTAACATAGGCTTTAATGCACCTCAGATAGATGTTTGCTCTAAATGTTTAGAATTAAAAAAGCAACTTAAACATGCCAATGGCCAAGAAACTAAAATTGGATTGATGACTAAACAACGCATCGACAAACTAAAAGCAAAAGCATTCTTTGAAGCTGTAAGAAAGATAATTTATTGACACTCTCCTATGGCTGTGGTAAAAATTTTGTATTACCAAAAATACCAGATCAGATTACTTATTACAAAAGACAGCTTTACCTGTATAATTCTGCATTTGTTTCTCGTTCTTCGGGGTAAAGTTTAACAATTGTTCGTCTTATTTCTTCTTATTTCTGATGGTTGCGACAAAATAAAAATATATGCATGATAGTGGCTTACAGATGGCTCTCACAGGCTCTGAAACACAAAAACGTTTGCAAAAGTAAAGTATTCGGAATTATTGAGAGGAAAATTAAAAAGAGAGACAATAATACCTACATGCTTTTGAGTACCTCCATATTTTTCGGCAAGTTGGTACAACTAAAACGATTGGAAATGATTGGAACGCATATAATTGGAGGGACAGTGACAAAATTGTTATAAAACCAGCAAATGGTCTTCCATTCAAAATAAATACATGCAAACTGATTATAATTTCATGTGGAGAAGCTGGCAAAATCTTAGTACATGGGGAACCACACTACAAGCATAATATTAATAACACAGGAACCATTTGTAAACATGGTAAATCCATCAACATCCTAAATCCTCCTTCATTGGAAATGGGAAATCAAAATATAAAAAAAAACAAAGCTCGATAATGTTAACGAACTACTAAGCAAACATTTTGGCGATCAATGGGTACAAAAAAGTGATATTTTGGATCTTCAGTATTATAAGAAAGTACACACACAAAACGTTCCAATGAATGATGAGACAGAGACCACCGATGGTGAATCTATTTTATGCCAGCTACATGAAGATGATGGCCAATTTGTTTACAAATATAAAACACAATACATAGATATACTTGTAAATGTTTTAAATACTCTATGATAATTTTCTGCTCTTTATTCTGTAGAAATAATAAATCCAAACATAATTAAATACAAAAATCTTCTTTATTATATGCAAAACCGGCTAATTCCCACTGTCACTTGCAAAATCGTCTAACTCCAAACAAAAAATGCCTATATTTCTTGAATTTCTTCAAATATCTCGAAAATATGCAGGAAATCTAAATAATTTTACGTTCACATCGTTCAACAACTAAATTTTCCACTGTAATACTAATAGAAGCTTTATTAACTCTGTTTAATTGCGATTTTCTCCAATTAATGAAATCTGCAGTTAGCCAGTTTTGCTTTTAGGCGACTCATATATCATATATTACTATTTTGCAGTAACATTTCGGCATAATTTGAGTTCTCCCAGTTTAATTTTAAAATAATCCACTGGCTTCCTTTGGTGCTCCAGATGTTTTGTTTCTAAATGCCGATGGAGTTTTGCAAGCTTCATACATACATAGAGGAGTCCTTGAAAAATTTTTGTTGGTTTGTTAGGAAATTTTTCTGTTTGAGTGAAGCTTGATCATTATTAGTCATCCCCAAATTAGGAAATTAATTTTGGATAATTACTTTAAAACTACTATGATTGTCGTTGGAAAAGCAGTCTGGATTGCTTTCAAAAGTGTAATGAAAAATTGTCCGTAATAGAGGGATGGTCTATCTCTAGGAAGCTGCATTCCTTATTGCATAGTGGCATTGTTGTACAACAGAAATGATTAAATGATTTTCATCCAAATTCTGACGGTTGAAGCGCGAAAGACTAACAAGTTCTTTCTACTATTTATCGTAGTTCCTTTCGACGTATTTTATATGAGGAGGATGTCCAAATTAGCGTCACAGAAAACTGTTGCCAGCAATTTTCCAGCAGATGGTCAAGTCCTTGCTTTTTGGTTAGCGGTGGAGATCCTTTATGCGCCCATTGCATCGATTCTGATTTTGTTTCTGGGTCCCAGTGAAAACGCATCCAAGTCTTGTCTCCTTTATGCGCTCATTGCATCGATTCTGCCAAATTTTGTGCCAAAAAGTTAAAATTCTTCTCCAAAGTTGTCAAATGGCTTTGCTTAATTTTTGCTCAGATGTCAACAACCCTGGAATCCATTTGATTGAGACCTTATTTAATGTTTAAATTATTATGTAAAAGATTTATTAGGTTAGGTTGGCTAGGTTGAAGTATTCGTGATGTCATACTGATAGTCGACACCTTCACGCTGTTTTTTTTCACACAAAACACTTTACAAAATGCAAATTGTCATTTGTCACTAATTGACAACTTACGCTCAAAGTCTATCGATGTTTTTTTCATGGCGAGGTAACCTAGATCCTTTTTCTAGTTCCCCTCGTATTTGTCACTATCACCAAGCTATTTCGCTGTAATCTATCCCGAGTCGATGTTTGAAATCAGCGAATGAATGTCTGTGGAATTTGCCGCTAAATCCCTTAGAAACTTAAATGAATCAGCAGCATCTAATGGACGAGAAAGAAAATGATCGATAATGTGGTTAAGCCAGCTGATTATCACCACCGTTTTGTTATTAAAATCATCACAAATCACTTAAATATGATTTGGTTGAAAGAGTTCTATACTTACCATACCATTTGTCCCATGATGACAGTTTCACTAACGCTATTTCAGTTTATATTATCTTGTGTTTAAAGGTGTTAACGATGGCTATACATATTTTATGAACAGTAGAAGACCAATAATTTTATTAGTATGGAAGTTTAGGAAGATTAATTCTCTGCCAGTCAAGGCTCGTAGCAGTAAACTACATTAAATATTGATAAGGTAATGTTTCGATTTATACCTCTAAAGCTAGGTTTCTATTTTTGGTTTGAATTTATATAGGTTTTATATAAATGAAATCTATTCTACTGTAAAGAACCGGTCCATTTCCTTCAAGAATAAGATTTATCAATATTACATGTATTCACCCCTGGAAATCTCACGTATTTTTCCCGAGGATGCGTTATTTTCAATTTTAGAAATTCATTTGTTGCCACCGGAGTCCAATAACATAACGGAATGAATGAAATACCGCTGTGATGGTTTCCGTTCTTTCTCCCTTAATACCTTTCCTGAACTGTCGCCATTCTACAGAATGGAAAAAAAAAACCTTCCGTCTCCTCAAATGAAAAGATATTCTCGTTGCTATGGATAGGAGCTGTAAATATTCACATTACTTGCCGTACGATACTACCTACCTTATATATTCTAATAATTGCAAGTACTGCACTATACGAAGACTCTGATATTTGTCCGAAAAAGATACATTTTTTTAAATTTAGGCTGATATTTCAGGTGAATAATTTAACGTGTTCGGAGTCTGGTATTTAACTTTGTTAGCCCTGAGGGATGCTAGATTGAATGAAATAATAACAAGTGTTATTTACATTTCATTTAAATTTTAAGAATTCCTTACTTCGTTATGTACTTAATTTAAGGTGTAATTTTTCAGGTAGAAAAGTTGTGTGTGGGAAGTGAAATGTTTCGGAATCTGCTTTTATTTCTCTTATTAGTACTATATATTTTGAGATGCCACAAAACTAATAGAGAAGTTAGAGCTGGCAACACTGCATTTTTGAGTACTACCATTCTTAAGTAGTAACCTCTGATTGTCGGTTGAGTCGCTGCTGTCATAGAGTAAACGTGATAGATGCGATTTATCATCGAAACATGGACTTGTCAAGAGAACATCTACGCGCAATGATCTATTACGATTTTAAGATCGGTTTAAGTAAAGAACAAATTCTTGAAGGATTGCAACTCGTATTTGGTAATGAAAGTCCTTCACGTGCAATAGGAAACAGGACATATGTTGCAAAATCAAAATGTGATAATACCATCGTGAATTATAGACAATAGCTTATTTATATTAATTCGTAAAATTTATTTCTACGTTATGTCGTTCCAAAAACTACTCGATTAAAATTTTTCACAATTTCAAACGGAATAATAAATGTGCCATTTTTACATCACTAGTCTAAAACCATGGGAATATTTTATTATTAACAGTTGGGGACAATGTCGTTTGTTGGCAATACTGCTAGCTAGCGACTGGCTATAAATATTTGAAGCAAATATTTAGTTTGGCAACCCTGAAACATTTCTAGGTTAGAATTACTTACAAAGGGCTTCTGTTTGTTCTAAGGCTGGACATATTGTCCTTTAGCCTTCTAGGCACTTTAAACGCGGCTTTGCATCTAACCGCCCGGATTTGATTTCTATCGCGGAAATTATAACCTCTGCAGGTGGACGGCCAAGTCGGCGGCCGGACATTAGTTCCTCATCTCCAGGATCCTGCGCGTGAGGACATGAGGTGGCTGTCTGTCGGGGTCTAACTCCCCCAAGTGCCGGATCAGCGGATTCTCCGACCTAGAGACCCTCTAAAGAGTTCCCCTGGCCAGCGCCAGCGCATACTTGCACAGAGGCGGTATGTTTAGATCGCGATGTATTTGAACATTCGTGACAAACCAGGATGCTGCGACTATGATACGCAGCACCCGGTTCTGTTGGATGTTACGTTTCTTAACTTGAGATTTGCTGGCACTGGACCAGGTCAGGACACCATAAGTTAGAATAGGTCGGAGAAACACCTTGTAGATTAGTAGTTTAATACTTAAGCTCAGCGAGCTTTTCCGACACAAAAGGGGAGCCAGGGCCGCACGCGCACACAGGAATTTCGTGGCAACGAACGATTGAAAAATGTTGCCTGAACGTTAGTCTCGTGTCGAGGGTCAGACCGAAGTATTTGACGGTACTTCCCCAAGGTAGCCTCTGACCCTCGACGACGATGTTCCTTGGGGGAGGATTACGCTTCCTGGAGAATCGGATAGCCACACACTTATCCGCGTTTATCGTCAACCGCCACTGGGACGGCCACTCGCAGACTTCGTTAACGGATCTTTGGAGTCGTCGACAGACCAAAGCATCGTCTTTGGAGGATGAATAAATAGCGGTGTCATCGGCGTACATCGCCAGTCTTGTGGAGACAGACCTATATCCAAAACTAAAAGAGTATCGCTAGTATACAGAATAAAAAGTTCTGGTCCTAGTAGCGATCTGTGCGGGACACCGACGTGAATATATTTCCGGTCGGAAAGCTCGCCTACCATGTTTATTGAAAAGGTCCTGCCAGAAAGGTAGGACCGAATGAGGACTATCATATTTGTATTGATACCAAAACTGCCCATTTTGAAAAGTAGCCCATCGTCCCACACCGAGTCAAACGCATGTGGAATGCGAAATCCAAAATTTACGGACACTCCGTAAGTCGGAGGAGTTGGAAGGATTCCGCCGACAAGCCTCCAAAAGTTAAAAGATTACCCTCGACGATCTTCAACGCAATCTTGCTAAGATAACTGACTCGCAATTTTGATAAGTTCGAGAGGAGACTTATCGGTTAAGGAATTTCAAGTTACACCGTGTCCGTAAATGCAGTGATTGTCTGTCAAAATGTATGTTCAATATCTGTAATAAATCGAGTTTAAGACCAATGAAATGTCAAAATTGATTTTTTTATTACATCTATGGCAACATTTAATACGTTATCTGTTATTTTGTTGGGTTTGTTTTTTACTTTCGCCATTTTTGCAAAATTTGGTTTTTCTGTTCATTTTAATTTTTTATAAATCAATTTTAATTAGCAATAAGATCGTTTCGAAATATACTGTGTTTGATTCTACGTATACAATTTTAAAATTATGCTAAGAAAATTACCAACCTCAGTGGGACTTAAAGTGTTTAACTAATTTTGTATCGAAGTCATTATGAGTGGACAAACTTAACTTTAAAGGTCATTTGACAGTAGCTTTAGTTAAAGGAACTTCAAACATTACGAAACCGGCGATACGTGAATCATTAATGACTTCTACCCTGTCAAATTTTTGACACATTTGAATTTAAAGATCAGGCATGTCAACATAAAGTTTTAAAGTGTTTTCTTTAGGAAGATTGCCAACACTGCTCTAGTTTTAAAATGAACTTCAAATTGTGACAGCTGTCAGAAACGAACCTAAATTATTGAATTGGTCGAAAATTAGATTAATGATTGCCATCATAGATTGTCACGTCAGATATATTTTCATGGTAGCCCATAACTGAAAGAGAAATATAAATCGAAATTACAATTGAACCAACACAAAAAATACTCTATGGTACTAAAACGAAACTTTAAACATTATTTGTATCTCAATAAATAATAAAGATATAGCAAAATAAAAAAATACGTGTTCATTTTTTTTAAATTCATCTACATAATATGTGATTATATATGTATAATTTGAAGAATGTTCATGTTCCCCATTGTGTTTCGCTTGTATAGCGAATTTAAAAGTGGACGGATATCGCTTTGTGAGGAGGAACGTGTTGGTAGGCCCTGTTCTTTAGTTATTGCTGGAAACATTGAGAGAGTGAGATATATGATCGACGAAGATCTAAGATGCACCTATCAAGCGATTGAAGCGTTTTTTTTGCGGATTTATGAATTCGCTCTAAAAAAGTTACAAAAACATTCTTTTATGAAATGAGTACCTTTTACCTTTTCTAATTCAAATTTTGAGCCAACTTTCTAAACCAATAAAGCCACTAGAGATATTATAAGTTTGTAAGAGTAATTTATCCTCACCGCCATATAATAGGAAATATTTAATTAATTTTTAATTATCCCAAAACACATTAAGAAAAGCACTTCGAATTAATTTTTATTAGAAATTATGGCACTAATAACAGCTACCTTCTTTTCTTCGGCCGTTAAATAGCGAGGATATAGGAAAGTATATTATATACATTCAACCCGAAAAGAGAGAAAAAAACTTTTCTCATCTCGCCTTTAGTGCCTCTCGTCTGCTTATATTAATAGACTTTTGCCTTTCGCGGTGTCTATACACGCCGGAGCGAAAACCACCTGCCTTTTTCCAAGATTCGACGTCGAAAGCGCCGTCCTCGGAAAAACCTCTTAAAGTGCGCAGCACCCTTTTTAAATATATGTAGACGGGAATTAAAGGAAGGGGAGCGACTGTTATTAATACTAATGCACTCGAATGGAGTGCTCTTAATCATAACAATATAATTTTATTTGCATAATTTTAGACGTATACATATTTTAAGAAAGTTTTCGGGAACGAAAACGAGATGTGAAATTCGGTAGATATCGAAACTTCACCCGAGATGATTTGATTATAATAAAAACTTTATAAACGCCTCATTTCATCTGAATATATTTCGTTGTTTTCTTTAAATTATTTTTTTATTAACGTTGTTGTGTGGTGCAAATTATCTAAAATAGTCCAGGAATTTTACCACCAAAAACGGGGTTCGCTCCGCAAAAAATCGTAATAATTGATTTTTCCATTGAATTATTTTAGAGGGTGTCCCCTAAGTATAAAACCAAATTTGTGTCGTCCAAAACCGCGAGCGTTAGTCGCCATCTTGAAAAAAACGCTTTTTTGCAAATATCTCGAAAACGTTGAGTTTTACGTAAAAAAATGTAAGACCTTTTTTGTAGAAGATAACTTTTCCCGTCTTTTTTTTGTTTGAAACTTTTTCTCTATTGTCAATATTTGCCGAGATATAGACGATTGAAAAAGACGATTTTTTGTTTTTGGAAAATATCTCGATAATTTTTGGAAATACGAAAAAAAATGTGATTATCGAAGTTGTAGAGCATAATATTTTCTACAATTTTTGCACAAAAATTTTTTTTGTTCAATTGATAGTTGCTGAGTTATAGCGCATTGAAAGTTGCCGTCAGGTCTAGGAAAACAGCGATTATTGGTAATACGTTGCTCTAGCATGCCAAGAACAAGCGTAATCGAAGAATTTTATAATAGAGACGCTAAATATAATATTTTCCATGAATAGGACGGATATGGGCGATAGGAGGAAAGTTTGCGCAATAAAAACTGTCTGACGAAGCGTTTGAGAAAAACATGAAAATGTAGAAAAAAGTTTCAAACAAAATAGACGGGAAATGTTATCTTCTACAAAAAAAGATTCTTACAATTTTCAACGTAAAACTCACCGTTTTCGAGATATTTGCAAAATGCGTTTTTCAAAATGGCGGCTCACGTTCGCGGTTTTGCACACAAATTTGGTTTTATACTTAGGGGACATCCTCTGACATAATCTAATCGAAAAATCAACTATTCGGATTTTTTGCGGAGCGAATATCTAAAAATCCTGGACTAAAAGAAGAATTTAAATTTGTGTGGTGTTGAGTTCGTCGAAGATTGGTAAAATAACCGCTAGAGGCCACTTACAGCTCCAAATTGTCTCCAGGATGTCCCATCAATTTTGAACAATTGAGGATTTAAAGTTAAGGACAAGAAGTTGTTGTTGTAACAATACGGAGTCGAGAGAGAACAAGAATTCGTATAAAAAATGTTAATAATAAAATTAACACTCTTAAAATAAAATAAACACTTGCTTAACTCTAGAATTCCGCCCAGAAAGCAACCACAAAAATACAGCAAATTGAACGGGGAACATAAAAACAAAGGCTGGTAACACAAGTTGATAACTTAGGCCCGGCTTTTCAATCGCTGGTTAACAAATTTTAACTGACAGGTAAACCCAAATTGCTGGCTGATTGAAAAACCTTAGCTTACTCGACTTACCTTACCTTACCTCAATCGACGGTTAATTTTTTCTGTTAACTGGCTGGTAGTTCAGCTTAACTTCAAGTTAAATTGCTAGCTTAGATTATATGTACTTTGACCTGCAGTTAGTTTAAACTGTGAGATCGATAAACACTTTAGCCAGCAGTTTGGGTTTACCTGTCAGTTAAAATTGTTAACCAGCGATTGAAAAACCGGGCCTTAAACGTATCAGTCATAATCATAGATTAGAGAATTTATTTAGTTGGGAATCTATGTAATATATCGGGAGAGCGAGATTGTTTGAACGCATTTGGCAGCTCTGGTTCATGAATATCCCTAACCTGCCACCAAATATCCAACCTAGCATATGACATTCGTAACAGCTATGAAGTTAGCTTATCTAAGTCAGGTATGCCATACTTTGTAATTATTCTTTAAATTTAAAGATAATCATGAAAAAAAGCCTTTTATTCCCAGACGAAAAAATATATTTTTTCACCTAGAAATCGGGGAAGAAAGACGCACGATTACAGCGCTCTCCCAAAACGCGGCGTTTACGTGAACTACAACTTGTGACGTATGAACCCTTGTTTATGTTATCGAAATCAATGGCTTGACTACTTGTGGCTTGTATTCGGACGATTTCTTTTTACTTAAAAAAATTTGTTCACTGCCATGAGGAGAGATGTATCTTTGGCAGAGAAGACTACAGGATATTGTTGTTCTGATCATTTTGATGTAAGTACAAGTACCTAACCTATACGAGTAGTATGGTATTAAAATTAATGATATTCTGCAAGTACATACGTTACAACAATATGTATTATCATGCATGTACACAAAGTACTAATTCTATGTATAAATGGTTGAAAAAAGATCTTATATTTGTGTTATTATATTAGTAATGTCATAACCCTATAATCTGACTTACAGGTATTCTACGTCAGCTTGCGTTTGGGTCATATGACTTCCTCGGGCATCTTTCAACTCAAAAAATCTCGAAAACCACAAGTCTTTGAAAAAAACAATGTCCTTTATAAAATGTTTAATTCCTGTTAACTTTTAAGAAATCTAGGTTGTCTATTACATACGTATCCATAACAGCGCCACTGCAGGTGTAGTACGGAAACAACATTTCAGGCGGCAATTTTAAAATGAACTTGGGGGACGTCTGGTGACGTATTGTACAGATTCATATACATTTATTATATCATATCATGTGTCATCATTGTGCTTATATCTGAGTTTTTATTACTTTATAATTAATATATGTATTTTTTGACCTTTATGTACTTATCTTTTAATTCCTGATTTATTTCCACTTAGAGGTCAATAAAACAATAAATAATTAAATTGATTTATTTCCACTTAGAGGTCAATAAAACAATAAATAATTAAATTGGTATTTAATTATTTATTGTTTTATTGACCTCTAAGTGGAAATAAATCAGGAATTAAAAGATTACTTTATAATAGGTTTATAGTTTAGTTTTGTTTTAATGTGTGGTGGGTGCTTAGTTGCAGTGACTCCGTAAGTTGTATTACTTGTCTGGCTATCAATGCAACTCTTGCGGTGTAGTTTGTTAAGTTAAGTATATTATTTAGGTTTTCTATTGTAATCAGTTACAATTAGTAGTGTAAGACGGTGTAAGTGTGATAAATATGGTATTTAAGTGTTGTGTAGGTACCAAATTGCCAAAACACGAATGACTTTTATAAAATCCATCGATTCCCGCATCTGGATGAGGAAGTAAGAATTTAAACATTTAAAATATGTCATTATACATTATAGCTTATTATAACTGTATAATTGTTGGATTATAAGAATATGTAACGAAAAAATTACTTAATATGGATCCTATTAAAGTCAACAAGAATTACCGAGTATGCGATGTCCATGTATTCTATTATGCAAAGTAATTTTTTTTTAATATGGATTCATGACAGATTTAGATGATTTCTTCACAGTAAGTTCTAATAAAAACTGTATATACAAGTTTTGTTTTTTCTCTTAGTTTTATTACTATTTATTTATACAACGTTAACATTTTCTTGGCTGTTACACGTACATTTGCGACTTATTGCATTTTTATACACTGACTACAGACTGCTTCAACTAGCAGGCACCACAGATAAAAAAGACACATTGACTCCATAAAAGTGTAATACGTCGAAAACATTATTAAATATCTTTCAACTCTAAATTCATTTTAAAATTGCCGCCTGAAATGTTGTTTCCGCACTACACCTGCAGTAGCGCTGTTATGGATAATATTAGGTGTGTAGTATAGGATGGGCCACTTAAAATGATGCACTAGAATTACGGCCAAGCTAAATAAAAATTCAAAAATCCGACCAGGTAAACTTATAGTGTTCGATGAGGAGCACATTTTAATAACAATGTAAATTTTATAACCTTTACGATGACGTCACGCCGAAATCAATTTGCATTTTATTAAATAGCACATGTATGTTTTCTGTCACTGTATTGTAAGAAGATGGTATTTCTATCACATCACAATCATTTATTAAATATTTTATCCAACTGTATTTGTAATAACAAAGAATGAAATTTGATTATTTAAATTTCGCGGTTTCGAAGTTTCAAGCTTAGTTGACCGAAATTTTACGTAACGCATGTTAATGTGTATGACATTTGTCAAATTTGACTTAAATCACTAGATAATTTTGCTATTTGCTTATCTTAAAGTGTAACTTGCTAAATTTAAAATAGGTATGAAGTGTAAACTACAAAATTTAATAAACTATTTGAATATAATTTCCACACAAGTACTATTTGCGCAACAAAATGACTAAAATATTGTGTTTATAAAAGTCAAGGGAGTTGTATCGCCCAGTATACGAGCTCATACCGCCAGCGGCAAATGTTTTTGCACTTGCCGATGCAGATTTAATGCAAGTTGGTCAATAAGTCAAACACTCAGCACCAAATCATTGTTTCTAGATAAGTTAAACATTAAAATTTCCATGCTGTCAGTATTGCAGTAAGTTTGTAAAACTATCAATTCAATCAATTGTAATATAATTATTAAGCCAATCTAACAAACATTTTAGCTGAAATAAGGTTACTAATACGAGTAAAAAAGAATACACCGTCGAAAACACTAGAGAGAAAAGATACAAAATGAATAATTTATTTTGAATGTTTGTCAGTTCCCAAGTGACATTTAATGACAGCCCAATTCAAATTTTGCGTTTTACGCAAATATGCATCAGGTAAATAACAATATTTGCGCGCTTCAAAATTTGAAATATTGGCGGCAATTTCAAAAAGTTGTTGATTTAATTTGTTATTAAAATCGATCATATTTTATACAGTTATACGTTAAAAAATTAGCTGTTTCAGAACTTTACAATAAAAATACCTCATTCCATTTAAATAAATGCAAATTGATTTCGGTATGACGGAGAAAACAAAGCAATACATCGTACAATAAAACTGGTTATTGAAGGAGACGAAATTAACACAAATACCGCGTAACAATAATTTAATTTGCTATAAATTGAACTTTTTCTTCTCTCTTGAATCTCCTGCTCTTCTGTTTTTCTCCTTGAAGCAAATGGAGAAGTTCATTTTCGATAAACATCTAGGCTATCTGGCCTCCTTTTCTTCAGAATGGCTATCCCAAATAGGTCTAGATGCAAACCCCAAGATGAAACACACCTATGATTTTTCAAAACTTATTTTGCACTAAGGCTGAACTTGTGTGTCCCTAAGCCTTTTAAACGCTGTTGTGTGGCTTCCGTTCTGGCCACAGCTATTGCTTTCTGGTGTTCATTGTATGTCTTATTATTGGAAGCCCTTTCATGGCGGTGTTATGTGTTCACGTCGAGAATTCGGCTAGTGGCGATTTAGGGCGGAGGTCTGTCTGGGTCCAGCTCCCCTAAGTGTTGTACCAGCGGGTTCTTCAACCGTTCTCTGAGGTTTTCACTTGCACTAAGACTGGATTTGCGTGTCCCTAAGCCTTCTAAACTCTGCTGTGTGGCTTCCGTTCTGACCACAGAGATTCTGTCTGGGTCCAACTCCCAAGTGTCGTACCAGCGGATTCTCCGACCCGAAACCCTTCATAAGGTGTTTTTGGCCAGTGCCATAGCATAGGCCTTCAGAGTCGGAGTTTGGAGGTCTCTATGAAGTTGTTCGTTGGTTATGAACCAGGGTGCATTGACGATAATGCGTAGCATCCTGTTTTGTGAAACATTGAGCCTCTTGACTTGCGATTTTGCAGCACTGGACCAGGTAGCAAGTTATCGAAGTTTCATATTCGAACTGCTCTGTCGTTTATGGAGTCAGTATTTCCTTTATTTGAGTTGTAAATTTTGTATCTTGTTTGATAGTGTTCGCTATTATATTCACAAAAACACATAGTTTTTAGGGTTGTGCTAAAAATAGAAAAAAGAGGATCTACAGTTTCAGAGCTTTTCTTTCTAAAAATAATAATGGCGCAAATCGAATTCCGTTATCTCTTATCGTTTTGGAACTATGGAATGTTTTTCGATTTTTCTTAAACCAGTCTACACCCATATCTTGCTTTTCTTAAGTGTTATCGAATGGGGTGTCCCATATAAAAAAAAACAAGTTTGAATCGGAAAAACGAACGGCAAGCGATAACGGAATTCGGTTTGCGCCATTATTACTTTTAGGAAAAAAGCTCTGGAACAGCACTTCCCACATATTCTCTGAAATCCTCGAAAACATATGAAAATGGGTCAGCCTGCACGCTGTTTAAATGTTGACCAATCACTTGTTTTCCAATTTTTTTGAGATGTCCGATATGGTTTCCAAACGCTGATACGAAGTCAGATGATGAAGTTTTAATGATTTGCAAAGTATTAAAGGTAAGTAAAAAGAAATGGTTGCAGCTCTCTCAGCTATCACAACGTAGCAACATCGACCGATAAATTAAAAAAAAATTAAATAAAAATGTCTTCGTTACTACAACACTTGCGCTTACATACGACGATGATGATACGGATTTTGCAGTCTAGACATTTTTCATCGAGAAAAAATAAATCTTCACTTTGTTGTTAGTTACAAATTATCCTCGCGATGGTTGGGATGTTTTCCGATCAGATGCGCCCGACTATTATATTTATTGGTCCTTTCTTTATGGCGTAAGGAGCGTGATGTTGAAGGATTTGCCGCGCGGCAAAGATAAATCTCGTACCCGAATCGAAGACACATCGTCACAGACCGACGAGGGCTGGAAAGAATAGCGGCGAGAAGAAGAAGAAAACGAAAACAGACGATGATGGAGTTGCGAAATCGTCGGCAAGATAGATCGCTTTTAGAAAATTCCCAAGATAAATAAGGGTAATATTCGAACTTGAACGGAATGAATTCGGCAATTTTTGGGTGTTTATTTCTAGGTTTGTTGTCTTGTTAGTTGATGGGTGTAGCTTGAAGAACAGCCAAATAAATAATAATACATCTTTATTAACAGCCAAAATGGGAAATCGAAAATAGTCATGTAAGAGTATATTCAATGTCAGATATATCGATTAAACGAAAAGACCTAATTAATAACTTACATTTTTTTGCGGATATAACAGGAAAATGGCAGCTATAAACCGAGGAACTGTATATTATATACACACATTCGAGGAGGCCTCATTTTCTGGGCTCGCAAATATTAGAACCATCATTAATCCTGGAAAATTGCCATCGAGTTCTCGTGTCGTGTTTGTAATGACGTGAGGCCTGTGGTAGGCAGTTAGCCGCTATTGGACGTTGAGGGAACATCGGGTAGCTTATCTTTAACGCAATGCGCGTTTGCCAACTTTCCTAAAATGTGGTAGTTATATGCATCGTTAATCTGTCGGTATTATTGTGATAAACAGTGACACAATTGAAAACGGTAATATTTTCAGGAAACGCGTCATTGAAGTGGACTTTGATCACATGTATCACTGTTTGTTTTTAATTCTTAATTTCAGTTTATATAGTTTTTAAATAAAGAACAAACAAATTCTCATAGTATGGCTTGTAAATTTTGTAAACTGAGGGTTTCTTATCAAGTTTTTTTATATAAAACACAGACAGGATATCTTGTCTACTTTGCTTGAAGCCAATCTTGCTGTCGTATTCTGGTTTTTAAACCACTAAGCTATCACCAGATTTGAAACAATTTGTCCGTGGCGAATTGATGACAACTGCAAAATTTTCTTGATCGAATGTTGTTTTGCAAAAAATCTGATTAGGGCAGTTTTTATCAACTTTTAATACCTGTACATCTGAAATTTTTAATGATGAACAGTTACCAAATTCGATAGTCAGACATAACTGTTTAAAGAAGAGGAAATGAGCGATTTGAAACTTGAACTCAGAACTGTTATGCTAGTCACAGTCGCAGACACAATATCACTGGTTGTGACTAGTTATCACTGCATAGATAAATAGTGTGGAATGTAAAGTTTCTAAAAACTCTGTATCGCCCAGGAATCAAAGTATTTCTCTTGTGGAAATTGCAAGCGACGTTGCCAAATTTCATAGTTGGATACCATAACCCCTCTTTATTTGACCTTTCTGTCCCTGCGGTTCATCCACTTCTTTCTTGGTCATTATCAACTTGGTCATGTTTTGTATGGTTGCCCAGTTTTTGACAACCTCGACCATTACTGATTCTACTGTTTCCTGGGTTATTTGTCGACCAATCTTATTCTGGGCTATTCTTCCGTCTTCGCTCCATCAGATACAGTGAAAATTGCGTCTCCTGCCGTGTCAGTTTGTGCGCAGTAAGTGCAGCAGTCGCTGTTATGCTTTCCAAATCTTTTGACACATGCTCGGAAGCAGTTTTAAGTGCAATTAACACTTGTGTCAAAAAATAATCCCATATTTGGAATTAGGTGCTTCGTCTACTGTGATTTCTTGGCCTCGCAGTCCCATTTATCTTGCCACTCCGGCAGGATATTTTCCTTTGCCCTCCTAATGTTGTCATGTCGGTCTTCGTGTCTGTGGTTTTCCACGAACACTTGTTCTTTTACCATCAGATCTATAAGCGTAATTCCAGTGATAATCTGTACAGCTATCAGCGATGCTGTATTATAGGATGATGATACTCGCATCAGTACGTTTCGAAGCATCTTTCCCACTGTTTTTTTAATATTTTTGAACATACGTAGCGTTATGCCACATCGGTGCTCCATAGAGGGCTATATTATATATATTGCACTGCACTCCTAGGTCCACTTAGTTTCGGCATTAACCTAGTTAGACTAGCTGGGACCACGTCTAGGTTTTCCCTTTTTTCTATGATTGACTCACATAGTTTTTAAATTAAAGCAGCGTAATATTGTTCAGTCACAGTTTGACTACATGGCAACAGAAAAAAACTGTGACCATGATCTTCTCCGCAGATGCTGTTGCACGAAACTTTCGAGGGGTCGTGAAAGCTTGTGCCTGCATTCCATGCTCAGCCTTTTTGATTCAAGATCACAATGGTGAAACCAGGATTCATCCACAGTCACGAATCTTCCGGGGAATTGTTCAGCATCTCGCTTAATGATGCCCAAATTGGTTCCTGAAGTGATCTGTCGCTGCAACATTTTCGGTATCTATCGTGCAGCCACCTTTTTGAGACCTAATTCTTTATATAAAATGGTTTCTACGCTATCTGTTGAAAGCCACAAGTATGAGCCACAGCTCATACTTGTGGCTTTCAAAAAGAAGTGAAAGATACACGAATACACGAATTTTCGGCCGTCCAGCACTAACACCTTGTTCAAAGATCTCTTAGAATCTCTTAGAAAAAAAAAAAATGTTTTCTTATGAATAAATCCAGAAGAAAGGGTCTACAAGAATCTGCAATAGGTACCCAATATATTGTAATGTTATCATACACCTATCCCTGTTTACAACTCCATTTTTTACTTGACAGATGAGCATTCAGGTGTAGGTAATCTAAAAAACATAAAAAGCACTAAATTAATTTTATATTTATGAAACTCTGGCTAGCTATCTGTTCTGTGTCTTTTTAATTCAATTTATTTCAATTTTATAAAAGTACATAACAGTAACACGATTGCACACATGAGAATTATTTATAAATTCTTTCAATTTATCTTAATTCAACGCTATACCAATGATAGAGAATGTTAAACTCTTCAAGTTGGCATCATTGATGTTTTCTTCGCATATGTACGAGTCGTTGTCTGATTTTGGCTGAGTAGCCGTCTGATAGAAGGGAGGGGCGAGGGATGTTGGTCAGCAGAGATCTTATTATAAGTCCAGCCAACGACAAGGACAGAAAGATGTTAAATTCACTATAATATGTTTAATTATCGGTTTTAAGGTACAAAATTAAACTATTAAATCACCACGCAAGACGAAGAAAACCACCCAGTTAGGGCTATTTAAAAAAGGAAAAAGTAGGTGGTAATGAAATCATCAACTTTACGGTGACTTTGTATACCACGATTTTTGACCGGATCTGTAGGAAATTAATCTCGATTTGACGATTATTGGCAGTTGCGAATCGATACGTATTTCTAGAACATTGGAAGACAATTACAAATCAACGGCTACAAATACCCGTGAGCTGGCAGAAAACGCTCCCTTTCAGAATAGAACGTCGTCCAGAGCGTTTATTTCTTCGTAAATTTTATTAAATTACTAAATTTCCAGTCCAAAATATTGTTCAAAAAATTTAAAGTTATAATATTTTTTTAAGTAACTTTTATAGTATAAAAAATATATTTAAAAGGTAAATAAGTTATTTATTGTAATAAAAATTGTTAAAGTTCAATTCGAAATAGTGAAAACTCTAAGTCCAAACTGAAAGTTGGAAATTTTCTCAAAAAGTCCGAGAATTTTAAAAAAGGTAATAAATAATTTGTGGTGTAACTGTAAAGGTGCAGTCAGAACCTCCAAATTAGTAAATATACTTAGGGTCATATTTATAGTCCGTGCTTGAGCACGCGATTTTGACACATCTCTAATGACATTTACGTCAAAATCGCGTGCTCAAGCATCGACATAACCTCAAGCACTAACTATAAATATGGCCGTTAGTGAGTATAATTAGTCCGTAACGAAACTACAAACTCGTCATTCGGAACCTCTCAAATTAAGCCGTTCAATTACAAACACGACGAACTGCCCTCTATGGGGAGTTGGTAGAAAACTGTGAATCTTGTCTAATTAAAGAACATATATGGGGGTCATTTAATCGCATTTCTCGAATTAAATTATGGTAGTCTCCTTGGTGCAAACGTTGTTGATTAATAGGTCTAACCCACCATCTTCGTATTTTGATTCTTCTGGAGAAATAATATGCTCCCAAAGCTAATGACAGAAGTCCTAATTTTCTTCGTGTTATCTTCATGTTGTTTTAAAGCGTTGTGCTAGCTCAAAGTTTGAATATTCGAAATAACCTAACTTTTGTAATGTGTAGATGTCAAGAGGTAAACAATACATTTACTCATCCGTCTAGGCACGCGCGCGTACTAATTTACGGTAAATTAGTAGCAGAAGTTTGGAGTTTGCAAATATCTGACGTTAATTCAAAAGTAAAGCTACTAATTTGGAGGTTGTGAATGATCCCGCTTAAAAGCATTGAGCCAAAATTTGGCGTTAAGTTCAACTACTAATTATAATTACTAATTTGGAGGTTGTGACTGCACCTTCTGTTTTTTAAGGTTCATTTTATTTGAATTAGTAAAATTATTTTTTTATGTAAACATCTTTCTTGTAATTTTTATTTGTAACTTTTCTTTACTTAGGTATTTTTTTTTTCGTACGATAAGCTTCTAAATTCTGTTCTCTACGTCCGCTGCAGAGATAAAAATTCGCGAACCCCTGAGATTAATTTTTATTAAAACCTCAATTTTTATTTAGAGTAAAACTGAAATTTTCTAAAATTATTATTTAAAATTTCCCATTACAATATTTTCCCTACTAGAAAATCATGTTCTAGTGTAGTAGTGACAGCATTTTAAATAATTACTCTCAGTTTTATTTATTTAATTACATAATAACAACATCAAACGTTTTGCCCGATTTACAAAATAATTACTTAACAAAACGCTTAAAAATAGAAGAAAAACAAATTTATCGTTCTAAAGTGACATCCTATTTAGTCGATTAACAACGTTAATTAAAACGCAATCAGATTTGAAGTGATTTATAAACAGAATTAACAAACGGCTTTTGTAAACGTTAACTAATGGTGTTTCTATTATTGAAGCGAAACTTCGACGTGCGAGGGGACCGTCCCCCTCCTCCACAGTACATCCTCCATTACATTACAACAAATCGAAATTCACTATAGTACAGGGCAAACATAATCTCGCAAA
The DNA here is from genome assembly GCA_023690525.1 of Holotrichia oblita. Lineage (NCBI taxonomy): Eukaryota > Metazoa > Arthropoda > Insecta > Coleoptera > Scarabaeidae > Holotrichia > Holotrichia oblita. The sequence continues at coordinate 83,973,876 of CM043021.1, read as the reverse complement.
TTCGTTGAATTTTTATGACGTTATTATCGTCGAATTGGACCGCCCTCTATGTTCCCGATTAATGATCGATTTTAACGACGGATTTGATTGGAAAATGGGAAGTTTCGACGGTATAAATCGTGGAATAAATTGGAAACTGAAATGTATCAAGAAGTGGAATTATTTCGTTAAAATAAATTACTAACGTCCGAATTTAGTAAGAAATGTAGATTCGAAATGTACAAAACAGATTGTATTTCATAAATTACTGTCAGAATAAATTTATTTTTCTTGTTTATTGTAACTTTTCTGATTGCTACAGTATACCAGTAGTACCACTACAGTGTAGTCGTCGGAACAATTTCCTAAGAAACATGGATTAGATAGGAGATCAAAATCTACAAAGTTGCAATACCACAACCCAGAAATTTTTAGGGTTTTTATTCTAAGACTCCTTTACAACACGAAAATCTACAATAAATCTAAATAACCATCGTCCTCGGCGTATATTATTCAAACCGTACCCGTTAATAAGTCATCCTTTTACATTTCCAACGGTCGGTCGGTAAAGTAGAAACTTATCTTCCCAACCTACATAAATTACGCCTTTTTTCTTGCGTATCTATCACGTTACACATCTTTCCGGGCACACGTACAGAGCGCGGATTAAATCGTTGAAAATAAATGATGCATTGTTAGAAGTCGGTGGCACAATGAGCAAACCCATTTTAACGGCACAAGCGCTATTGTTTTTCGCAGGCGATCTGTAAAGATCATCGAAAAAACTGTAGCGTGCAGTTGAAACAATACCAGCCGTTTGTAATTAGGGGCAATTTTAACAACGAAATATCCAATAAGTGCTCTGTATAGGCGCCTGTATTACCGACAGGATGTTCGAGTCCCTCTTGAAAAGAACATCATTTCCCGTTCGGATTCCACATCTTTGTGTTTGTTTAGTTTGACGAAATGAATACGAGGTTTGTAGTACCCATTTTTAATAAACGAAATGCCGGTGCATAGCGAGAGCTTCATCAAACACGAAATTTTAAAAAAAAATTGCATGTATCTACTTCATAGTTTTTTGTTGTAGTCATACGAGTGTACGCATTGTCTGTGTTATTGTGATTCGCAATTTTCTAGTCCCGTTTCTGTGAATTACGCTTTGTTTCTCTCTTTTCCTTAATTTTAATAAAACAGGGTCATGTTGTGATGTTACGTTGCTTTTAACTCTGTTTCTGTATAACATATTTTTAAAACTACAGCGCGAAAGGAATGTATTTAGCTATAAAAAAGGATAATCATAAAGGTGGAGTGTTTCATGCGGAAATGTGTATTCATAGGAATGTAGGTAGGTTTTAAAAAAAGTTCGCTTGCTCTTTCGTTTCATGATGGTGGAGGTGAAGTAAAAAGACATGTAGTTGTAGTTTATAATGAGCGTTAGTTTCCAAGAAAACGAGACAGGTATCTATCTAGAGAGCTTTCATACCTGTAGAAGGTTAACATAATTTTGACATTGACGAAATCGTCCTGTCAGATTTATTGATGATTTGTGCCCTTTTAAATATTGCAGTTTTATTAATATTGACATATGACACTGACAATTATCCACGTCATTGACAATATCGTATTGACGTTATGCAAAAAATGTCAAATTGACGTTTAGCGAGTAATGTCAAACTGACGTTTAGCGAGTAATGTCAAATCGAAAAATAAACATCTTTATTACGTCATCAGTTGATCATTTATTGATGTCTTCGGCTATTGAGTACCTTAAATTGACGTTAATATGACGTACAGGTGTTACTTGGATAAAATTACCAAAATGGATACGAAGAAGAATATTTGAAAAGAAATTGTTTATAAAAATGAATATTATTTACACAAAACATTTATTGTTAAAACATATTTCAAAACGAGATGATAACAATTAAAACGTAGTCGTTAACAAATTAATGTCCACGAATATACGTAAATATGAACATCGAATATTCAAGCGACACCCATGCAGGCACATATCATCAATTTACTGGCGGCATGAGTTTCCAATTAATTTGATTATTTGTTGACATGATAAATACGGCAACCGACCATGTACCTACTTGTCGAATTTTCACTTAAATGAACAGCTCGTCAGTAGCAGTGTTAGTTGCGTCGAAATAACGTGGTTTGCTGTGAATCGAATACTATTAGTCTAAATTATGTGTGCATAGTCTGTCTGCATCAGTAAGTCCTCTCTCTCCATTCATGTTTCATCGAAAGTGCTTTGATGAATATAATTCAATCGTAAAATAATATTTAGTATGATGTAAACGGAAGAGTTTGTTTGAAGTTATTTTCCGATTTTTAATGCAATTCGTTATTAAATTATTTTCTTGTTACGCCACTGTCAATATTCGACCCCTAAATGAAAATAATCCACCCCGCAAAATCGTATACTGTCTACGTCTACTGCTCCTGTCGTCTACCCTAATTTTCCCCCCGTTACGTTACGCATAGACGGTACAGTTATCGCATAAATTCTATCAAAACGGATATGCATCCATTGATTTTCTTCCTTTACCGGATACTTCAAGTACATCAGAATAAAAGCTGTATCTTCTTGTATTATATTTTTGCTAGTATATCGTAAAATAATACTTGACGTTTGTTTTAAAAAAATAATCTTTTGATGTCGATGATGTGAATGAATTATAATTACATTAATGAGAGCGAATAAAAAAATTGTGACAGCGGTGGGATTCGAACCCACGCCCTTTCGGACTGGTGCCTAAAACCAGCGCCTTAGACCGCTCGGCCACGCTGCCTCATGACTACCAGGTTTCAATAAAATGATATTTATCTGTACGACAGCGTTTACGTAGTAATTTATTGAAGGATAATTATCCGTGCAAATTTATGGTTTTTCAGGAAGTGTATTAAAGATGTTGTATGTCTAATGATTTAAATGTTATAAAGTTCTCTACTAAACATTTATATGTACTGCCAGATAAATGTAGTACAAGCGTTTTTTTTTTAATTTGTATGGTGTAAGTTTGTGTTTCGGTATGATTTGACATTTGACTTTTATGACAAGCATCAGCTTATGCTAAAGCTCGTCGTACAATAATAAAATTTCAAATTTTTGATATCAAGAATGGGCCACTTAAAATGATGCACTAGAATTACGGCCAAGCTAAATAAGAATCTTAAAATCCAACCAGGTAGACCTATAGAGGTCGATGAGGAACATATTTTAAAATAACAATATAAATTTTATAAAAACATTCATGGTGACGTCACGCCGAAATCAATTTACATTTTATTAATAAATACCACATTTATGCTTTCTGTCACTGTATTGTAACAAGATGGTATTTCTAATATATCCGAATCACTTATTAAATATTCCTTCCAACTATGTTTGCAATTACAAAGAACGAAATTTGATTATTTAAATTTCGCGGTATCGAAGTTTAAAGCTTGGTTTACCGATATTTTACGTAACGCATGTTAATGTGAGTTTTACGCATTTGTCAGATTTGACGTAAATCACTATGCTGCCATTTGCTAAATTTAAAATATGAAGTGTAAACTATAAAATCTACAAAAGCTACAAAACGAATAATTAATTTTGAATGTTTGTCAGTTGCCAAGTGACATTTAACGACATATCTAGAGCCCAATTCAAAGTTTGCGTTTTACGCAAATATGCATCAGGTAAATAACAATATTTGCGCGCTTCAAAATTTGAAATATTGGCGGCAATTTCAAGAAGTTGTTGATTTCATTCCTTATTAAAATCGGTCATATTTTATACAGTTATACGTTAAAAAATTTGCTGTTTAAGAAATTTACAAAAAAAATACCACATTCCGTTTAAATAAATGCAAATTGATTTGGGTATGAGGTTATGATGAATGGTATAAAACCCATATTTTTATTAAAATGTACTTCCCTTAGAACTCTATAACTTCACCTGGTCCGATTTTAAATTTCTTATTTAGTTTGGCCATAATTTCAATGCATCATTTTAAGTGGCCCACCCTGTATATGAAATTTAAGATTGTAATACATTTGTCTGGTCACGACTGTACAGTCACGAGCACGGAATTGCAGACACAAATAATTATTTTGTACTCGCTTATCAAAACCTGTCATTTCACGATTCGATTTGCGTGCGTAAAAAGTCACTTTAAGCACGAGTGCGTAAAAGTAAAGTTGGTACTTCCTGGAACTTGATTAATTTAGTGACATTTCAAAATCATAAATCCCTAACCTTAATAATATGGTCATAAACGATAACGTATTTAACATTTTAAGTCGTGTCCATAAAGTGCTCGCCTCCGGCTCGCGCTTTAAGCTGGTTACTCATTCACGAAATATGATTTCACGCACTTGGTTTGTAAATAACTATTGGCTTTCATATAGAGTTTCGTTGACATTTATTGATGTTTCATACTGATTGACATTTAAAAATATGCAAATATTTTGACAAAACTGCCATACTAGTTGTCTGGAATTCCATGCTCCCGACTGTACATTAACAAACCAAAAAATGTGTTTCGTTTGGTGCTAAAACAGGCTCATCGAATTATTTCCTATTGTTTACCTACAATAAAGTTATTGACAAAAAAAAATCTGTTCTGACAGTTGTTGACCCTGTAATTATTTTGTAAAACTAATTTAGTACATTTGTATTGTATTTTTCTCGTAAAAACTTAATAGATATGCTGTGGATGTTGGGAAAATGTAATAGAATGTTTTGTTGGCAATGTTGTCGTTCTAACGACAAAATGTTGATGGATATATACGCTCGAATTTAATTTTAAATTTATTTTTTTTTTTCCTGAATATACCCTATTTGAATAGTAGGTATTGAAAATGTCGAGCCTATTGTAATACATAAAAAGCATCTTTTGTAAGAAAATGCACCTGTATACAGGTCTACAAAAATGGTTAACTCTGTTTACAACCCACTCACATGAATGTCCCAACATAAAAAGCTTCTCCAAACGATTTATTTCTTTTTTTTGTATGCATATACCGATAACTGATCCTTTTGTAAAGGTTATGATTTCTTTGTTGTAAATTTTCCAGTTTATATTCTAAGAAATCCCCTAATCAACAAGATCAAGGTCTCATATCCATACAACGCCCATCTTTGATTTTTCCTTGTGTATTTCATATGACGTTAAATTTAGTGTTCGTACTTTAGGTGTTTAAAAATAGATTTGTGATTATTTAAGGACCTTTTTTGTGTCAGGTAGATTCTGGAAAGTGTAGTGAATCATTCAACACAATCTTAAGTGTAAGTTGGGGAAAAATCAAAGATGGTCGTTGTTTGGTTATGACGTCTCTGACTTCACCACAGAAACCATACGTATTCGAAACACATGTTAGCCGCGTATGTCCAACTGATGACGTCATAAAAAGGAGTTTTCGATGTGACTAGCAAAACATTAATTTAATTTTACTCAGTTAAATGTCAATATCTAATTTGCTTTTTCAAGGTTTTTTTTCTATTATATTTTTTCACCTGTTTAAAATTAAAAATGCGTCAGCATCAAAACTTAAGCCCAGTTTACACGGTTAAATAAATTCATGCAGTTTTTGATCTTGAACTTATTGGAATGTGTAAACGCTAAAATTTTGCTTGTCAAATAAATTCGCTTTTTTTGTAATTCCCATTTCTACTACAATATAATAATAATAATAGATAACAATAAGTTAAATGTAACCTCCAAATTCATAAATGACACAAACGTAAACAGATTTTAGGTTGCTAAAAAACAAAAGTCACTATTTGAGGATTGGCATTCATGAGTTCGTTTAATGTATCGGATTAACTTTTACTGTTTACATGATTCAATAAATTGAGAAATATATTCATGAAGTTTTTGCATGAATAAATTCATCAATCTCTTTGACTGTGTAAACCTAACTTTATACCTTATTATTTCAAAAAGAGAGAGACAATATTCTGAACAGACCCAAATGACACATGTTTCTTATTGGTTGAAAGCAAGGCAAAATCACATTATGCAACGTTCTGTTATTTCTGTTCATTGTCAAACATTCTGACATTGTTTATACCACAGGTGTATTTAAAGTTTTACCATAATTATTATATTAGTTTGTCTATTTTTCGGTGTAGATTAGTTCTCTTTCACGTTACTTATCAGAGAATAATAATAATAATAATAATAGTCTTTATTCCTTCAATTGCATTGCATAAAATGAAATAACAATAAACTAATAATACAAGAAATAATAATAATAATAACTAATGAAAAGAATGAAATAGCTACATAATGAAGGAACCACAAGGAGGGGTTCAGATGCGCATCAAAGATGTAACCCTGCTTTTAAACCCAATCCTAGACTTGTAATGAAAGTAACAAAACGAAAGAATTGCCTAAAATCTAACTTAAATCTAGTTTCTATGCACCGCAAATTAATTTACATAGCATTACTCAAGTCGGTAAGATCGTAATCCACACAATAAAGTTTAAAAAAACGCACACTAAAGATAAACGCACGGTCAGAGGCTCGTCCTATATTCAATCAGCAGATATTCCTTCAAACGTTTTTTAAAATTCCTCAAATTATAGTTCTTAAATGTATTAGGAATCCCGTTATAAATTTTATAAATATTGTATGAAAATCCTCGTTCATACAATGCAGTCCGATGAAGTGGTGGTGTGATTAGTTTACCACCATGACGCAGGCTTCTGCTGTGAATTTGACATCGAAAATTGACACGTTTGTACATATATTCAGGCTGGCGATTAATAATGACCTTATGATATAAAGATGACGAGAGCAATCTACGCCTGTAAGTCATGTTTAACCAGGGCAACTGAGCAAAACAACCTGATACATGGTCATATTTACGCAGACTGCAAATGAATCTAACACATGAATTCTGTACTCGTTGTATTTTAAGAGAGGTCTCACTATCCAAACACGGTCCGTATAAGGTAGAACAAAAATTAAAGTGAGACAGTACGAGAGTATCACAAAGGTGTATCTTCGTTTTATAGTTCAAATAAGGTCTGTGTGGATACAACAACCGCAGACTACAGTAAGCCCTCTTAACACAATTGGAAATATGATGATGAAGAAGTGTATTTTTGAAAATGAAACGTCAAATTAGAAATGTCACAAAAAGGTGAAATCAATATAGGTAAAAGTAGGTGTACGAGATTTTATTGCAAGCCAGTGTACCTGCATGGACTGTATGTGGCACAGACATCCTTAGTATCCTTATAGTTTTAGTTTCTTTCTTCCTCCTTCTTTCGCGCACTGGCAGGATACTTTTTTCGGCATTGTACATACGTCAAATGTTAGTGTTATTTGTACGTCAGTTTTTCTGGTACTTCTTACTAACGTCATGTTGGTTCGAGAATAGCTATACTTATTGGGAATACATAGTGTCCAACTCGAAGTGCACCGGGTTGGCAACACAAAAATCCCTTCTTCGATGAAAAATAGTTCAGTTTTATTTTTATATGTTGGACCTATGTGTTGAACAGGTTAATCCCTCCTAGTGCTGTCAGTTTTCACTGTTATTATGGCATTTACGTTTTTGTTGTAGTGATGCTATCAGCTTTTGCGTTTATTTATTAAATTTAATGATGATTAGTATTTGGTTTTTCTGAAAAAAAAAGTTATCAATTCAATGATGGATAATCTTGAAGTAAGATTTTCATTTTTGACAACTAAACATAATAAGAATGAAGTTACCCAGTCAAGGCAGGCAATATTAAAGTCTCACCAAATTAAATATGGCGTTGCCAACCTGGTGCACTTGACCTTGGACACCTTGTAGGTGAATTTTTTAGAGGTACACAGAAAGAAACGTAACTCTGATGTCCTTTAGACGACATGTTTTAATAATCATTTATGCAATTTTAATCGAAAATATGACATAATTGTCATTATAAATTGATGCAAATATATAGATCTATATGTTAAATGTTGACGTTAGTTTTACATCTTGTGTTGGTATCATTTGTACATTAATAAATAAAGTCTTCTTGTTGTGACAAATTGACGTCAGTTTCTGATACCTCAGGTGACTTTCATAACGTCGAGGTCGCTATTTTTGCAGCAATTAATATTGAAATCAAGTGGGTTCGTAAGATACGGGTAAAAAATCCGTTAGAGCAACACCACACGCTTTTCGATTGATGTTATTCGATGATGAGGGCTTATGAGCCCTCAAAACACATGTCCCGAATTAATTAATTAAATGCTGCTGTGTTGGTATTACCGATTCTTTATCTGGATTTGAATATGGTAAAAAAATTGTAATTATTTGCTGAAAGATAATTATCCATGAAGAATGCATATTTTACCGGAAGATTTCTAACGACTTTGAGATTATTGAAATTTAATTTTCAAATGTTTAGTAATAATCTTTCAAGCCAACTGAAGAATGACAAAAGATGATTTTTCATTTTCCTGTTATTCCCAGATATTTTCTTCGCTTCTAGAGCCTTAATAACATTACAAACGAATAATTATCCTCCATATAAAATGTTGATTTACAGCGGCGTTTTCTACACATTTTTAGTTCTGTTTCTTGATATTTTCTAGTTAAGACTTCGTGTAGGTACATTTGATTAATTAAAATTATATATTTTGTTGCCATTTACATGTCTGGTAGTGTGCATCAATCTAAGCTATATCATATACGGATGTGTATGGAGACAAACATTGCAAACGGATCCCGTGCGGACGAAATTTCGTTAAGCCCTTTCGACGGGACAAAGACGAACGATACGATAGAATAGTGGCATGTTACACGCGATAGCGTTTGAACGCACAGAACTCCCAAAGTATCTATCCGTTTATATATACTGCCTGCCCAGTTAGCTAACAGTATAGAGGGCTTTTGGGTAGGTCTATATTCCCCGAATAACCGATGTCGCCGCAAACGGGATGGTATACGGTTCACGAATCCGTTTCAAATTGGTCAGTTTACCTAATAAAAGTTCCACATGTAATCGAATACATTCTATGTCATTGTTATTTAAACAAGAAAAGCCATTTGCGACGTATAATATGTGTACAGACCATTATGTATTGTGTAACTGCGGTCCTATGGTTTTGACATTCTGCCATCCTGACACATCATTAACTCTAAATCAAATCGAATTGGTTTGATTCGATATATCGGAGTATATTCCTAGTAGTGTTTGATTTCAATGTTTAGATGTTCATGTAATAGGGATATCAGTAAGGAGGAGTGAGTTGTGTTTCGATATCCTAAACAGTTATTCTATTCATTTCTAAGTCTCTATACATTACTTCTGCTTCAGTTTGATAACTAATAATACGAAATATTAGCTTAGATTGTAAATTTTTGTCCAAAAAACGAAAGTATAACCAGGTCAATAACCATCAATCTATAGGTTGGAATCTATATTACAGATTTGATAAGATTTTCCAAATTGACCATTTACAAGTGCTTATTGAAGTTTTACGAGTGGACCCCGACCTAATATTGCAGTTGTGTCGCAGCGGATTCGTATTAGAAAGAGGCCGCGGGTTAGGTATTCAAGCTCCGTTCATTCCAGGCGAAAGTTTCCATCGAATTCACCGTACCGTCCTGCACTGAAGTAGGAAAACTTGTTCATTTAAAGAATCGGGGAAGTATTAAATTTTTGATCGAAATCGGGATTATTACATTTTCCTTTTCTCGTGCGCTAGTGTTAAAAATGAATTTCCTGTTTAATTCCTTTTTGTTCCTTCGATACCGTTACAAAAATGTTTGGTGTTTTTATCGGCTTTAAAAAGTTTCCCCGAGAGAAACTTTATTCTCCTGTAATGGGAGGCGAAGTAGGTCAATTTCAGTAGAAGTTGATGATAATGGCGCCAATATAAAGCCTGCTTAAATATTTCTATACCGTTTTGTGATTGTAAAGTTTCTTCCTTACTGATTTTGCACGGTTTTACGCTTTACAATAGATAGTTGTGCACCTCATTTCTAATTAAAATAAACGATGTGGATTGGTAACACTACTCATAGTATAGATACCTATATTCACGCTATTGTGAGCATATTTATATGTAATGGATGTACTATCTCTGACAAAAGAAATGAATCACCTATTTTGCGGGGTGCCGATAGCGATTTAATCGCTGATTTACTATTTGTTTGGTCAACTGTATGTCTCAGGTATACGGTTTTACATATTTATGTATAAAATACGCTTCAGTTTATATCGCCATATACAGATCAAACAGCCGGCCTATAGTCGGGGCATTCTATATCGGAACTATTCGGGAATAGAGAAGTAGGGATGTATTACTAGATAGTTAGATGCACGCTTCACTTGAGAGCGTACGGTTGTATTCTGTTCAATACATATGCACAATACAATAATTATTTGCTTATTCACAAAATGTCTATAAACTTTATAAACTAATCAGAAGCTTCTGGTAAAAACATAGATGATGAACTCTTCTTGAAAATGTGATTCACAAATAAGAGAAGCAATTACACACGTAAAGAAGACAATAAAGTATTTCCCCTGTAAAAAAAAATAAACATCTTTCCGTAAGCTATCCCTTGAAAATGTGCAAATAAGTAAGCTTTTCTAATATAGCAATCTTGAATTTAGAATTCATTTAATAAAAACTGTTCTAGTAAAAAATGTAGAAATAACGCAAAAATTATTCTAAAACCTAAATAATGTATTTCCTTAGAATAGTAAACCACAAACGATGTTTTATTGGTAAAGTCTAAATAAACGATAAGGCAAACAAGTCGTCAATTTATGGTATTACATGTTCAAAACGATCTCCTGCTGCGAAGACACAATACCCTATTCTATCGTAAAAGCTTCTCAGAACATTTGAAATTGTTTCAGGTTGAATATTTGCCATATGATGGACAATTTGTGCTCGTAATTGTTCTATTGTGTTAGGCCTGTTATTTCGAAATTGATAAATTGAAGACTTAAGGTACCCCCATAGAAAAAAATTATTAGGGGCAAGGTCAGGTGATCTGGGAGGCCAGTGAATAGCACTCCAGTTAGTTAACAACCTGTTATCAAATATGCTTCGCAAATATTGTTGTACCGGTGGAGCACTGTGCGCAGGACATCCGTCTTGCTGGAACCAAAGCGTATTTATATCTGCTACATTTCGTAAAGCTGGAATTATATTATTCTGTAAAAGATCGAGATATTTTGCTGCATTTAGATTTCCCTCAAAACAAATAGTTTATTGGAACTCATCGTGAAATAGGCGTACAATATCTCTTATCGAGTAACCACAGTGATGTTGTTTTATAACATATTTCTTTTGTTGAAGGGTAAAAATGTCCATCATGAATTACAAAACAATCAGCATCTGTAATAGTAACAATAATAGTCATATATTTACGATAGCATGAATTACTCTAACTCGCTAACAGACTACAACTGTGCGCTGTCGAGTAAAGCCTACTAATGCATCCCTACTTCTCTACTTCCGAATGCTGACTATAGGGAGGCTGTTTGATCTGTATGTATATGTATACGTTTATTAAAATATATACCTATACTTTTAAGCCTTAACGTATCAATTACAACCCTCTTGCATTTGCACAACAATTAGTATACATATTTAAAATTTATTATTATTATTAATAATTAAATTATTTTTTATTCAATACGTCAATCAATATTTCCTGATATACATACAATACGTATATAGTACCATTATATCATATAAAGTAATTCGCTATACCGGGTGTTCAAATTGAAGTCGGCACTATTGCTAACTTCGTTATTATTGATGCTACGATGTCAGTTAAATTAGCAAAGTAGTAGGGTTCTTCCTGCCGAATACGATGATAAAATTTAAAAAACAATTGAACTTCGCGTTTTTGAGATATTAACGAAAATTACATTTTTTTAAATGGAATAGCCTGTATATTTTTGCACATTTTAAATGATAATTTAATTATAAACAAAATCTATTAATACATAGACATCCAAAAATTAACAAATAAACGAAATACAAGCATTAATGGTAAATCATGTAGACATTGACTAGTTATCGAAAAATTAATACACTTTGCTCTTTATTATTGTCAATATTAATCTTATTTTTTAACGGGTCGATGGCCGCAGTGGTTAGGCGGCTGACTATTGTTGTGAGAGGACGATAGGTGCCGGGGTTCAATTCTCTGGATGGACGGTGACATTTTTCCAGAGAGTTTAATCTCGGATCGACTTGCCATTCGCTGTTGGGAGCAAAGTGCTTAACAACGCGGCATCATAAAAGGCGATATGATGCTGTCACAAAGCCAATTGAACACAACATACACACACAAAAAAACTACACCGCGAGAGTTGCAGTGATAGCCAGACAAGCGATACAGTCTACGGAGTCACTGCAACTAAGCACCCACCACATTAAAAAAAAATTTGAACAACAAAAAAGGAAATTCTGAATGCAAAACATTGAATGCATAACCACCCTACTCTTAGAAACTATAAGGACGTAAAGGTAAAGCTAGTATTATTATTTTCTAAATGTGTAAATGCCATTGTTGGAACAAATTCAAATAGCTGTGTACTTAAGATGTCTAAACTAACTCTCGTAACCTTGACAGATATTATGTATCTTTTGTTGCTGTCCTAGTTATCCCTGATAAATTTAAAACTAATGGAATAAATCGATTCTGTCTACGGTCATAATAAAGATAAAATTGAAGCAAAAGCTAAATTGCGTTTTTATTATTACTATTAGCAAGCGATTAAAAACTAAAATATGATTACCATCAAAGCGCCAACGATTTTTTGTTCTCCTTAGATGATAGATGATAATAAAATGTTTCTTTTACTTGCCAATAATCGGACATTCATTGGCTCTACACGATATTCAGATCAACTTGAACTGGTACATATAAATGCGTATAGTTCATTTATTTGTTAATTTTTGGGTGTCTATGTATTAATAGATTTTGTTTGAAATTAAATTGTTATTCAAAATGTGCAAAAATATACAGGGTATTCCATTTAAAAAAATGTAATTTTTTTTTAATATCTCGAAAATCCGAAGTTCAATTGTTTTTAAAATTTTACCATCGTAAGAGGAAGAAAAAACGCTACTACTTTGGTCATTTAACCAACATCGTATCTTTAGTAGTAACAAAGTTAGCAATAGTGCCGACTTCAATTTGAACACGCTGTATAGTGCGTGCAAAGAGACGAAGTCAACTAAAATACTACGAAAAAACAATAGAAACAATTTAATCTGAAAAATGAAACTGTCAAACGGTAATCGGCCCTCTTAATAATTCACAAAGATATTTTCTATTATTATTTTTTGAATGTTGTAGTTAAACTTAGAACAGTAATAAACGGTAAAGATTTACTGCAAATAGGTATACAGGGTGACTGGTAATGAAACCGTCATACTTTATAGCGTGTTAGTAAAGATCATTTGCAATAAATATAGCCCAATTTTCCTTATCGAAATGGCGCCCGTTTTTGACATATTGTGTATTTTTGTTCACTAATTACGCTCACTCAAACTTAAAATTTACGAAAATAATGGAGCTTTTTCTCAATTTTTCAGTTTGTCTGCATAGAGGACATCTCAACACACATTATTTATCGGTGACAATTACGTTAAATACTTGGAAAATTAAAACTTCTGGTTTTGATAAAACTGTAGACACAACCGCTATCTTTGTGACTATTTATTTAGCGATTGTGTCTACAGTTTCATCAAAAGCGGACGTTTTAATTTTTTTTAATTTTTCAACAATTAACAATAAAGGTTAACTAACACAAAAAAAATCTACTTAACATAACATTTCAGGAAAATGTTGAAGATTTTAATGCGATAAGACATTAACACTTCGAAAGGGTCATCATTTTCTATAGCCACATCTATAATCATTTGTAATCACCCTAATAATCTATAAATCGATCAGATAAACGAATATATGCATACCATATAATAATACAATCATTCTAAAATAAAAGTATTAATTATTTGTATTACCAAATCCGTAACTACATTAGAAACTCTTTCTAAGAGGTAAATATCCATCTATTAGTCTAATTAAGGATCGAGCGCAGTGCTCTAATTCTGTAAAAAAATATTTTTTCTTAAAGTAGCATTTTATATATGGCAAGCTATTTGTATAGGTGTATTAAATTTACAGTGCATGCTATTGCGGAAGATATTACTACCTAATGTCTTTCTACTTATGTCTAAAATATTTTACAGCATACAGCTGCTGGCACTTTACAGTTGACCAAGTTGTTTGTCTGTTTATATTTCGCTACCTGATTTAGTCCCGAGGAAATTTTATGGCTTTTCGATTCAATTCTTGTGTCTTTTATAGTACATTCAAAGAAAAAAGTAATAGATTTTTATGATTACATGCAACTAATTTATTTCTTAATAGAAATAATATAATTATTAATATAAACAATAAGATGATTAACTAATCCCAAGCATTTTGATTCAAATATGGTTTTTTAATTCGTCTAAATTTTTAGGGAGATTATAAAAGCGATCCTTTAGGTAACCCCAAACAGAAAACGATGATTTTACAGGTCAGTCTATCGCTCCTTGTCTACCAACCCACCCATCTGGAAAAAATCACCGTCTCCTTGTTTTGTATTAGGATTTTATTTCCCTCTTTTTTTTTAAATAAACGAATTGTAGCCTCAAGCAATATTGGTATTATCTGCAGGTAATGAAACACATCCAATACTTGTTGAAATATATGTATTTATTCTCTTATATGTATGTATCTACTAACATGTGTACGAGTACATCCAGTAATACATACAGCCACACATATAAACTATCCTGCAGAAGTGTCCTACAAATAGATATTTCTGTTAGAAGACATCATCAACAAAAATGATTAGATATTTAAGTTTCACATTTAACAATATAAAAGAGTTATCATTAATCGATTTTTCAGAATATTTAGTCTTGTATTAAAATATTCCTTTTTTAATATTGGCTGTAATAATAATAGCCCAATATTTTGGGCCTTTATTATTTCGAGAGTAGTTGTTAAAATGTTGCAGTATCAAATTTAACGATTAACCAACACGTGGAAAGTTATTATCATGATATATTGGTGTGTTGTTATTTTGCCAATGTTGGTATAGGTAACGTAAGAACATATTGATCCAATAGTACATTTTCAAGTCCATCAGCCAATGTAGTGAAACTGACAATGGTGGAACATTGAGTCGATATTGTTTTGACAATATTGGCATTTGGTAACCTACAAAATATTGGTGTATTGTTTGTTTTAACAATTTGACCAATATTTGAAAATTTATCGTGGCATAATATCGGGGCAATGTTGATATAATAATATCGGCGTCAGATACATTAAAAAATATTGACCCAATATTGGTAACATAAATTTAATATTGGCCCAATGTATTTATATGCGCCCAATATTGGACCATCATATTTGTTCTCCTTGGGTCTTCTAATGGTTTTGCGTTCCAAGATAGATCATTAATTTAGCCGAAGAATCACCAGATAAGTCTTTGGGGGAAATCTTTCTTCAATAATAATACGAGGCAGCGTTTTTATATTCGCGGAATGGAGGATAAATGGTGGAAATAAAAAAACCAAATTATTTTTCTTTTTCAATATATTCACCTGCAAGACGGATACATTTTTCACATCTTTCAATTAATTTATTTATACCCTAATAAAAAAATGATTTCTCTTTATCTGGAAAATACGCCGAAACTGCCTCCTTGACTTCATCATCGGCAGTAAATTTTTTACCCCGCAGCTTTTTTTTCATTTTCGGAAACAGGTAATAATCACTCGGGGCCAGGTCTGGGCTGTAGGGTGGGTGATTCACAATTTCGAAGCCCACATTATGCAGGGCAGCTAACGCAACGCGGCTCTTGTGGACGGGCGCGTTGTCGTGCAAAAGCAGCACACCTTTCGTCTATTTTCCCCGTCTTTTCTCTTTAATGGCTTCTTTTAGTCGCTCTAATATTGAAGCGTAATATTCTCCGGTTATAGAAACACCTTTATCTTTATAATCAATCAACAATATTCCTTCCGAGTCCCAAAATACCGTTGCCATGAGTTTCCCAGCTGATTGTGACACTTTAAATTTCTTGGGAGGTGCTGTGCCCTTTTTATGCCACTGCATGGAGTCTTGTTTGGACTCAGGTTCATAATGATGAACCCAAGTTTCGTCTCCAGTAACAATTCGACTCAATACACCATCCTTGTCTTCATTACAGAGGTCCAAAAATGCACGCGAACACTCTACGCGCTGTTGTTTTTGCGGCGGCGTGAGCATTCTCGGCACCCATCTTGCGCTGACCTTAGACATGCCGAGATGATCGTGTAGGATTTTAAAAATTGTTGTATCGGATACTCCAACCATTTCTGCGAGTTGTTTCTTCTTTAGTCGAGCATCTTCGAGTACAATTTTTTCAAATTTTTGGATAAGTGCTGGTGTGGTCACCTCAATGCTCCTGCCGGCCTCGGGTCGTCTTCAAGGGATTCCCTTCCTTGTTTAAATAAACTATGCCACTTGTAAACCATGGTTTTTTCCTGGACAAGAGTCGCCGTAAACCAACGACATCTCATTCATTATGGTCGCGACTGATTTTCCTTGGCTGGTAAGGAACTTTATAACGGCACGATATTCGATTTTTTCCATATTTCACTTTTCACTCCTGATTATGTTACTTGGTGGACGATAGCTCAACGACTAACTATCTAATACTGCGTTGGTTGTCTGCCTCTTCTTGAAAGGTCCTCTTCTTTCAGTTCCACTTCCTTTATGGATGTCTTTCTGGTGGTTCTCGGGTTCCTGGGTTGTTGTGGCTTCTCGGAGTCTTCTGGATGGATCTCCTTCGCTGTTGGTATCTGAAACTAACGAAACAGAGGTATTATTTTATGAATAAATCATCACCGCGTCAGATTTGTCGGAGTATCTCCGTTGTGGTGCGGTGCTTGGTGGGCCCCACTGATTTTTGCGCGATAGCGCTACTTATCGCTGGGTTGCTGCTCGCGAGTGCCTTGTCGAAAAATCCTCGGTTGAGTTTCTTCAAGAACTCGTTCAGGTCCTGGACGTCTGCCGCTGTAAGTTCTCGGAGGACTGCCAGCAAGGTGCGTCTAGGAAGTCGGAATACAAGTCGCAGAACGCGATTTTGCACTCGGACTAGTGGAAGGATGTGAGATGGAGCCGCCGTGGCCCAAGCTGGGCTGGCGTAGGTTAGGATCGGGCGGATGTGGGTCTTGTACAGTATCGCGCCCGTTTTGGGATTGAGTTTGAGGTTACCGAGGATAGGATATAGCTGGTGCAGTCGACCGATGGCCCTGTTCCTAGCTCTACCTAGATACTCGGCGAAAGTTAGCTTCCGGTCGAGGATCATTCCCAGGTATTCGATCTTCTCGCTCCAGTCGATCTCCGTCCGAAGAACGGTGATCTTTCGGGGCGAGGGTTGTCGTCTCCGGCTGAACGCAATAGCTTGCGTTTTCCTCGGATTGATGGTCAAACCGAATTCGCTAAAGAATCCCTCGATTCGATCCAGCTGCGCTTGGGCGAGTTGAGCTGCGATCTCGGGACTCTTCGAGGTAGCCACTATAGCGGTGTCATCCGCATAGATGGCGTTAAACACTCGTCGGTCGGTCGGTTTGGGAATGTCCGCAACGTAGATGCTGAACAGTGCCGGGCCCAGTGCCGAGCCTTGTGGAACTCCAGACAGCATTTGCCTCTCTGATGATTCCCTTCCGTTAACAACGGTGTGGAATCTTCGGTCCTTGAGGTACGATCTGATGGTCTTCAGGATTCGCGGCTGAAAGCCGGCTACGTTCATCTTCGTCAACAAGCCTTCATGGCGGATCTTGTCGAACGCCTTCTCCAGGTCCAGGGATACTATAATGGTCGTCTGTTTCCTATTGAATGCGGTGGTGACGTGATCCGTGATCCTGAATAGCTGCATCGTGGTCGAATGTCCGGGTCTAAATCCGAACTGGTCGTTATCCATGAGATGGCCATCTTCCAAATGGTCGCTGATTCGGCGCAACAACAAGGTTTCTAGGACTTTGCTTATTGTGCCCAGCAACGATATCGGCCGATAGCTCTCAGGGGAGTGCGGTTCCTTCTTAGGTTTCAGTGCTGGAATAATCCTTGCGGATTTCCACCTGGTCGGATAGCATGTCAACCGGAGTGTCGCGTTAAAGATCGCCGTCAAGTTGACTAGCAGCTTGAGCGGCAGATTTTTGAGCGCTCCATTGGGAATGCCATCCTGCCCAGGGGCCTTCCCGTTAGGGATACCCTTGATAACCTGCAGGACCTCCTTGGGAGTCACAACGATAGGTGGACCTGGGTCCATCTCGTCAACTGTCTAATAACAATGAAACTTCGTATTTATAGTAATTATGAGTCGCTGCACAGGCCACGCCCCCAGTGCGCCTAATCACCCCCCTACAACCCGCTCATTCCGCGAATATAAAAACGCTCCCTCGTAATATGACAGCTTTAATCTGTACGAAATCGTTGATAGAAGTACAATAACATTTATAAATCTATCTAACTACTGTTCATATAAACTTAGAGAATTTCACTTTCATATAATACGAGTATAGCTTCCCGATTGATTTTCTACAAATTTCCACAGTTTTAGACATTACACTAGACGTTATTGCTGGCTAGAGATTAAAATGTCATCAGTTATAGCCACTTCATCATGGTACTTCGGTATCAAAATCTATAATAACAGGTGTAACACCTTGTCTTTACTACAGGGACTTCCGATATTTTATTGCCAGTATTTCGTACGCGATTAAATACCACAACCTATTGCGGCCCAACATCAAGCTAAGCTCCCTTCGAACACGATCTGATCTGTTTGTCCGATCGGTGGTAAATGGGTATTTATAACCCCATAACTTGACACGACCATTCCATTTCATTTAACATATACTTCGTATGTGTCCTCTCTCTCTCTCTCGCTGAATTCACCGCACTGAAAGTAATTAAGAGTAGATATCGTATACGTTGGGGCATGTTTGTCCCGCAACCGTGCTCGGTTGTGCCATATACAACCACCACTCCACTCTTTCATGTATCCGTTTTCCCGGAGAAACACAGGACGAACTAGTAACAGAAGCACGAAATCAAAGGAGTCTGTCGATAAAATCTAGAGGGTGTAGGGTGAGCGCAACAGACATCGGTTCTCCTGCTATCACATCACGCCAAATGCCTCCTCTTCACCGTACTAATTACAATGAGAGCTTTGTTTCGCTTACTGGGCAGCACCAAACTTCACTCTGTTAAACTCGACCGAGATTAATCCGGCTAATGACCGAAGAAAATACAGGCATAGTTCTTGACTTTAACGCATCTAGACAAGTTGTGTCTGTCAGAACCGGAGTCTGTGAATGTTGTTCCGTTCCGGACATCCATTACTAACTAACTATTATGCAACAAGAGTTTCGTTTAATTACCTCGAATAATCCTCCTCAAAAATATCCTTTCTACATGGAGTTCGTTTAATTCGAGTAGAATTTTCCGGTCTTCTTTTTTTATGTCGTTTTATTTAAATCTCTTTGTTATATTATGTATGTGGAAGTTTTTCATCGTAACAATCGAAGTACTACGAGAACTACCACGATTTTTTCGCTGTAATAATATGAAAATAATTGTATCGAAAGATAATCTTCCTGATCGACACATCATAATTCACTATCCAATATATATTATACCGGCCTTGCTATACATTTATAACCTTAAGTTTCAATTTTAAACACCACGTACGTTCCGATGTACATACTTTACCAAGATACAACATCGTCGTGTCATTTAATTTCCTCCTCAAATCTAATTTTCCCGTTACCTTATTTTGTTCACCTTTAATTTCCTGCTCGCGGCATTTTCTTCGACGCCATTTTAACTACATTCCCCAGCTTCTTATTGGTTTCATAACGTCGTTATTATAACTACGTAAACCAATTTGGTTAGGTACATCCAATTTTAAAGTACGTAGCTATACGAAGTTGCGCACTTCCCCTAATCAATCCAAATATCTTTTTTTTATTTTTAAGGTTAGAATTATCCTCCATAATGCATGCATTAAAGTTGTAGTGGGAGTTGAACGAGAAACAATTATCTTTCTGAAATTAGGTTCTTCGTCCCAACGAAACGGAATACAACTCCAATGTCGGGGAAGTTCTTTCAAGTTGGAGGGGAAGTACCTACAGTAGTAGACGCTGAAAGCATAGAAATTACGTAAATTTGCTCAACTTTTCAATTTCGAACTTTCATATGCGATTAAAGTAAGTTTCACGCAAAGTTATTCTCCACTGAAGAGGTAATATAATATACATACATACAGACGATACAGTTTATAATTGGGAAGAATAGCGTAAACTCAGACATATATAGATATAAATGAATATACAGTGAGTCATTTTAGTATAAAAAAAAAATGGTAAAAAAGGCCGTAGCCGGGTAAGTATGGATTGCCGGCCCCCGGCGATTTTTGGCTGAAAATTAAGGCACATATTTGACCCCCTAAAAGTCGCCTACAGCCAAATTTTCAGCTTAGAATATTGAACGGCCTTCGAGTAAAAAATTAAAAACCAAAATTTTTTTGAAAATTTATATTTCACGATTGGGTTGTCCGATCGGAACGAAAAAAAGATGAAAATATGCACTTTTTTAGACGCTATCAGAAAAAAAATATTTCGGTTTCCGTCCGTCACGTGATCAATTTTTTTTTCAAGTTTTTGTTTTTTGATTTTTTTTTGACAAAGTAGTCGTTTTGGTACGATCACCAAAATTTTTTAAATCTTCTTTTACTATTTCCCTACTACCTTAATTTTTTTCTAGACGATCCAAGTGGTACACTATAGAAAAAAAAACATTCAGTTAACATTGTCGCGTCAACATTTACCTATCTAACGAACTTGTATAATAATTTTTATTTATTTATTGATAAATCCACAAATTGTTGCAAGAAAAGTTATTTGTGTAGATATCAATATAATTTTAAGCCGTTGATAGCATTCACCTAAAGGCAGGGCTCGATTTGAGGAGGAACGCGCCGGAACGGCGTTCCGAAACCTCTCTCACTAAAAAAAAAAATGGTTGCCTTAATTTTAATGTACTAGGTAGGTAATCAATAGAGGTACGGACGTGAGAGTTCAAAATTACGTATTAGGTGTTTAAATAACGTTTTAAGAAGCTAAAAACCGGACCCTGTAGATTGTAGTTCCGGCACCTCAATTTTTAGAAATCGAGCACTGCCTAAAGGTTATATAAAAATAAATTATCAAAGCAAAATAGTAGATTTTTTAATGAATTTCTTATTCAACCAATAAAAAAACGACATACAAACAAACTAATTAATCTTCGTCCCTATCATCCGGTTCAATCAATGGTTTTTTTGTCGTTACCAAATAATTCACTCAATATTTGAGTCGGTTTCGGAATTTTTGACAGGTTTCTTGCAAATGTCAAATAGTAAATAATTGCTGCTACATGTGAACAGCACCCAACAGTTCTTTGTCCGTTAGCACACTCACACACATATCGCCGAATAGCAGAATATCCAACACCTTGATAATGATCCTTGATAAACTGCAGATTAATTGAATCCCAGTCAGCCATCATTTCAGCTAAATATGATATCGCTAGTTTATATTGATATGAACCAGTGAATAAAATCTTCAGCTCCTTGTCTGTCATTTCGGGAAAAACGCTCAAGTCGTCAGAGGTAATGATTTCAAACGGAAGTTTCTTGCGCTGCCAACAGTTGGCTTCAACTTCTGTAACTAACGTATTCTCAACATCTATTTGACTCTTCATTTTATTTACTATCTCATCGGAGTAACTAAAATCAGATGTAAGTCGTTTTCCAAACTGATTACGGAGAAAAGATGCTATTTTGAGGTAAATACCTATTTTTTGAAGCATTTTAATATCTAATCTTTTGTCGAGAAGCTGGAATTTTTGTTTTAACATACCATGTACTGATTCAACAGACCAACGAATTTTTGTTACAAACCGAGATTCATTTGATTCCGACGTTGTTAATTGTTTT
This sequence comes from Holotrichia oblita, assembly GCA_023690525.1. Taxonomy (NCBI): domain Eukaryota; kingdom Metazoa; phylum Arthropoda; class Insecta; order Coleoptera; family Scarabaeidae; genus Holotrichia; species Holotrichia oblita. Next base: position 83,951,845 of record CM043021.1, on the reverse strand, counting down.
CGCTACCTTTCAAAGCTGGCATTAGCACTTGAAACCCTTTATCTGCTAAATCAGTTTTTACGTCACAAAAACCTCGGTCCAGTACAAAAATATCTCCCGGTGCCATCAATTTGCCTAAGCCTTCTGGATCACATACAATTTCTTTCAAGATAGTTGCGTCATTTACATTAGTAAGATATGGTCCTACCATATCAACTATGTAATCATCAGTCTTGCATACGGTAAATGGTTTACATAGAGGACTTCTATTTGCCACTGCAATACCAAAACGAGTAGAAAGCACAGCTGTCTCAAAAGCTCGAATAACTGACGCTGAAAACGTGGAAGCAGATTGTTCACGCTCTAGCTGAAGGAATGATGATATTAGTTTATTTGAATACATGTAAGACCGGTATAGATGCACATTTGCTCATCTGAAAATCGGTACTGATTAAGCTGATCGAATGATGTAGTGGTACATTCAAACGCTAAGGTTTCCATTACGTTTCGAAATTCACCAACTTGGAGGTTTGAAGAGTTAGAATAAATAACTTAATTCGTTAGATAAATGTTGCCGCGACACTCTTAACTGAATGTTTTTTTTTTTACTATGGCGTACCACTTGGATCGTCTAGAGAAAAATTGAGGTAGTAGGGAAATAGTAAGAGGATTTATAAAAACTTTGGTGATTGTACCAAAACGGCTACTTTGTCAAAGAAAATTCAAAAAACAAAAACTTGAAAAAAAAATTTTTTTTTTTTTTCTGATAGCGTCTAAAAAAGTGCATATTTTCGTTTTTTTTTTCGTTCCGATCGGACAACCCAATCGTGAAATAAAATTTTCAAAAAATTTTGGTTTTTATTTTTTTACTCGAAGGCCGTTCAATATTCAGAGCTAAAAATTTGGCTATAGGCGACTTTTAGGGGGTCAAATATATCCCTTAATTTTCAGCCAAGAAACGCCGGGGGCCGGCAACCCATACTTACCCGGCTACGGCCTTTAGACAAGTAGCATTTTTGAAAAAGAAATTTAGAAAATATGTCGAAAATTATCGACTCTAGACTATTTTTTAGAACGATAAGGGAATTCACGAGTTGTTAAACACGCGTGTATTTTTACAAATAAGTAAAGTTTTACGTAACTTTATAAACTTCGTAAAAATTCTCGATGCTCATTGGGTTTTTTAATATACGAAACTGTGTGTGTACGATACTCATAAATAATGGAATCAATGGATATTGAAAGTTCTCAGTGTTCTGGTTCTCAGTTTGTAGAGTTTTATAGGAACCGACCTACCAAACCATCAACAGTAAGACTTTAACTAGCTTAACACTTATCTCAACACTTGGACCAACATTCAACGCAATATCCAAACGATCAACAGTAAGACAAAGATCTTCTTAAGTAGCTTAACACTTATCTCAAGATTTGGGCCAACATTCAACGCAATACCAGAACCTCCAATATCAACCGACATACTAAATCATCAACAGTAAGCCAAGGATCTCTTTGGGTAACTCAACACTTATCTCAAGACGAGGACGAACATTCAGCGCAATATCCAAATCTTCAATATGAACCGACCTACCAAACCATCAACAATAAGAACAGTTCTAATATGAACGCTTTTTTTGGCATTCCATAGCCATTAATTAATCCAAACGGGATATAAATTAGATTGAGACTGTCCCTTTTGAGACTCTCACGGACGTCAAGCCTCCCTAATCGTTTGATAGACCCTCAGGAGGGTATGTAGTGTCAGCTGAACTATGCCATTAGAGCACCCACCCGGACAGAATCCGAGTATCAAAACAATAGAGAGAGTCTGACGAACACAAGAGCTGTAGAGGGACAACTCGCACTAACGTACACCTCGTTGTATCAAAGCAAAATTTGAGTTCGAACTAGCGTTCATATTAGGTAGTTCCTTCATTTATCGCAATATCCAAACCTTTTATAGCAACCGACCAACCAAACCATCAACAGTAAGACAAAGATCTCTTTAAGTTGCTTAACACTTATCTCGAGAGGTGGATCAACATTCAACGCAATAGCCAAACGTTCTATCGGAAACGACCTACCAAACCATCAACAATAAGACAAAGATCTCCTTAAGTAACTTAATATTTATTTCAAAACGTGGACCAACATTCAACGCAATACCCAAACCGTCGACATCAACCGACCCACCAAACCATCAACAGTAAGTAGTTTAAAACTTAACTCAAGACGTGGACCAACATTCAACGCAATACCCAAACGATAAACAGGAAGGCAAATATCTCCTTAAGTAGTTTAACAGTTATCTCTAGACGTGGACCAAAATCAACGCAATACCCAAACATTAGATATGAACCGACCTACCAAACCATCAACAATAAGAACAGTTCTAATATGAACGCTTGTTTTTTTTTGGCATTCTACATCCATTAATTAATCCAAACGGGATATAAATTAGATTGAGACTCTCACAGACGTCAAACCTCTCTAATCGTTTGATAGACCCTCACGAGGGTATGTAGTGTCAGCGGAACTATGCCATTAGAGCACCCACCCGTACAGAATCCGAGTGTCAAAACAATAGAGAGAATCTGACGAACACAAGAGGTGTAGAGGGACAACTCGCACTAACGTACACCTCGTTGTATCAAGGAAAATTTGAGTTTGAACTAGCGTTCATATTAGGTAGTTCCTTCATTTAACGCAATATCCGAACCTTTTATAGAAACTGACCTACCAAAGCATCAACCATAACAACCATAACACAATCTATCTTTCGATAACTTCCATTCGTAATATCACGAGAAACGATTCCCAAAATTTCAGTAAAATTACTAGAATTCAATTCGTCCGATGTAAAATAACACAACCGTCTCTATAGATGTTACCTCTACCGTTGTCAACGGTCAACTGAACTGAGTTTGTCGACCTTAGGTCGTTAAAATGTTATGGTGACGTCAATGTGACGTCAACCGGAAGTTATAAAAATGTCATTAAGTCTGTGTTGTTGTTATACCGTAATTACGTCATTTTATAATGTATCGGGTAATTAAAATTAAATAGAAAGAATAAATAATGTTCTATTCTTGAGAAAGGGAGCGATATACAGGGTGTTTCAATAGTGCGGTGTCGGTCGGTGTCTCGATACCTGTTGAAGATAAAAAATCTTTTAAAATGAAAGTGCTTTAATTCTTAAAGGGGGCGATAGCTTAAAATTGCTTTCGTTTATACAGGGTGTTTCGTTTATACTGCCTTTAAAATGCAAAAATGCATATGACAGGAATGTCGGTGGTTCTTCAGTTGCAATTAGTATACAATGCAATTTCGGTTTTCCCATAATATAAACTTTCTTTAGCACATTCTACGCGTTTATATTCCAAAACATATAAGTATGTAAATAGCTAAATAAGCAAACAGCAACGTTTAAATAACACTTAGGATAAGCGTTAGCGTGTATACAATTGTGTATATGCAATTGTATACAGATCAAACAGCCGCCCTATAGTCGGGGCATCGTTTGTCGGAAGCATTCGGGAGTAGAGAAGTAGGGATGCATTAGTAGGCTTAACTCGACAGCGCACAGTTCTATTGTATTAGCGAGATAAAGTAATTCATGCTATCGTAAATATACGATTATTATTGTTACTATTACTGATGCTGATTGTTTTGTAATTCATTATGGACATTTTTATCCTTCAACAAAAGAAATATGTTACAAAACAACATCATCGTGGTTACTCAATAAGAGATATTGTACGGCTATTTAACGATGAGTTCCAATAAACTATTTGTTTTGAAACAGTTCGTCATATAATCAATAACTTTGAAATGTGTGGTTGTTTAAATCCGTGTAAAACTTGTATTTACAGACGAATCTTCGTTCGCTTTACATGGTCGATACAACCCAAGTGTTGCAAGGTATTGGTCACAAGAAAAGAGACCTTGTACTTCTGACGCTCGAACACAATACTCTGCAAAATTAAATGTTTCGGCTGGCCTATTACATAACATAATTGGGCCATTTAATTTATTTACTTATGAACAGAAATTATTGTCTTCGTTACGTGTGTAATTGCTTCTCCTATTTGTGACGTCTATATTTTTACCACAAACTTCTGTTTAGTTTAGAAAGTTTATAGAAATTTTGAGAATAAGCAAACAATTATTGTATTGTGCATATGTATTGAACAGAATACAACCGTGCGGTCTCGAGTGAAGCGTGCATCTAACTATCTACGAGGGGGTAGAATCATAATAAGAAAAATTTGGCTCGACTTCTCATTGGTTCTTGTAATCACATGGTAAATTTAGTTCCTTGTGCTGAGGTGACAGCGTTGTAAGCATTTAGCAACCTATATTATCGACGTAACGGGAAGGCACGGAAAACGCCATATTTGATATTTCACTTGTTTGTTTATCTTGCGTGGGCACCCTTGGTTTGGCTTTTGTAGTAACTGTTATTTATCTTCTTTTCGTTTATTTTAGTTTTATTTTACGTAGTATTTTCTTTATAGTACATATTGTAGTAGTAGTTTATAGTTTTATTAGTAGTATTAGCAATAGTAATACTACTATCTAATAAGTAGCTCTAGTTTAGGTTAGGATTCCTTTTGTAAGAATTATTTTATTTTCTATTTTTAGCATCAAGCGTTTGTTGTTGCATTTTCTTTTGTAGTATTGTAATAGTCTTTTTATTGTTACCGAGTTACATAATTTGTTATACTTAATTGAAAATAAAATTTTGAACATTTACGGGCCACTGTGGTATTTATTGAGGTCAATTGTCGAATCTTTATTCCCCTGAGACTTTTAAGAGAGTTGGTTGTTTTAGCTCGATCCAACAACAGGTAGTAGTGCAATAGATTAGATTTGTTTTAAAATCTCTTTATGTATTAGTGTAACATATTTGTAGTATGTAGGTACTTATCTCTCGAACCTATTGTAACAGTTTCTTATAAAGTATTTTTATATATTATTCCACTGTATTTATACCCAGATTTTCTGATATGTGTATATACCAAATATTTCATAATTATATTAGTATAGTTATATACTATTATAGTTATGAAATATTTGGTATATATTTTAATAAAAATCTTCAATATTAATAAAGTAATCCCTTTGAATGTCCCGCCACCTGTAGTTCGTTGTGCTGAAGTTGGTGGCGCACTATCTTATCAACAAAATAGAACACTGTCTCCACTCCCGATAATATAGGTTGCTTAATGCTTACAACGCTGTCACCACAGCACAAGGAACTAAATTTACCGTGTGATTACAAGAACCAATGAGAAGTCGAACCAAATTTTTCTTATTAAGATTGCTATAGGACGGCTGTTTCATCTGTATTGTAATAGCGACAATCTACAGTTACACTAAGCAGGTAGTAAGCTGGCCTTGCTGCTCTTTGAAATAAAGCATTGAGCGCAAGGTATTTCTCTATTTAATCGTGTCCGGATACCTTTGAAGGTCACTGTACATCAACTAGAAAAATATATTGGAGCAATTCCTTGTCCAATTGAATTGACTTGATTATACAGTCTGTCTCAGATTCAATAAGATTGGTCTAAAACAAAGATACAAAGCGTTTATTATTTTGATTTCTTAATTTTGTGTTCACAACAAATTTCAGTTTGGGAAATAGCGAAATCAGGTGAATATGGTGGATAATCGCTAACAATGATGCCTTTTTTGTACAAGAATTGCCCAAAACTGTCTGGCTCTCGATATTCCGGTCAAACTAGTCAAATTCTTGCCCTCAATCGTTGTAGAACTACCAGATAATATTCTGCGTTCACCGTTTAACCTTTTAGGACAAATTCACTGTGAATAATCTCTTTGAGTTGTCTTAATTTTTCTCTTCTGAGAGTGTAGTTTTTCCTCTTTTGGCTTTTTTGGTGACTTTCATGCCGCACTCCGACGTTTTGTTTTTGGCTCGTATTGAAAACACTACGTTTTGCCATCAGCGGTACAATGGTTGACATGCTTGCCGGTTTGCTTTGTGACATTTTTAACATGTCTTAAAATACTGTGTAACAGTGTTTATATTTGTGTTACGGTTAAGCCTCTTACACTTCTAGACCATTGTGTGTTTGAAATTCCTTCTATACATAATTAAAATGTAAGCCTTCAAACGTATTTTATGCTGATAATACTCCTGTATATTATTTCAGATCTATACATATATGTATATTCTTCATTTTTTTTTGTAATCTTCTTACATATTTAATCCACCACATCACATATTTACTGAGCACTTTACTTATCTCTCCCTTTTTATTCGCGACAAACGCATAGGACGTTGTTGACGATAATATTAAGCCCCTCGTTAATGAAGGTATGAGGACCCTCTCCCCCAAATAACCGCTCACGTATTTCACGTGAAGTATTCACACAATGAGGAGAAGCAAAGGGCCCAACAGATATTGAATAATGAAGCGAACATTGTGCCGCGTCGTGGAACATTGGCAGGAGGCGATAGCAGCCTACTGCTTTTACCTACATACGTAGGTTCTAACATATCACGCGTCCCTAGAACGCCGATAAACCTCAACAACGATGAAATGTCCAAAGCTCCGAAGGGAGAAGGTATACGGACGGAGAACCGTTGTAGCTGTTGTATAGCCTACATAAAACTTTGCCCAACCATTTTGCTCCGGCGACAAGCATCAAAGCCCAAGTCTTGTTGATGAGTAAGTAGCTGTATAACATTAATATTGAGTTAGTGGATGCAATATCTTGCAAGATTGAATGTAGTACGTGAATATAACTTTAATTAATTTTTTTATAAATTAGTTGGCAGTGAAAAACAAATTATTGACCACGTTTTTCCCTTGAAATAAAAATGGCTGTTACATCATCTAGTTATCAGGCTTATACATACCAGGAAAAAGACGACGCTGCGCTGTTAATTACGGAAAAGTAAAGAGAAATCTCTCACCTAATATTATCGATATTATTAATTTGTACAAGCACACCATTTTCTTACCAAAAATAAATTAGAAAAACCAAACTAATTATCTCCTATTCCTCTTATTTTGATTCTTGCCGCGTATATTAAATCTTATCCCTTTGAATCTAGAATATGAGTAGATCCCAAGCATAATTAGTATATTTTTTTTTTCTCGTGGCAATTTCCGATTTCTAATTTATATAAAAAAGGAAACAAGGAACCCAAGGAAGCTCTTTATCAATGTCGTCCTAAGTAATTGAAATATATTCACGACGAACCGAAGATATAGTACGTCCGGGAGAGACGAGAGCACCACCGAGCTGGAAAGCAAAAAAAAACGAAGAAACGGGAAAAAGCAAATCGAGGAATCCCCGAACTAGCTTAATTAAAAGTGAAGTGTATAATATGGCGTTCTCTGCGTTTATCGCTAGCAGATATGACTCGAATGCGAAGAATTCCGAGAACCTTAATTAATTTCTCATCGGGGAGTTTTGGGCGAAACACATAGATAACAGATATAAATAGTCCTCTCACCTTGATGCGCCATAGCGGATATTGCGAGTTTCTGCCCTTTAAAAGGTACAAATGTTTATGAATGATGAATGCTTTTTATCCAAATAAGAACATAATTAAACTGTAGGACATTAAAGTAACATTATACAGAATGCACCATTTTTTAAACTGAATGTTAAATATCTTCATCTGCCTTGATCTGCGTCGGCTATTTTGTGAAGTTCAATTTCTTCTGTCACTTCCCTCGTTGTTACCAATGCAAATTTAAGCCATTTTAAAACTGACAGCACTGATAGGAATTTTTTAGGCTGACTAGAATTTTATGCCTAATTGAATCTACGTTATGCAGATGGCATTATCAGCAAAGGTTCTTTCAACAACGCTTAGAACCGGTTCAGAATTAGTCAGCGCATGCGCAAATGCATATTTGAACTAGTAAACAACTGGAATCGGGATAGAAAAATCACTATTCCTACAGTTTACGAACTAGTACCAAAACGAATTCAAGAACGGTGAAACCAGTAGGTGATTAAGGTAGGAACTACTAGAATCGACATGTGTACACGCAGGCGAGTACCGGAGAGGCGCACCTAACTATGATGAAACATTTTTCCATTTCCGAATAAAACGAGAACACATGAATGATTTTGCTCAACAATATGAAAACAGTAACTATTTCAGAACACAAACAGGGTAATATGGTAAAATTGCTGCATTAAATCACGTAGTTATCTATCGTGGTGGTTTAAGTATGCTACTATTTTATGCAACGTTAAACTTATTGCAGATTTTAATATACACTTGCTATATTGGGCATCAGGCAGCAGGTTTTCAAGATGTTGCTGATCGATTTGGGGTAACAGTCAGTAAGTACAATATATAGAATTATTACAAAAATGACAATTTTTATAAGCAATTTATCCCCAAAAATCATTCAATGGCCAAACGACAATGAAAAGCGAGAAATTAATGTATGATGATGATGATGTATGTGTGGGGTATCCAGAGTCAGTTCATGATGCCCGGGTATTTAGAAACTCGCCAATAGGTAACACCTTAGAGGAAAGATGTGGACAATATTTTTTACTAGATGATAGTGCATATCCTCTGAAGCGAAATTTAATGACACCCTTTAAAGTTAGGGACCAATTAACCCCAAGACAAATAAATTATAATATACGATTATGTATGAATCGATATGTGGTAGAACATTGCTTCGGAATATTGAAGCAAAAGTTCAGGAAACTCTACCATGTAAAACTTAGACGGATCGAATACATAGTCCATTTAATAAGAGCTGCCTGTGTACTACACAATATAGCTATAGATGATACACTACTGAAAATAATGAAATGCTTGTTCCCCAGTTGCCTGAGCATAATGAAGAAGATGATGATAGTGGATATTAGTATTAGTTATTTATATTTATATTTTTTCGGATGCCTTGTTTTTTCCTAAGAAGAACATATATTCTCTCGCAGAAGTCAATGTAAAGAAGGTAATTGTTCAACAATATTTAGAAAGTTATCACAAAATCATATATCGTTCTTGTGACTTATTTGTCACAAGAACAATTTTTTTCTTTTAAAATTTCGTTGCGTTCTCTTAGTAAAGCATTTCTTCTTTAAACGACTTTGCAATAGTGTGTCTATGACAGTGGCTATTCTTTTCCTATTCCTTATCCTTATGTTTTCACTGTTAATAGCAGATTCTGCGACATCTTTGTATCTGCTATTTGTAACAGTAGTTGTTTCCCGTTCTTTTATACTTCTGACGTTTCCCTTGCAAGCTATGATCTTTGATTGGCTTTCAGGGTTCACTGGAACGCCCGATTCATCGCAATTGAAGATTTGAGCAGCCGTTAGTTTGTGTTTGTCGATTAAATTTTTTAGCAATGAAAAAAAAACTATCTACTGCTACTTTATTGAAGCCCATGGCTCTTGCACCAGATGTTGCCACGGGTTTGTGAACAGATGTCTCTTAAGGAATCCATTGACCCAATCTTGGCCTGCTATTCCATTTTTAAATCTCTTGCTAATGCCATTTCTCACAGCTATAAGCTAAGCTACGCAAGTCTTTCATTGTTAGACCGAATAACCTAGCCTCCATAGTGTTTAAGTAACTAACAAGCTCAAGTTCTTGTTCTTCCGCGAATACGTTTTTAAATTTTCCTGCCCTTTTATCAATGTTGTAGTCAGGATTTTCCCCTTCTTTCATCTGTTGCCATATGACTTTCCACTTCCGGTTCATGTATTGTACTATTGTAGATAATAGAAGTTGAAGGACAACATAATTTTTCCCATAAATAGTTCTGCCATTTCATCAGCGAATTCAAAATATTTACGCCCTCTTCCTGTTGAGGCTTTGTTCCCCACAAATTTCTTATAATTTCTGTCTAATACCATGTATCTATTCTCACAACAACTTGCAAGTACAGGCTTTTTCAACGCTACCTTTAATTCTTTAGCAATAATTAACCACATGGCTTTCACAGTTTTAACTTCGATTGTTCCAACTTTTTTAAAATATTTTTATATAAATCTATAAGTACCATTGTACTTGCGTTATCCCACTTAAAATCTAGTATGATATCTTCTACCTGAATTATGTACTCGATGTTTTCTAAAAAGGGTATTAAATTTTAGATATTTAAATTTGTGTTCCAACAAACGCTTATTTAGAATTAGTTCTGAACCGGTAGAGAAATCGCGCTTGCGCACTTTGCAGTTATGAACGGGTTCTGGAATTAGTTCTAATGGTATTGTTGGAAAGAAATACCGTAATGGGTAAGGAGTCTGTGTTAGGAGAGAGAAGTACATTTTGACTCAAAATGTCGGTGGGTTATAGCAGCAGCAGCTCGTAGTATCGGTAATGAAGGTCATTGTGTTGCACATATTTGATAACAATGAAACCTGTATGACATAACATAAACTTACACCATAGATCACACACATTTAATTCTTTCACTTTACTTTTACTTTTTACAATACAACAACAAAAACGTATTTATACATTGAAATTGCCGCATTTTCATCTTCTGTAATAAAGAGTCATTACTGTTAATGTCTGTTACTGTACTGATGAAAAATGTTGACTTGGCTGGGGCTAAAGGGTTTGATCATAAATTAGGATCGCTTATGTCACTAGTTTATTTATTTCTATCAGGTCACAGATATTGCTTTAGATAACTCTTCTTATTTTAGTATGTTAGTAATGTTCTTTTCAGTTAAACAAAAATATAAAAGTTGGCTTTCAAGTTGGGTTTTTTTGCACTATTTTTTCTTTTTACATTTTCATATAACAATGACTGTTTAATAAAATTAATTTGGGGGTGGTGAACTACGTGCAGCGACAGAGAAGAAAGACACGGTTGATTGTGATCTCAAACTGCTGTGGGTCGATGATTGCAATTGTCACAAATATTATGACAGATGTCAAAAATAAACACATTTTTAATTTTTATGATGGTAGGCAAATATCACGAATAAAAGAGCACGACTAATGTTAGAAAATTTCTGACAGCTACGAAGTTACCTTGTTATGGTTCGCAGATTAGAAACTTTGATTTTTTAGAATATTACACTGATCGACAAAAATGAACTTTTTATTTGTCACATGAACTTTTTTAGCAGTTTGTACTTTATTTTGACTTCAAAAGCAGGTGTAGAAAAAGTTTGGCACCCATAATTTTTTTTGTCACAGGAAGATTATATTTCATAAAGAATACTGAGACTTTACTTACAATTAAACTTGAAAATAATATTTTTTGAACTCAAAGTTACGATTTTCTGGAATGTTTAACTTGAGGCTGGTCTCTTGCAAGTGTATAATCGCCTAACAGACGACGACTCCATTTGCTCTGGTATCATTTTTCCATGCTGGAAATGTCCTGATAGAACCTTTTCTCCTGTTCGTCGCTAACGGCTCCTATAAGTTCTCGGGAAAAAAGTCTAGGTGGGAGTGTAGAAAGTGTATTTTGAGTGACATAATACAACTCAATGCGTGATACGTCGAAAGTAGTACTTCTATCAGTTACTTGCTTTGTGGTTGCCCAAAAATGTTTAAAACTTTTCCAATCGGATTTCTCTAACGCACTCAACCTTTATTCGAATATGTCATCTTTGTACCATGCCCATATCTGAGGTTCGACGAAAATTCGGTCCTTTATTTTAGTGTCACTAACTTTAGTAAACTTTTCTTTCAAGTAGGTACATGAAATCTGAACTATTGCGATCCACGGCTTTGACAAAATTTTTGAAAAGACCTTGTTTTATATGTAGTGGTGGTAAAAGTACTCTGGCAGGCTCGACAAGAGGAGGGTGTAAACATTTTTGTTTCCAGGAGTGAGGCACTCACGCTTAGGCCAGTCTTTCTTGTGGTAGTGATTGTTTCGATCTCTGCTCTCCCATTCGCATAAAAAGCAACAATACTTTGTAAAACCCAGCTCCAATCTGAGGAGTAAATCAATGTCTTTTAAGTACTGGATTTTTGCTAGTAGCAATTTCATGTTTTCGTAAGTCTCTTTCATACCGGAAGCATATGCTACCGGAACAAAGGGTAATATATTTCCATTATGCAAAAGTACAGCTTTTAAACTGGTTTTTGAAGAGTCTATAAACAGACGCCAATCTTGTGGTTCAAATTCAATATGTAGCAAGAGCATCACTGAAGCAATACAATTGTAATAAACTAAATTTTCTTCTTGTAAAAAGTATTTTGTTGGTTGTTCGTCACGGCTACGAAAACAACACACGTTAGTTAAAATCTAGATCCTAATAGTTCAAATTAGTAACTGGATTCTTCAATCTAGATCCTAATAGTTCAGAGTGTTTTTTTGACAATTTTAAGTCGCGTACCAGATCGTTAAGATTACGTTACATGATGGTAAATCGATTACATCATTTGCTGCATCATTTGCCTAATTTGGCACTGCAGGTACAGGTAAATCAGCACTATGAGGAAGTGGTCGTATTGCAGAATGTACATTTGCATATTTTACAGTATGTTTTGACGCCTTATTTATCCCATTGATATTGGTCAAGAAAAACTAGCAATCAGATATGTGGTCTACAGCCGCTGTCCAAATCATGGGTTTTCCGAAAGCCATATATCGCGTTCTTTTGCCCAACCTGTAATATTCTTTACGCATGTCGTACGACATATATGAGGCGCCCAATTCTTATCTTGATGAGTCACAGAGAAGCCAAAATAGTCACGATAATACTGCTTTACCAGTTCAGTGAGATTTCGTCGCTGACTTTTGAATGTTAGTTCACCACATACGCAACAAAAACTTTGCATATTGAAAAACTAACAACCATTACCTTATGTATGCTAAATTAATAAGTTAACACTATTTTAAATGAAAACTTGATGTAATTCGACCGTAGGTAGAGGAGAATCCGTGTGGCAAAAACCTTGTCGATCAGTGTTGTTTAATATTATTATTATCTTCAATAATCTCGTTTCAATTTTGAAACAAAAATTCGAGGATAGTTTTCAAACCCTTTTCAGTTTTGCACTATTTTCTTTTTTTGAGGGTGATAAAACACTGACAGAAACAAGTAAGACAGTCGGTACAGAAGTGATTATAACCTCAAAAAGCTGTTGGAGCATGGTGACAGTTTTAATGATTCTGATAGAAGTCAAACTAAACGGTTAATTTTTTTAAATTTTAACCTAATTTAATTGCTTTACATTATTTATACAGTAAGCTTGTATATATATATGTATGCATTTACCTTAAATAAAATTATTAAATATATTATATCACACAATTTACCACATATTCTACAACAGAATTTGTCTTAATTCAAAAGTATTTGGATCATACGTATAAATTGGATCAACAATCGGCTGCACATTCTCATACTTAAATTCCGCACTGTACGCCATCTTCTTGACATCATTTTTGGTCGCGTAATTTATTCTCTGCAACAATCCGTCAGGGTGATAGATATAATAAATACCCATGTTTTGATTTTGAATGAATTCTTCCCGATCTTTAAGCTTCTGATTTGATTCCGGTGGAACATCAACTGTAGTTGTTTCAGTAGTTGAAAATCATTTTCGGTAGTCGTTTCAACCTTTTCCGGAACTCCGTATACCGGTTTTTGGCGCTGTTAATCGCTCTGGTAAATTAAACGGTTGATTTGGTCTGAATCCTCTCGGTGGATATGGTGCTGGTTGTTCGATCCTCTGAAATCTTCTCGGAAGAGGTGCTTCACCATTGATAACTGTCGCTACCATGAAAAGTACCACTATTGTTGAAGTATACATTGTTAGTGTTTGATGTCTTCAGTTGTTACTGTGATTAATGATTAATAACCGTTCGATTTATATATTTATACAACTCAGATTTCTTTAACATTGATTGGTATAAATATAGAATATTTTTTTTTTGAATGAGGTGGCAATGACCTAATAGACGTAATAAGTTCGATGTTACAAAATTGCGTGTGCATATATAATATTTTATCTTGAATTCTATTTAAATTAGGAATGGCACGTAATAGGACAAGGTGCACGGTAGAGAACGCATCGCTAATAATTATTGTGTAGACAGTTCTCTGTAGAATTTTTAATTAATGCAGTTCCGTCTATGGATTGTTATACAAGTAACTGTTATAAAATATGTCTATGTAACTGAGATGCAAAATATGTTTTTTTGCCATATTATAAATACGCAGGAGAATATATGTGGAGCTTTGTTAAATTAGTTTTGCGGTTAGTGTTTGTGGTTCAGACGGCGAAAATGTAATTAAAACTTTAAACGAATAGCGTAAAATGTATGATATGCTTTGCTGGAAATTTGTATATTACGTCATTTATTTACTGGTTCGATTAAGCGTTAGCATAATGGATAGCTATCACTACTTGTTTAAGGTTGGTTGATACTGTTTGATTTAATAATATTAATTAATAATAATTTGTCAACAATTTGCTGCTAGTTACACTAAAAAATACAGTTGGTTGAATATAGGCTTTTGCAGCCGTAATTTACTGAAGAATACTACAAACTACAAATCTAGCAAATTCAAGCATTTAATGAAGCAAAACAAATAGTAAAATTCATGAAGGGATTGATAATATTTAAGATGACTCACTTTTCGAAACTTTAGGCTGTATGAATAGAACATTTAGTGAATTTCAACCGACTACAATCACACGATTAAAAGAGATACTTGCTTCGATGTCAAATAAATCAAGTTATTCAGGATGCATTTCCTGTGATTGGTGAGGTTTTGCTTGGAATAATTAACGAATCTCAGATTGGGGACTTTTCCAAGTATTTGGAAAACTTCCACAGTCACATCGATACCCAAGGCGAAAAATGCCATAATTTGTAACGAATTTTGACCAATCAATCTGTTACCAACGCTGGAAAAAATATTGGAGCATGTTGTTAAAGAACAATTGGAAAATTTTATAGAAAATAATTCATTATTGGTAGATGTTCAGTCCGGTTTCAGGCGAAGTCATTCTTGTGAGACCGCTTTGAATTTGGTGATTGGAAAGAAAAAATAGAAAATGGCAATAGAATTGTTGCAGTTTATCTTGATCTGTAGAGAGCAATTGAAACAATTGACAGAAAACCTTTGATAGAAAAGCTTCACCATATTGGAATAGGGGGAATCGTACTGAGATGGATTAAAGATTATATGCAAGGAAGAATGCAAGTAACTAAGTTTCAAAACAATACGTCGTCAATTAGAAGAATCTCGGTAGAAGTTCTGCAGGGGTCAAAATTGGGTCCACTCTTATTTGTTTTATATATTAATGATATATGCTGTGCAACTAGTGATTGTACTTTGAATATGTTCGCCGCTTGTGAGAGTTTCAGAAACCAATATTGCAACTGCTATTGTTAGTATTAATAAAATAACAAGGAACTAGAAAAAATTCCAAGTGGCTAAAAGTAAATAAACTTAAATTAAATGCGTCCAAAACAAAAGCAA